>CM063169.1:24307500-24707500 GCA_031835075.1 Saguinus oedipus
AAGTGGGACTGAAGGGCAAGAGTGAAGATTCTCTATTCTCCTTTGCTTTGGGGATGGATTATTTTTTGTATGTAGCTGCTTTTCTCTACAACTCCTTGGGTATTCCTTTCGCCAGTAGTTCAAGTTCTCATTGAAGAATTGTAAAAATGTTTCCTATCCTTTTTTTTTTTTCTTCAATTTATGGGCAGAATGATCCTCTGACATTGCTAGTATCTGGATGCCTCGCTTGCTATACCTTTTTTGTTTCCTTAACTCTGCCTGAAGCTTTAGAGAAATCTTTTCAATAGGTTACATTTTATTTCCCTTTGGAACTATGACCAGCCCAACCCAGATTGTGTTCATGGTTTTGGTGGTCTTTATTTCTTATCCCCGCTTAGGGTTGTAAATTTGTATATATGCTTTGGGTTTAGCATCGCTAGTCCACACTCTGTCCTTGGTGCTGAAGGACATTTTGTTCTATTTGTTCCTCTCAAATCTTCCTTTTTCCTTCCACCCATTTAAAAGAAGTTTTCTTTGTAACACATTTCAAATTTGTCTGTCATTTTAATTCACCATAGGTTTCAAATGTGTGAGAACAGCTGATAATAGATCAAAGTGCTCCCTCCCAGGTAATAGCCTAATATTTCTATTGAACAGTAGTGATGCATTGAGAACAGTTCTGAAATTTGAGGAAAAAGATTAGCATCTGAGCTAAGCTCTGGCATTAATTATTTCACATTGCAAGGATCTATTAAACACCTTTTGTGGCAGAGCAAAATAATGTTCTTATGAAGATGAAGCAAATAATTTCTAAACCTAATGCGGATTTGAATGTTTTTCATTTATTCTTTCTCCATGAGCCTTTATTTTATTTAATTTCCTTTTATTACCATGCAGTGAATTTTCTGAGAGAGGCAGTAACTACCATAGCTTGTACCTATTACTTAGTCCTTACATAAATATGTGTAAAATCGAATTAAATTTTATCCACTTTGTTTTAAGTTGAACAACACATGTTCTAAGTTCTGGCTTATATTAAATTTTCAGGACCAGCTGTTTATTTGTGGCACTGCTAAATATATTGATAGATTGATATGCTTATTGTACTCCCTTTAGATAAAACAAGTAACTTTGTTATTATCTTTGGAATTACGCAGGAAATTTAAATAATATTAAAATGTTTGTTTATTCAGATTTGTTTTTAATACTATCTAATGTTTAATCAAATTGTCAATAGTTATTTAAAGCTTTACATTATGCAGACTTAATCAATCTGTTTTCTGTGGAGAGGAGGGGCAGTGGATATATTTTGAAAATAACAAAAATAAATTGAACAATATTTTCATTTTGCTTTTAAAAGTTATTACAAGTTTTAAATTTATATTACCCTATTTCTAGAATAATTTCACCCATTGAGTAGATATATTGTATTTTTTAATATTTCAAAATAATTTTGAAGGGATGAAAATAAATGTATACAAATTATAATGATTTCATATAAAATTGTATTATTTTATTAAAACTGAAGAAGTTTTCATTTGCTCTCTCGAACATAATTTAAGTATCTGAGCATTAGAGCAATAAGCTATTCTTTTCTAGTTTATTGATATTTGCTCAAATATCAATGTGTAATTTTGCTTTGTGTCAGATAGTATTTCATCATATCATATGATTCCTTTGCTCTGGAATTATTGAGCTGTTTCCTAAGATAGAAAATAAAATTAATCTAGTTTTATGTATTTCTTTGCTACTCTTTTGATAAAGGCTGATAGTGAAACAGTTAAGTAAACACAGAGTTTCTAAGGAGAACCACTGAAGTGCATATGATCTAACATAATGTGCTTCAGAGAAACTAGAAATTGGATTAATATTGCTTGCTCATGCTTAAAGCAGAGAAGATTGCTCAAAGGCAGATGGATAGAGAGTGAAAATCTAAAAATAAAATTCCCAGTGGAAATGAGGATTTTCACAGTTCAGATTGGTTTCGTCTAGGATATAAGTCTCAGAGCATGCAAGAAAACCTTACAAGCAGGGCACTTATGAATATCAATCGTGTGTGTGTGTGTGTGTGTGTGTGTGTGAGAGAGAGAGAGAGAGAGAAAGAGAGAGAGAGAGAGAGAGAGAGAGAGAGAGAGAGAGAGAGAGAAAGAGAGAGAGAGAGAGAGAGAGGTCCAAAAGACATATAAATTAAAAAACAGCAGAGTTAAAACTATTCATTATTTGTAGTAACGTATCATTATTTACTGATATAATCTATGACTTCTATAGATTTCCAGCAGAAGGCATTCAAAATTTGAACTAGTATGTTTTTAATGAAAAGAAATGCAATGAACTTTGGCAGGGTTTTCATTGTTTTATTTTAATAAAATCTATATGGTGGATATGTTTCCCCTTATGGTTTATATTTACTAACTTCTGGAAATATCTGGAGTCTAAATGCTGCATTTTTAATATCTGCAGATAAATCAGCTCAACTGAGTATGATGTGATAAATGATCACAACAATTGTGAAAAAAAGGATGAATTCTAAATAAAAAATTATTGAAAAATATTGCATTCTGTATAGCACTGAAATAAATTTCTAACCAAAAAATGTGTAAAGTAATCGGTTGTAATACATATGTTTTATTATGTTTAATTCAATTCAATTAATTCGTTAATTACTTTTTTTGAGATGGAGTCATCGCTCTTTTGCCCAGGCTGGAATGTAGTGGTGTGGTCTCAGCTGACTACAATCTCTGCCTGCTGGGTTCAAGCGATTCTACTGTCTCAGCCTCCTGAGTAGCTGGGATTATAGACATAATCCCCCACACCAGGCTAATTTTTGTATTTTTAGTAGAGACGGGGTTTGACCATGTCGGCCAGGCTGATCTGGAACTCCTGACCTCGATCCACCCACCTCAGCCTGCCAAAGTGCTGAGCTTAGAGGCGTGAACCACTGTGCCTTGACAGATTTAATATGCATGTTTTAGTATAAGGACAAGAAATATAACTGGTGCTTTTTGTTGCTAACCACAAATTATCTGCTAATTTAATATAGACACAAGGGATAAAGTGTGTCCATTTATTAAGAATGTATTTATGTTTATTCTCTTTGATTCTAGAAATTTTACTGAAGTGACAGTAGTTAATACTTTTATTAGTGATAAGAAAATTAAATGATTTCTTTCTCTTTATGTGAAAAAGGAGACATTGCTTAAAATAATATTGTGTCTCCTCTGTCACCAGTGCTAACTTATAACAAGTACAAACGCAATTCAGTAATTTATTGCTAATTTATTTTATAGGGACTTTAATAAACTTTAAATACATAAACTAAAACATTAGGAAAGATTATGGGAGGCATTCTTAGATTGAACTAAATAATATTTCCCATTGGGATTTAATGGAAAAGATAACCAACTTGTAAAGGGTGAAACTTTCTGTCACAAGAAATTTGACTGAATTGACTATTTTCTCCTTATCTATCCACTGGTTCTATACATTAGCTTTAGTAGAAATCATAAAATGAATTTTTAAAAATTCTTTAGACTGAAAAGGAAAAAGATCTGAAGTGACCCTATCCTGTTTTTAAGGCCCTTCCAAAGGCTACTCCTTAGGTGCTAGACTCATCATTGATTTCCTGGTTGTCCTTCAATATTACTCAACATATTTTCCATAAATGGAAAGGATTGATAATCTGCCAAGGCCTTTCTCAGGCTCACAAATCCTTTTCTAGAGAAACATTCAACAGTTATTAATCTTAACTGATTACGGGGCAACGTTATAAAAAATAAAATGAAAAAATAATACATTTGACTTAAATTTCAGGAAGGTTTAGAAGGTAAGAACACAGACAAGTCTTTTGAAAAAAAATAGAAATCTCTTAAAACACTTTTATAAATGCCCAGCTAAATGAGTTTAGATTCATTAGTTTTATCATAAATTCAAAAGAAAGAGTATTAATATTTCTTTAAGTTTTATGAATTTAACATTATATGAACTATTATATAAAATAATATAATTTATGGAGAGATTGACTTTAATATCAACACTATTATTAATTTGCAAAAGAATTTTAGGGACTAACGTGACTTTTTCTCAGGTGCTGGAATCAATCTCTGTATAACAATAAATTATAGCTTCCTGTAGGGAATATAGTTCATGTTCAGCATGCTTCTGTAATTACAATGAAAATATTTGTGTGATTTTATTTTCTTCCTAATTCTCGCATCAACTAAAGTTGTCCTTCCTCCTGAACATAGAAGTAACAGTAAATTAGATTATAAAACTATATTTTGATTACTAATCATTCCACTGGTAGGAAATAAAACACCTTATACTTTTCTTATGAATTTTTACTTTTCCCCTATTTAAGGGGGGAAGGTATTTCTGCTTAAGTGCAGAATGTCTTACTCACAAAATAAAACATATCAGATGATAAAGATGTAATCATGTATTCATTGAAATATTCATTTTGTTTGAGCAACCATTTTAATTCAGAAATTAATTAAAAAGAACTTTATGCCTAAAAAAGGAAAAAATCTCAATCATATAAATTTGAAAATTCTCATAAATCTGAATGCCCCTAGTTGAATTTTCTTGAGTCAAATTTGCCAAGATTATTTATTATGTTCAAATGAATGGTAAAGTAAATCACCTAAAAAATAAACTTAAAGAAAAATTAGTATTCTTATTTAATAAATCAGTTATTATATATTTAGAAGAAATTTTCTTAAAATAGTTCGTTATCAGTAATGACAACTTTTGTATATAAGAACATAATTTATGCTTTCAGTATTACTAGCTTTTGAAAAGATAACCTGATTATTATTCTGTATCTGTTTTATTTGAATATGTAATTTGTATGTATTATTCTTATTATTTTGGATTTCTGCATTCTATTCATTCACATTTGTTGAAAATATGTATTAATTCTCACAAGTATTTAGATATTAATGGAAAAAAAAATACCATCCAAAACTACCATAATTTTCTTTTCTTTTTTTTTTTTTATTGCATTTTAGGTTTTGGGGTACATGTGCAGAACGTGCAAGATAGGTGCATAGGTACACACATGGCAGTGTGTATTGCTGCCTTCCTCCCCTTCACCCACATTTGGCATTTCTCCCCAGGTTATCCCTCCCCAGCTCCCCACCACCACTGTCCCTCCCCTATTTTCCCCAATAGACCCCAGTGTGTAGTACCCCATTTCCTGTGTCCATGTGTTCTCATTTTTCCTCACCCGCCCATGAATGAGAATATGTGGTATTTCATTTTCTGTTCTTGTGTCAGTTTGCTGAGAATGATGTTCTCCAGATTCATCCATGTCCTTACAAAGGACTCAAACTCATCATTTTTGATTGCTGCATAATATTCCATGGTGTATATGTGCCACATTTTCCCTGTCCAGTCTATCATTGATGGGCATTTGGGCTGATTCCAGGTCTTTGCTATTGTAAACAGTGCTGCAATGAACATTCGTGTGTATGTGTCCTTATAGTAGAATGATTTGTAGTCCTTTGGATATATACCCAGTAATGGGATTGCTGGGTCAAATGGAATTTCTATTTCTAAGGTCTTGAGGAATCGCCACACTGTCTTCCACAATGGTTGAACTAATTTATACTCCCACCAACGGTGTAAGAGTGTTCCTATTTCTCCGCATCCTTGCCAGCATCTGTTGTCTCCAGATTTTTTAATGATCGCCATTCTAACTGGCATGAGATGCTATCTCAATGTGGTTTTGATTTGTATTTCTCTAATGACCAGTGATGATGAGCATTTTTTCATATGTTTGTCGGCCTCATGTATGTCTTCTTTTGTAAAGTGTCTGTTCATATCCTTTGCCCATTTTTGAATGGGCTTGTTCTACCATAATTTTCTACCTTAGAAATCACTACAATGTTTTGCTATATTTTAAATTCCTTCTGGGAAGTATTTTTTCTTTTTGTTAATTTGAAAAAATAAGATAGTGCCCTTTATTTTACATAAAATAACATTTTCTTCAAACTTGTTGATTAAAGCACAGTTACATAACCAGAAATACAGAAAAATTGCCCGGTACAATATTGATTGTCCCATAGCTTGCCTACTTAACCTGAAGAGGGAGTGACAAAACTGCTCGTCAACTATAGAAGAGTTTAGAATTGTTCATAAAATTAACTTTATTGATTTAAGTAGCTTGGTTAGAAGAAACAGTAAATCATAAGCCTCTCCTGGAATCATTCAGGTTGGAAGGAGAGAGAACATTGCAGCTTTAACTTGCAACTCTTACCTTTTGGAGCTGACTGAAAGAAAAAAAATTCATACAGACAACAAAGCAAAGTTTAGGAGATCACTTAAAGCAGGAAGCGAATCCCTCTTACTCTATGTTCTGAGCATCATTGTCATTCCATTCCAGACAGGAAAAAGGATTCAGCAATTGAAAAAATTTTGAAAATATTCTTTTTGTATTTAGCAAAAAACAAAAGTTCATAGGGAATAATACATATAAAAATCATATACTTATGTGACAAATTCTATACTCCACATACTCCAAAGTGATAGATGCATCAGACCATTATTTTAAAATCATAATATATTGATACAACAAAAAGATTGACTTTAAAATAATACATGTAATATAGAATAATAAAAATATACAATAATAAAATATATAATAAAAATATATATTAGTATATGTATTACATATATATTATATAACATAAACATTATACAATATATTATGTATATAATAGATGTATGATTTTGATGCTCAATAAATGGTTATTAACAACAATAAAATAAGGCCCAATAATAGTAACTGTTTATAGTGAGATAAAGTAGTAGTTTAAGCAGACATAAAGTGAAATTCTTTAAAAAATTCATAATGAAAATTAAATGAATGCATGGAATTTCATCAAAATGTTAAGTTTAGCATTGCAGTTAATACGGCAAAGTAAAACAAATACATTTTACATAAAAAAATTTAATATGCTCATTCATGAAAAGAATTTATGAAACGCCTACTATTATGCATCAGATGTTGTCCTGGGTACAAAAGATTGAAAGGCAGTTATAAGGACAGAAGGAGAACGAAAATTTTTAAAGAAATTGTGTGTAGTCTCCTGAATTTGTGGCAGTTTTCCAGTTGTCTTTTTGTATTTTCTCATGAGAAAAGCTATCCATTTTAATTTTCTATTTACTAAATGAATAAAACAGCATGCTCAATTAGTTGCTTGATACCTATTTTTATTTTATAGCTTTATTGAGATATTACACATATAAAATTCACCAGTTTAAAACATCCAGTTGAATGATTTTAGCATTTTCAATGAGTGTACAACCCTCATCAAAATCTGTTTAGAATATTTACCTGATGCTCAAAAACCCCAAATACTTTAGCAGCCATATTCCGTCCTGGCTTCACACCCTACACTCTCTCATTCCAGACCCCACTTCCAGCCTCAGCTCCAGAAAACCACTAATCTATTTTCTGTCTCTGAATTTGCTTAGACTAGCATTTCACATAAATAAAATTGTTCTTTATGTGGTCTTTGTAACTGGCTTCTTTCACTTAACATGATGTTTTCAAGGTTCGTTTATATTGTAGCATGTATTAATGTTCCATTATATCTATATTGTAACATGTATTATTTCATTATTTTTATTGTCTTATATTTTATTGTATGGTATAACATGTTTATTTATTAATAGATGTTAAACATTTTGTTTTTTTCCCATATTTTGGCTATAAATAATGCTGCCTTGTAAATTTATTTATAAGATTTTTTTTGAGTATCTAAGTTTTTGTTTATTTTGGGTGTATACCAAAAAGTGAAATTTCTGGGTTATATTGTAATTTGTGTTTAATCTTTTGGAAGAACTGTAAGTTTTTCATAGGGTTCCAATATCTCCATATCTTCATCAACACTTCTTATTTTCTGTCTCCTTTATTTTAAGCATTCCATAGTATGAGAAGTGGTATTTTCTTTTGGTTTTGATTTGCATTTTCCTAATGACTAATTGTCGAGCATCTTTTTATGCGTTTATTGGCCAATTATATTTCTTTCTTTTTTCCTTTTAGCAATTTCTATTTAAATTCTTTGCCCATTTGATTACTTGTTTTTTTTTTTTTTATTGTTGAGTAATAGAATTACTTTATATATTTTAGATACAAGGTCTTGGTCAAACATGTGATTTGAAAATAGATTTTCTTGTTCTTCCACTTGACTTTTCACTTTCTTGATTATGGCCTTTCATGGACAAAGTTTTTATTCTGATTAATCCAAATTATCTTTTTTTATTTATATTGCCAGTTGTGCTTTTGGTGTGGTATTTAAAAGGTCACTGCCTAACATGAGGTCATAAAGATTTACTCATGTGATTTCATCTATAAATTTTTAAATGTGGACAGTTAGGTTTAGATCTATATACCACTTAATAGTTAATTTTTGTGTAAGATGAGATAGAAGTCTAGATTTGTTCTTGTGCATTTGAATATTCATTTGTCCTATCACTGTGTATGAAAATATTACTTTTTCTCCATTGAATTATATTGGCATCCTTGGTCAATTGATATTCAATTGATTTATGGTCAATTGAGTATCAGTTGACCATAAATATGAGTTTATTTCTGTAAACTGAGTCCTGTTCTGTTAATCAGTATGTTTATTTTCATGCCAATATTGTTTTGCCTTGATTTCGATAGTTAATCATAAGTTTGGTATCATTTTTATCCCTTCAATTGATGAAGGATTTTTTTATGGTCTAGCAAATGGTCTGTCCTGGATATAGGCTGGGCGCAGTGGCTCAAGCCTGTAATCCCAGCACTTTGGGAGGGCGAGGCAGGTGGATCACGAGGTCAAGAGATCGAGACCATCCTGGTCAACATAATGAAACCCCGTCTCTACTAAAAATACAAAAAAATTAGCTGGGCACGGTGGCACGTGCCTGTAATCCCAGCTACTCAGGAGGCTGAGGCAGGAGAATTGCCTGAACCCGGGAGGCAGAGGTTGCGGTGAGCCGAGATTGCGCCATTGCACTCCAGCCTGGGTAACAAGAGCGAAACTCCGTCTCAAAAAAAAAAAAAAAAAAAAAGAAGGATATGTATTTTGCTGTTGCAGCGTGTAGTATTCTATACATGCCTGTCAAGACTAGGGGTTTATAATATTGCTCAAGTGTTCCATTTTCTTGTTGATCTTTTGCCTAGTTACCACATCCATTATTGAATGTGGGTTATTGAAATCTTAAACTATTATTGTTGAATGTTCTATTCTCATTCCCCACTGTGCATCAGATCTGTGTTCTCTGAGTTAAATAAAAAGCATCACCACAGTCTGAGAATAGAGATTCTGTAGTAATCTGCAAGTTCAAACAAAATATCATCTATGCTCTGGGTATGATGCTTTGAAGGGAACTCCAGAAGAGGTTAAATTTCCCCTTTGTCTGCAGTACTGCTGTATTTTTGCTACTGTGCCATTGATCTGGGGAAAAAAGGAGTGATAGGAGTAGCCTCAAGTTAAAGCATCACAGATCCTGCTGTCATGCTTACATTGAATAGTTTCTCTAGGATCACTCTTATTGCTAGAGCTTGGCTATGGTAGATTTTCGGTTGTTTTGCTAGTATATTTATTGTTTTACAGAGAGAGAGAGAGAGTTCACTGAGGTCCTCATTATGTCATACTGTAACTATGTATATGATTATTGAATAATACTAGTATCTGGGAGAAGAAAGCTTTTTAAATTCTTTAGTGAAACAAATGAGTTGTGGTTCCATATTCTAAGATTTGCTAGGAGTTGTTAATGTCATTATAGTTGCAATTAGTAAAATAAATATGGTTTCTGAAAAATCTATTTTTTATTTTACAGAAGTAACATTCAGAGTACCTTGGTTAGTCACCTTAGTCCATCTTAGCTTCACTTTTATAGTTCTAAAACCCAAATTGAGCTGAGTATGTAGAGGTAGTTTGATTCAGAGGAACTGATTCAAACTAACAAATCGAAATGTGTTAACCAAAATGCAGACATTACTTTGATTTCCATTAATCACTATTACCTTACTGAGGGGACTCAATACTCAAATCATCAATATAACTGAAAGTGACTCAAATGCATATCTAAAAAGTATCACTATAATTCTATCCTATTAACAAAAATAATAAATGTGTCAATATTTAAAATAGGGAATCACTTTTTATGTGCGAGGCACTGTACTAATATTTGTTTGATGTATTACTCGATGTTAGCTTTCCAAACCTTCATATAATAGTTATAATGATTATTGCCCCATATGAAAAAATGAACTAAACAGTTAGATTGGAAAATCATTCTTATATTTTAATTAAATATTTGATATACTACTTATGGTTAAAATACTAAGAAGCAGACACAGTGGAGCCCTTCTTGAAACCTTTTTCTCCCTCATATGCCATATCCAATAAATTATTACTTACTTTTAATTTTACTCTCTAAATTTTTGCATATATATTTTCCTATTTATCTTTGTTACTACTGCCCAAATATAGGACCTTTACATTGCTTGACTGGGTCGTCTTAACAGCTCTCCTATTGGTTTCTTTCCCCAGCATCTTTAATATATTAACACATCCTTCATATTGCAGCCATAATCATCTTTTTACAGTGCAAATATGATAACACTTTAGATTTTGTACTTTAATTTCCCCCTTCCATAAAAAAATGTAGTTATAAACACAGAGATGGCTTTCTCAAGATCACTGAGGGGGAGATATAAGAATTATCAGAGGAATCTCCTGAGAAAAGGCCCTTCTCACATTGCCAAATACAAAATGGAGATTCAACAAGTATTTGTGGAATAAATCAATGAGAGCATGAAATAATACTTTAAGAAAATGAAGAAGATTGGGTAGATAGAAGAAATAAGATACATTACAGTCCTTTCCTGGATAGTGCTATGGTCAAATGATAGGGAGAGATACAACTGCAATAATTATTACTGCAGATATTTTCTTTTTTTGTGTCCCCCTTTTTTCCTGTATTTCCCCCATATTCTCCTATAATATTCTGTTATCGACAGAAAAATAAGACATAATCAAACAAGTGTTCTACTTCAGACCAAGATCTTTACTACTGCATGAATCAACTAAAAAATATTAAAATACAATTTTCAAGACAGTAAACATTAGTAAACAATAGAAAGTGAGCCCTAAAAGACTGGAACTCAACAAAGTAAATCCTTCAATTGTTCCAGCTTGTAGTCTTGAGAGTTTCTACGCCATAACAGGAAGTGGGTAACTAAGCCAAGCCTGGCGGGCTCCCTGAACTAAGCAGGCAAAGTTGTCCAGAATTACTAAAGTAACTAGAACTTATGAAACGATATGGAGAGAAGACAGCTGCGCAGAGAGAACACTGGAGCCTGCGGTGTCCTCTTCCAGCAGCCAGCCATGCTGGTCAGAGCATGCAAATGAGGAAACAGTGAAGACTCACCTCTACCAGAGACCTTTACCATCTTTACTGTTAACTTCCTTCCTACCACAATGAGGCCTTTTTTTTTGGAACAAACCCAGGACTTTGTAAAGATGTCTATCTCTACTGCTAATGAGTAAATAGTTCTTTAGTGGTACTTTCTTCCTGGAATCAGCTTAAGATTTTAACATTTGGTTGATAAAATCTACAAGTATGGTAATGAAAGATAATAGTTCCATATTTCACTTCTTACAAATGCTCATAGCTCTTGTCACATTCCTATTAATATCAAAAAGCAAAGGTCCAGTTGTTTTCTTGAACAAGATAAAGTTTTGTGCCTTCCAAAGACTGAGAATGTATCATGTCATTTCTTTTACCAGTATCATAGCATTAAAAACTACATCTAAGACATTTAATTAAATGCAAATGAATGCAATTTAACATAAAATGCTATTTCACTGATAGTACATTTAATAACACAAAAATTAGCTGTTCAGGTCCCAGCCATCATTTTCATAATCGCTGTGGCAGAGAGAAGCAAGGGATGGGTTTCAGAGGGCTCCCATCCACTTTCACTAAACTTCATTTCTACAGGGTTACCCACCACCCTTCACTAAATTTCAATGGCCAGATTTTGGTCACATGGCCCAGTCTAGCTACTAGAGGGACAGTATGCATGAAATAAATTAAGAAGAAAAACAATGATGTAGAAGAGAGGAGTGAATCTATACTGTTATGTAATTTATATATTCTATTGCTGATCAACAGGAATTTAAGAGGTAAAAATAATTATGTAACATCTTTATCAACATTAAGAAGATGATATATCGATAAATAATGAAATCCATTCTCTCAGTTGGCATCCAGAGGTCCCTATAAGGTTCCTACCTAGAAAGCCAAGAAAAGTGTACTTCCATCCACTCAGGAGATTTATTTGGCTGTTGCCAAAACTTTATTCTAGGCTGTGTTTGGCAGCTAATAAAAGCAGTTCTTTCTGTACATGGAAATTCAGTGCATTTCTTGGGCGTCATTTGCTAGTCAATGGTTACTAGAAGCTTGTAAGCATCTTGTATATGGGGAGCAAGGAAGCTGAATTTTGGTTTCAGAAAGTTTTTTTTAATGTGAGGCACTACAGTTTCTTAATTATAACTCATAGAGAAACTGGCCAATTAAGAATGTTCCTAATTCAATAAGTATTACTTGAATAATGATGCTACATACAAAGACCAAATGAAAACTATGTGGGCAAACTGTTGGCAGCAGCTAGGTTTCCTTCAGAAATACCTTTCATGTAACACTATTTGGACAGAATGTTACCTATTTCAATCACATCTAAACCATCTTGAGAAAGAAAAGCCAAGGAGAGTTGCAGAGTTTTTTTAACTGTTAGATGAGAACTTTATCACCTTTCCTTTGATGTGTAACTTTCTCTTGAGAGGCCCAGGTCAGCTCTGACTGAGATTGGCATCCGAAGAATCCGAGGGTTGTAACACTGTAATCCCTTCATTGTATTTGTTTATGGGTAAATATTTTATAAAAGCCTTCAAAAACAAAACTTCCCCGTCATGATTTTTAACATTCTCTCCGGTTTAAGCAAGTTTCTGTTCTTACTTTGTTTTAATAATTGGGAAACCGTAGTAAGCACTTTTCAAACATCAAAATTAACAAGCTCACAATAAAATCTACTTTTATACTATAAAAGATTTTGAATAAACAGTTAAATAATATTAATCCTAAATAATTTCAAACAGAGCTGCCTGGTGGTTATCAGAAATTAATGTTGTTATTTGTATTTTATTATAATATTAATAATAAAGTTGACAGTGTTTGACCAGTTTTAAAATTTTAACAGAAATCTGTGATCTCTTTATGAACGAACATTACATAAAACTTGAGTGTTGTCTCTATGACCCAAAAATATCCTTACATTTTAAACCTGTTATTATGGGATTCATTTTTTTGACTAAGGAAAATAGTTGAAATAACATATTCTGTAAAAAAGCAGTTCTATCAGAAAAACCTTCAAGTCATAGTACACGGTTGCTCATGCCTGTAATCCCAGCACTTTGGGAGGCCAAAAGAGAGTGGATCACTTGAGGTCAGAAGTTTGAGACCAGCCTGGCCAACATGGTGAAACCCTGTCTCTACTTTAAATACAAAAATTAGTGGGGCATGGTAGTGCATGCCTGTAAATCCCAGCTACTTGGGAGGCTGAGATAGGAGAATTGCTTGAACCTGGGAAGCAGAGGTTGCAGTGAGCAGAAATCCCACCAATGCACTCCAGCCTGGGAAACAGAGTGAGATTCCATCGCCAAAAAACAAAAAGGAGAAGGAGAAAGGAGGAGGAGGATGAGGAGGAGGAGGAGTAGGGGGAGGAAGAGGGTGGTGAGGGGGAGGAGGAGGGGGAGGGGGAAGAGAAGAAGGAGGGGGAGGGGGAGGAAGAGGAGGGGGCAGGAGGAGGAGAGGGAGGGGGAGGGGGAAGAGAAGAAGGAGGGGGAGGGGGAGGAAGAGGAGGGGGCAGGAGGAGGGGGAGGGGGAGTAAGAGGAGGAGGGGGAGGGGAGGAGGGGGGAGGGGAGGAGGGGGGGAGGGGAGGAGGAGGAGGAAGAAAGAAAGAAAAGAAAAATCTTCAACTCTTAAAGGAATGCTGCTCTTAACTCTGAGATAACAAAAAAAGGGTCTGGTTCACATGTAGGGATCAATAGAGGTAAAGAGGAAGAGGAACTATAGGAAATGATATTTCAATGTGAGTGCTTTAATGTGGTATTGTTTAAACCCACATCTTTCAAAAGATTTTATAGTCTTATTGATAATACCATGTCATTGTTATGGGAAGAAAGATACAAACACAAGTTAAAGACAGTATCTTTAATCTAACTTTGAAACAACCTGGGTGCTACTCAGAACTCATATTAACAAATTCCATAACATTGTGACTGCTGAATAAAGTTACTTTAACTTCCAATATCTTCTAATTCATATACCTTTTTAAAATATCTCTTCTTTGTGTTTGTATAGATGCACACAGCATAGGTTTGTAAGAAATTTTTCTTGTTGAGAATACATTATTATTAAGCCATAACCTCAGGACAGTTTTGGTTTACTAAAGGCCAAGTTTGCCTCCATCACTTCCACTAAAAATGGTTTAATGGTATCACTACAGTTCACCACCCTTGTCTCTCCTTTCCAGCTCCAGAACATACTTCTCTGTCCTCGGTACCTTCGTAGTACCAAACGTGTATTTCTGTCCTAACACTTACCATGTTGCTCTGTCAGGTTTTACTATACTTGTGGGCCTAGGAGAAAAAATGTGCAGCCCTGAAATTAGTTTCTTGGTATAGTTGATACTTTTTTTTAATCATTTCATATCCTGTGCTGAACATAATTTCTGACTCTTGCTGGATCTCCATGAGTATTTTTGAAAGATTAAATACATAGTGGAGGCAATGTGAATTTCTGCAAGCAACTTGCTTTTGGAAATAAATTAATCCATTTGTCCTTATTCCTATTCTCTACGGATAGGTAATGTGCAAATTGTTAATGTCCAAATTGTGAAAGGTAATTTTTATGCTTTTAAGCAGAATGGGCTGAAAATAATTCAAAGTGCACATTAACTCAAAAATTTACCTGGAATAGTAGTAACTGAGTCAATGAATTCTAGAAAGAAAATTCTTCCTGTGTTTTTAGTCCTGACTTGTAAGTTATAATTGTCTGGGTATATGCTCCCGGCCTATGTCATAGCCTGAAAATAGAAGTAATTGCAGAGTGAGCTGATCTACAATATTAATTTAAAAAGAAGGAACTGGACCACGCAAGGTGGCTCATGCCTGTAACCTCGGCACTTTGGGAGGACAAGGAGGGCAGATCACTTGAGGTCAGATGTTCAAGACCAGCCTGGCCAACATAGTGAAACCTCATCTTCCCTAAAAGTACAAATATTAGCCAGGCATATTGGTAGGTACCTGTAATCCCAGGTACTCATGAGGCTGAGGCAGGAGAATCACTTGAACCTGGGAGGCAGAGGTTGCAGTGAGCTGAGATCATGCCACTACACTCCAGTCTGAGGCGACAGAACAAGACTATATCTCAAAAAAAATTAAAAAAAATAAATAAATAAATAAAAGAAGGAAATTTCCAGACACATGACATGAAATAACCTCATGGATGTTATGTTGGATAAAAGAACCTAGATACAAAAGAGTATATACTGTATAATTACATTTACATGGAGTTGAAGAACAAGCAATCCTAATTAATGCTAATAGTTACAAGAATAGTGGTAACTCCTAGGGAATAGGTTACAATATGATTGAGAATGGGCCACCATTGGAATGCTAGATTTGTGTGGGGGTTACACAGATGTAAGTCTAATGATAAATTTGTGGCTGCATTATTGTACTATTTAGAGTAGTTCACTTTGATAGTAGAAATTTCCATATTAAAAAATGATGGCTGAACATGGTTTGTAAGAAGGTGCGAGAGAAACTGAGAATAGGTGAACTATGTTAATTTGCACTTTATGCATTTTACTCAGTATATTGTGTGTCAATAAATTTAAACAAGAAGTCTTGTCACACAGATGCATATGTGTGGAGAAGGTAGAGAGGAGGGAGGAAGGCTTTATAGCAGGTCTCTTTCCCTTTCTCGAGTTTTCTGTGTGGTAACAACACAACTTCAACGATCACAGGACCAATTGCCCTATGTCCCAGTGTTTTAGGTGGCAGTAAACACTTCTTGAGAACCCCAGAAAAGAGATTTTAGTATGCTAGGTGAGATTTAAAAACTCCATACAATTTCAAGACACTTCTAATAGAAATGTGGATAAATATACCAAAAAATAAAATACATTATTCATTCCACAAAGTTAAAATCTAGAAGAGTAGGTCTATCAAGGTGGCTCACACCTGTAATCCCAGCATTTTGGGAGGCCAAGGCGGGCAGATCACTTGGGGTCAGGAGTTTGAAACCAGCCTGGCGACCATGGTGAAACTTTGTTTCTACTAAAAATACAAAAATTAGCTAGGTATGGTGGTGGGCTTCTGTAGTCCCAGCTACTCAGGAGGCTGAGGCAGGAGAAGGGCTTGAACCCGGGAGGAAGCAGTCACAGTGACCCAAGATAGCACCATTGCACTCCAGCCTTCATGACAAAGGGAGAGTCTCTCTCTCTTGAAAAAAAGTAAAACAGGCCGGGCGCGGTGGCTCAAAGCCTGTAATCCCAGCACTTTGGGAGGCTGAGGCGGGTGGATCACGAGGTCAAGAGATCGAGACCATCCTGGTCAACATGGTGAAACCCCGTCTCTACTAAAAATACAAAAATTAGCTGGGCACGGTGGCGTGTGCCTGTAGTCCCAGCTACTCGGGAGGCTGAGGCAGGAGAATTGCCTGAACCCAGGAGGAGGAGGTTGCGGTGAGCCGAGATCGAGCCATTGCACTCCAGCCTGGGTAACAAGAGTGAAACTCCATCTCAAAAAAAAAAAAAAAAAAAAAAAAAAAAGAGGAGTAAAACATAAAATGGAGAAGAGTAGCTTTTATTGACGTAATTATCTATTGACTTACCTAGAGATGATTTTATTGCTGATGAAATTTTACCTTGTCATCCTAGCTCCCTTTCTAATTTGTCCTACGTTGCTCATCTGCAAAGCTCTTTGCAACATAGGACTTCTTTGTCAGGGTAAGAGCTTTCTTTTCCTGACTTCAATCTCTGAGGACTGTGTGTTCTTAATTCACTTTCTTTAAGCCCTGTCAACATACACTGTGTGAACTTACTGATTTGTTATGATACTCACAATGGTAGTACCCTACTCCTTCACTAGAGTAGAAATATAAGGTATGGATAATAAAGTTCAAAAGATTCCCTGAGCCATGAGAATACAACATATATCAGTATTTAAGAGACAAAAGGATTTTTGTTTTTTGTTTTTTTTTTTTTTTTTTTTGAGATGGGAGTCTTGTTCTGTTGCCCAGGCTGGAGTGCAGTGGCGCCCTCTTGGCTCACTGCAAACTTCTCCTCCCAGGTTCAAGTGATTTTCCTGCCTCAGTCTCCCGAGTAGCTGAGACTACAGGTGTAAACCACCATGCCTGGCTAACTTTTGTGTTTTTAGTAGAGACAGGGTTTCGCCATATTGGCCAGGCTGGTCTCAATTTCTGGCCTCAGGTGATCCGCCCACCTTGGCCTCCCAAAGTGCTGGGATTACAGGTGTGAGCCACCATGCCTAAACAAAAATGATGTATTTTCTCTATCTTTTAAATGATTCAACAAATACAATAAATATGTAGAGGAATTCAGAAACTATAAAAATGTGAAAATCTGTTTGAAAGTTTGGCCTATATGACCTAGGATTTTTCAAATTTGTTTTTGATAAGTAGGAAAAAAATTGTACTGCTTTCAACAAAAACTTTGATTTATGCACTGAATTATTCTTTCACAATATTAGTTTGCTTTCTGATTTCAATAAATTTGCTATTTTAGTATGTCCAGTTTCTTAACCTATTGTATTCTGGTATTCATTATTAGCAGGATTTTATAAAATAAAGTAATTTGAAATTATCGGTGCGGGACCAAGCTGAATTAAGAAACATGACTCTAGACTTGTTTTCGTTAGAGGCTTGTCTTAATTTCTAATATTGACCTCATGTGCACATATAGACACAGCACCTCATGGAGAAATTGAACACGTTTTGCCTCACCAATGATTACCTGCTGTTCTCTTTCCTGACACTAACAGTGTTCAAAAAGGTAATTACTGCTTTAAGGGTGCCCAGGTAACTCTTTTCTGGCCAGTGAGACATAACTTGACTTCACAGAATGAGGCTTCTAAGAACGCATAAAGGGAAAAATAGGCTGTGAAAATGTTGTGTCTTTTGTTCTTCTCTGACCTGGACTGCACTAAGTGATGTTGAAGATGAAGTAGGTAGTGAAAACCTTTTCACCTTAATGTCCCCACTGATTATTAAGAAAACTGTCACTCTTACCTCCTAAAATAAGCCAGTAGATTGCCCAACTAGAGTAACTTTATTTTTTATTTATAGAGACTATCAGTTGAACCTGCAACAGAAGTATTTAAAAATCTGTTCTGACAGAAGAACAGGGTATTCACAACTACCAACCTGATAAACTGTCTTAAACAGATGCTCTTTTTTTTTTTTTTCCTGACTCTTCATATTCAGAAGTTTGAAATGTCCTGGGCTAATAAAAGAGCCCAGGGTTATCAGGCACATGAGGGTATTTCACAATTCCTTTCTCTGTTGTTTTCCAGTGGAGTGAGCTTTTCTGTGGTCTCAAAGTGCCTGCTTCACCTTCAGTATCACTTAGGACATTGCAATCCAGAAGAAGAACAAAAGACAAATGGATACCATATTCACAGTTTATTTGTCCCATAATAGACTTTCATGGAAGCCATAGTTCACAAAGGCTATTTATATTTTATTGGCTAATAAAGACTTATTTGGGCAACTTTAGATTAATGATTGGAAGCTAAATTTGGAGAATGTAGTTGTCTATAGGGTTAGTCAAGCAACCAACAATGACCTCCCCTGTCTTTAATTAAAAGTGATACAACAGACAAAAAAGAGAAAGGGTAAACAAAGGAATGTAGTAATGCATAAAATTTTATCTATTATATATACTTTATTGTATTTTAGGTTCTGGGGTACATGTGCAGAACATGCAGGATTGTTGCATGGGTACACACATGGCAATGTGGTTTGCTGCCTCCATTCCCCAATCACCTACATCTGGCATTTCTCCCCATGTTATCCCTCCCCAACTCCCTACTCCTGCTGCATTTCCCTAGTCCCCACCAACAGACCCCAGTGTGTGATGCTACCCTCCCTGTGTCCATATGTTCTCATTGTTCAACACCCACCTGTGAGTGAGAACATGTGGTATTTGATTTTCTCATCTTGCATCAGATTGCTGAGAATGATGGTTTCCAGGTTCATCCATGTCCCTGCAATGGACACTAACTCATCATATTTTATGGCTGCATAGTATTCCATGGTGTATATGTGCCACATTTTCCTTGTCCAGTCTATCACTGATGGGCATTTGGGTTGGTTCGAGGACTTTGCTAATGTAAACAGTGCCACAATTAACAGATGTGTGTATGTGTCTTTATAACAGAATGATTTATAATCCTTTGGATATATACCTAGTAATGGGATTGCTGGGTCAAATGGATTTTCTGTTTCTAGGTCCTTGAGGAATTGCCACACTGTCTTCTAAAATGGTTAAACTAATTTACACTCCCACCAACAGTGTAAAAGTGTTCCTGTTTCTCCATATCCTCTCCAGCATCAGTTGTCTCCATATTTTTTAATGATCACCCTTCTGTCATGAGATAGTATCTCAATATGGTTTTGATTTGCATTTCTCTAATGACCAGTGATGATGAGCATTTTTTTCATGTTTGTTGGCCTCATACATGCCTTCTTTTAAAAAGTGTCTGTTCATGTCCTTTGCCCACTTTTGAATGGGTTTGTTTGTTTGTTTTCTTGTCAATTTGTTTTAGTTCTTTGCAGATTCTGGATATTAGCCCTTTGTCAGATGGGTAGATTGTGAAAATTTTTTGCCATTCTGTAGGTTTCCAGTTCACTCTAATGATTATTTCTTTTGCTATACAGAAGCTCTGGAGTTTAATTAGGTCCCATTTGTCTATTTTGGCTTTTGTTGCCAATGCTTTTGGCATTTTAGTTATGAAGTCCTTGCCTATGCCTATATCCTGGATGGTTTTGCCTAGGTTTTCTTCTAGGGTTTTTATGGAGTTAGGTCTTATGTTTAGGTCTTTAATCCATCTGTAGTTAATTTTAGTGTAAGGAGTCAGGAAGGGGTTCAGTTTCTGCTTTCTGCACATGGCTAGCCAGTTTTCTCAACATCATTTATTAAACAGGGAATCCTTTTCCCATTGCTTGTTTTTGTCTGGTTTGTCAAAACCAGATGGTTGTAGATGTGTGGCATTGCCTTCAAGGCCTCTGTTCTGTTCCATTGGTCTATATCTCTGTTTTGGTACCATTACCATGCTGTTTTGATTACTGTTTTCTTGTAGTAGAGTTTGAAGTCAGGTAGCACTATGCCTCCAGCTTTGTTCATTTGCTTAAAATTGACTTGGCTATGCGGGCTCTCTTTTGGTTCCATGTGAAATTTAAGGTGTTTTTTTCCAGTTCTGTGAAGAGGGTTGATAGGGATAGCATTGAATCTATAAATTACTTTGGGCATTATGGCCATTTTCACAATATTGATTATTCCTAACCATGAGCATGGAATGTATTTTCATCTGTTTGTGTCTTCTCTTATTTCCTTGAGCAGTGGTTTATAATTATCCTTGAAGAGGTCGTTTATTGCCTTTGTTAGTTGTATTCCTAGGTATTTTATTCTCTTTGTAGCAATTGTTAATGTCAGTTCATTCTTGATTTGGCTCTCTTCAAGTCTGTTATTGGTGTATAGGAATGCTTGTGATTTCTGCACACTGATTTTGTATCCTGAGACTTTGTTGAAGTTGCTAATCTGTTTTAGGAGATTTTGGGCTTAGATAGTGAGGTCTTCTAAATATACAATCATGTTGTCTGCATACAGAGGCAATTTGACATCCTCCATTCCTAATTGAATACCCTTTATTTCTTTTTCTTGCTTGATTGCTCTGGTTAGGACTTCCAGTACTATATTGAATAGGAGTGGTGAGAGAGGACATCCTTGTCTAGTGCCAGATTTCAAAGGGAATGCTTCCAGTTTTTGCACATTCAGTATGACATTGGCTGTGGCTTTGTTATAAATAGCTTTTGTTATTTTGAGATATGTTCTATCCATGACTAGTTTATTGAGAATTTTTAGCATAAAGGCCTTGAACTTTGTCCAAGGCCTTCTCTGCATCTATTGAGATAATCATGTGGGTTTTGTCTTTGGTTCTGTTTATTTGGTAGGTTAATTTATAGATTTGTGTATGTTGAACCACCTTGAATCCCTGGGATGAAACCTACTTGATCATGATGGATAAGCTTTCTGATGTGCTGTTGCAATTGGTGTGCCAGTATTTTATTGAAGATTTTTGCATCTATATTCATTGTGGATATTGGCCTGAAGTTTTCTTTTCTTGTTCAGTCTCTGCCAGGTTTTGGTATCAGGATGATGTTGGTCTCATAAAATTTTTGTATTTTTTTCTAATGGTTTCTCCAGAGGCTAAAGCATGTCTAATTATCAGTATATTAAAAGTTACATTGGACCATTTCAGGTAAAATCTAATAACTTTATTGCAGTATCTTCACATTGCACTCCTTATTATATTTTATATGATCATTGTAACACATTTTACTTCTAAATATCCAGTACACCATATTCTCATTTTTTTCTTTGTGGAGTTAGTTTGTTTTTAATGAACTGAAGAAAAAAATTAAAATAGTCTATATCTATCCATATATTTATTATTTCTTTCATTTTGTATTTCTATTGATAGAGTCTCTATCACTTAATCATTCCCTTAAGCTTGAAGAGCTTTATTTAGCATTTCTAGTAGCACAGGTAAAAATGAATTCACTTAGCTTTTCTTATATGAAAATGTCATAGTTCATCCTTATTTCTAGAATATTATTTCACTTGATAGAGTATTCAAAGTCAACTTTATTCCTTTCTCATGAACTTCAATGACATCATTGTTTTGCCTTCCGGCATCGAAGATGAGAAGTCAGCCATCATTCCTATCATTGTTTCCTTCTGTGTAAAAAGTGTTTTTAACCTCTCTGATTGCTGTTGAAATTTTGTCATTGAGTTTCACTGTATTTTTATGGTATGCATAGATTAGATTTTCTCCATTTTTATCCTGCCAAGGATACTCTTAGCTTCTTGAATCTGCACTCTAATTTTTTTTCACAAAGTGTTAGAATTTATGCCATTATTTCTAGGTGGTTGTTTATCCTATAGAGAATCACATTATTTTGATATTTCTGATAGCATCCCTATAATGTCATACAACATTCTTACTGTTTCTTGTATGTTCTGACAAATGTTACAGAGTTACAATCAAAATATAGTATGATATTTTGGGAGACAATAGAGATCAATACTATTTTATATGTTGTTTATATGTACAGAGTTACAATCAAAATATAGTATGATATTTTGGGAGACAATAGAGATCAATACTATTTTATATGTTGTTTATATGTACAGAGTTACAGTCAAAATATAGTATGATATTTTGGGAGACAATAGAGATCAATACTATTTTATATGTTGTTTATTCCTTTCAGGAAGCAAACACTGCTCCATTGTTTCTCTTTCTGCAATGTTTTAAAATAGTAATAATTATCTTATAGATCAATTTCTTCATGTGTAGTTGCAAAATAATGATAGCATAATTTATCTTATTTATTTTTATATATATATATATTTATTTATTTTGAGACAGAGTCTTGCTCTGTCACCCAGGCTGGAGTGCAGTGGCACGAACTCAGCTCACTGCAACCTCTATCTTCCAGGTTCAAGTGATTCTTCTTCTTTTGCTTCCCGAGTAGCTGGGATTACAGGCACATGCCACTATATCCAGATAATTTTTTTTTTTTTGTATTTTTAGTAGAGACAGGATTTCACCATGTTAGCCAAGATGGTCTCAATCTCCTGACCTTGTGATCTGCCCATTTCAGCCTCCCAAAGTGCTGGGTTTACAGGCATAAGCCACTAAGACTGGCCTTTATTCCTTTTGAAGTTGAACAACTTGTACAAATTGAATTGTCTCATTTCAAACATGTGGTTTCATAAAGTTCAATTTATACAACAGGGTAGATGCTAATTTTTTCATGTTTATTTACAATATTTTTTAAATAACAAGGTGGTTCACTAACACATACAGGGCTATACCTTTTTATATTATAATTAAAAACTTCAAATTAACAATTTTAAGTATATTCGTGCATGAAAATTAGTGTCTTCTTTTCAAGCCAACAGATGTCCAATGGCCTTTGTTAGCTGTTTCCTCCTAAACAAATGCTACTGCCATGTGGATATGGTAGCGGCCAATGAGTTTTTCACCATTTTTTTTCATGTTTTAAAGTTTACAAGGACACCTTTTTCCCTAAGGAAATTGTAGATTTTAGCTGTAAGTTTTTTGATCTACTATTCTTTTTGAAAGTTAGGAAGAAGCAAGAATATTCTGCTGTTCTGTTCTTAATAATCTTTAATTGAGCTTTTTAAATAAGTCAATGATGGTATTATCATCATTGCTCTAATTGTTGCATGTCTTTCCAGTTATTTTTTATGTAGGTGCTTGTGAAATTTTGGCGTTATGATAATGAGTTAGTTACAGGGCCGGAGGGTGCCATAACCTCCACCGTAGTAGGTTGCATCCAAATATGCTCTGCTGAACATAAGGAGTGACCTTTGTTGTCTAAGTTTCTTTGTAGGTGAAAGGGAGGTTATATTTGAAAGGAGTTATGATAAATGATCTGTGGGGACCACATGAGTATTGTGTGTACTTCCAACCTTATTCAATAGGGAGGCATTTTATAAGAAATGAACTATTTCTCATTATCCAAAACAAAACAGAGGTTTTCTTTCTATTTAGAAACATTATTTCGTATTTTCCTATTATAAACCTGCACACTAACTTAGAGCCCAATTTTGTGTCTTTTTCTAGCCTCTTAGTATTCATACAGAAGCACATGAAACAGGGAGTACTAATTTACGGAAACACATTTTCCAGTAAACATAAACCCTGTTAACATTGTGTTTAACATAAGATCTCCCATAAGTAGTTTTCCATGGAGATGACCGTACTTGTTGAATGATGCTGCATTTGCTTCAGGTATCTGTAGGTCTTTTTGTTTCAAACAGATACAGACAATAAACCAAGACATATTGTTCTAAAGAAGAAATAAGCTAAACCATCTTCTTACAAAGGCCAGAGATGGACTGTTCTGATCTATTTCCACTCTGTAACTACTTAAAGCAATTCACTTTCATTTCCCACAAAAGGAGATTTGGAAGTGCATCAAAGACTAACTTAAAATTGGGTTAACCCCTTTGTTCTCAGTTTTTGCCACTTGGCATCAACTAGCTCTATAAAGAAAGGAGAAGCTTGGAGTGCCGCTTATGACCTGATTTCCAGAACTATAACTGAAACTCTTTGGGAAATCAGTGGTCATTTTTGATCAATTATTTCATGTAATTTTTTTCTAATTCAATTAGTGGAAACTGTTTTTGCTTCTAGGCACTAGTTAAGCTCTTGTTACACGGTTCATCTGAATGGTATTTTAATTTATATACTTTTTAACTTCAAAAGGAGCAATCATTTTTATTTCATATCTCTTGCCTTGCCATCCACTGCTTCCATTTAATTTGATTTATTTTAAATTATGTGAACATGACCCATTCAAAACAAAATTATAAAAGATACTTTTAGTTAAAAATGGAATATTCCTGCATACAATTTTAAATGTACAATAAATGACAAAACTATGTAAGTAGCTTTAAGAACATGCAACATGATAAAGTGAAAACTATTCATAAATAGATTACCATATTTATGGCAATGTGCTCACTCAACCCATTCCTGCTTCTTTCTAGTTGAAGATATTTGTGGTCTAAGAGGTTTATTTCCCATACTAGTTTGTACTTCCATTTTCAGTTCTAAATAAAATCTATTTTCTTTAATTAGCCTTCACGGGAGTTAACTGTTGTTCAGTCTGGTTTTTTAAAAAGCAAGTTTGGCAAATAATAAAAAAATAGAGAGAGTGTTTTCTACATATATGGGTGTAGAAGCAGAAGCAGTACCAAGGGCAGAAGTAGTTGTAGTGACAACTTATTTATTCTCTTAATCCCTGCATTGGAGCTATACTGTACATTCTCCAGATTCCAAGATGTCAAGAAGCCATTGCCTTGACAGCTACAGGGGAGAAAAAGGAATTCATTTTCTTTGCCCATGTCAAGGTTCATGACTTACATTCCTATAACAGAACATAGATTGACATGAGAAAAGCATAACAAATTTATGTAATCAAAGTTTAATGTGACATGGGAGCCTTCAGAAGTGAAGACTCAAAGATCTAGGGCAAACACTGTTTTTATGATTAAAGCTGGACAGTTGTGTAGAAGTATGATTGGACAAAAATAGGGTATGACCTACTGGTAATGAACTTGGGGTACTTAGGAAGACTTGTTAGTTCAGATTCTTCTTGGCTTCTGGATATAAGATAGAACCCTCCTGCAATGAGGTTCTTATGACTGACTATCAGGTCAGGTAGGCCAAAGAATTTACTTATGATCATGCATCAGGGAGAAAGGTGGGTGGTCAGAGTAAGCTTCTCGCTTCTGCAGTTTTCCCAATGACCAAGTTGCCATATTGTGAAGTGTCTTGTTCTAAGCCCTGACACAGCATTGTAGGTAACTGATGATTTCTTGCTTTCAACATATAAAGGGTAGCCCAGAGCCAGTTTCATATATTCTGAGAAAGATTCTTTGAGGTTCAGCCTAGCATCTGAACTTTCAAAAATTTCACAGCTTTCATAGGAAACAAGCTCTTGGTTAAAATAACTAGACTTTTACAAACTGAATATTGACGAATCCAGGCTCTCAAAAGCACTAGGATTCACATGCACTTACTCACCTTTTTTTACTTCTCATTTGCAATTTCTTTTCACCATCAAATGCCTATTTGGGGATTATGTTCACTTCTGATAGAAGAAGGTGTGTGTCTACAGTCCAATTTTCACCAAAGTTCTACCATATTAGGAATAGTGCATGCTCTTCCTGTATTCTTTCCTGCTTAGAAGATTTTTCTTTAATTAAGTAAAAGAGATAGTATAAGCAAATGGGAAATAAAAGCAAAAACAACAACAACAAAAAACCCAGAAACATGCATATCAAAATAAGACATGTCTATTGATCAATTTACCATCTTTATATTTGTTCATTGTAAGTAGCATCCCCATTAATTATATAATAAATTAGTACCATTTTGTGATCTAAAGAAAAGAGCTTTATATTCACTTGTCAAAATGCCCTGAAAGAAAGCACCACAGGAGTGGATCTGCAAAAAGAAGGTCTTTATTCATGGTTAGCGGAGGGTCATCGTGAAAGTAAGACGCCCCTGCCTTCTGGCCATAAACAAAGGTTTTATATGTCTCAGGGATGCAGGTTGATCAGGAGTAAAAGGAACAAGGAAAAGAGAATGTGATGTGCCAGGCAGAGTAGTTTTCTAAAGTAAATGGCCTCAGGGTAAGCAAGGCTGGAAAAGTATGTTCTGTGGGTTCAAGTTAACAAAGAAAACTGACAGTTTAAGCAAGTTTTGAGTTTAGAAAGTACTTTAAGGCTAGAGGAATATTGTTGTAGGTGTTACACAAAAGATCTTAATATTTATAATCTGGAACAACATGTCAGTTTGTTCTGGGTGTTTTAAAAAGATACATACTTTTGTCAAAACTGAGACAATGTGCACTTAAGATCTGTACTTTTAATTGTAAGTAAAAACTCAAAAGAAAGAAGTAGGATGTCAATGGTAGACACTTGACAGATATATTAATGGACACTAAAATTATTTCAACTATGCTACATATCTGAAAATTTTTCTAAAAATAGTTGGAAAAAGAAGTAGCATTTTTAAAAAGTTAGAGAGTGCAGTAAGAGTTTATGAATGCTATGATGTTTGAAATAAAATACACAAGTAAGTGATTCTATTTTCTTAGGAAGCAGGGCAGGTGTGCAACATGTGTAGAATTGATATAGCAAAATAAATTAACTCCATGATCAGCTTTATTACTATCCTTTAAATAACCTTGGTGAAATCATATACATGATATAATGAAGATAATAATATATCTCATGACTTCTCATTGTTTTGTGAAGATTAATGTTCAAATTACTATGCAAATATATATTTGTATTATCCAAATTAAAGATTCTATTTAATAACACTCCAGCAACACACTAATTCAATGCTTGCCTTTTAAGTACAGATTGGAAGGTCAGGAAGTGAAGTTTTCCTCTGTAACCTTGGAGGTTTCTTTCCCTTCTATTTTAGGTCCACGTTGATTGCTGATAAATGGTGGTAATTTGTTAGAAGCAGACAGTATTGTATCTAACCGGTGGAGCAGAATAAAGCATTGTTAAGCAAAACCCCTCAGATTTGATGGAGATCTGTAAAAGACAGCAGAAAGGCAGTATTAAGGTTATCTCCATTAGAAAAAGGAAGAGACCAATACAATGACAATAAAATGTATCCCGCTATTAACGAAGATACATGAAAGTGAGATACCAGCAATATCCACAGGTTTATTGACAGAAATGAGGACCAGTGCATTCATTTCCTATTGTGTCATAACAGATGACAGCTTTCATGGCAGCTTAGAACACACATGCCTATTATGTAATAGTTTTCATGGTTCAGGAGTGCTGCACAGGTAAAGCAGGGACTTCTGCCCAGGGTCTCTCTAGTTGAATTTATCATTGGCAGTGACTACAGTCTGATATGAAGTTCAGAGTCCACTTTTCAACTTGGCATGATTTTTGATAGAATTCAGTTCCTTTTGATTGTAGAACCAAGGTCCCCCTCCCTTTTGTTTTTGGATAGGTGTCAGACAGGGTTTATTCCCAGCCCCTAAAGTCTGCTTTCAGATTCTATCCAAATGCCCCTGTCACAGCATGGAAACTTGGTTCTTCAAAGCCGGCAGAAGAATCTCCCTCTAGTCTGCTGTAGTGAATGGAGTCTTATTATATAATGTCACATAATCCCAAGAGTTACTACCCCATTATATTTAGAGGTTCTGCTCACACTCAAGTAGAAGGGAACACAGAGTATCCATCAGGTGGCAGGAATTTTAGGGGCCATCCTAGAATTCTGCTGACCATAGACAGGTATGTTGTCAAGAAAATTAATATTGTTTAAATTTTAAAATTTCACTGAAATGTTCATCCAGCTTGTCAAAGAAGATAACTGATTCAAAAATAGAGTGAAAAAAAAAAAGCTAAAATACTAGGTCATTAATGATTCCAATAAAATAGGGAAGGTTTGAAGTGAATGAACTGAGAACATTGGGACTCAAAAGAGAAAAAGAACAGAAGCAAATTACAGCTCTGGGGTTTTGCAACCTACATAGAAACCTTAACAGAGGCAGTGAGGCATTCAAAAAAAAGAATGTCATGATCCAAACACATGACTGGGCTCATGAAGGATGTCATCTCCAGCCTGCATGGTAACTAAAGAATCAGAGCTCGGTATAGTCTGAACAACATTAAAATGCATTAATTTACTCATTTTTTCACTTACTTAGCAAATTTGTCTTCATTTGTGTCCATTGCCTATTACCAATTGTCATTTTTCTGGTGTTATATAGAAGTGAAAAGGACAGGTCTTACTCTCAAGATCCCCTCCTACTGTGAAAATAGTTAAGAGAAAAACAAATGACAACAGCAGGGAGTCAATGATGGTGACAGGCATAGGACTTTCTAGGTGCACAAAAGGGGCACTTAATATGAACACTGCTTGTCAGTGACATTTTCCTAGTATTGGTGTCACTTTTGCTGCCCTAAATTCAAGTTGAACTGGACTAAGAAAGGAACCCATGATCAGCGTTACAAACAGAGTGAAGTACACATTTAAAGGGACAAAATTCTGACAGGCATTTGGGGAAACAAACAAAAAGATAAAAAACAGTACTTTGTTTTGACTAGAACACAGGTGATATGACAGGAACTGTCAAAGATGTGGATTAATATGGAAGATTATATGTGAATGATAAGTTATTCAAAGAGATCTGGACAGGAGTCTTGCTTCCAGCAGTAGCAAGGTAGATTACTTGGGCCAATTAATCAAGCTTTCAAATTCTCAGTTTCATCGTCTCAGAATGGGGTAATATACATCACAAGGATATAGTAGACCAAAGGAGATACAGAATATACAGCCTGTACTCATACTTGGCATTGAGGGACCCTACAGTACATAGGAACTATCAATAACTAGGTTATTAGTTAAATTCTAGGCAAAGGGAAATTTTTTAAAAAATCCATAAGTGGTTTAAAGCAGGTGGGTGTGATGTAGGTGGTAGCAAGATGAGATTTGTATTTTACAAATATTGCACCATCAAGAGCTTAGAACAATGATCAAAGGGAATTGATACTGGAGGCAGGGAGATAAGTAAGGGCATAATAATGGGGCCTTTTGCTAAGTGAATGACAGTAAAGACAGTGAGCAGAAGACGGATTTGAGAGAATCTAAAGTTAGAAACATTAAGAATTGATGATCTGAGAAGGAAAAACCTCAAATGATTGTTAAGGTCTCATATCTGACTGATTGAGTTAATAGCCACATTACATACTGATGAAACAAGATGTATTATAAGGAGAATAAAAAAGATAACATTTCAATTCTTATTCTGCTCCTCCCACCCCAAAGAATTAAGGGGTGTGGGTGGGGAGACTATGCAGAATTCACAGAGCTGGAAGCTGTAAAAGAAAGTGATTGACAGAATGAGGTAGAAATTGCCAACAAGGTTGAAGAGAGAGCCCTCAAGAGCCAAAATAGGAAGGAGATTGTGTTTTTAAATGTGTAGGTGTTAAGGTTTTTATAAACAGTTCTTTTCAAAGATGATGTAAAACGTCCAGGATCTTGGCTGGGAACAGTGGCAGGTTGTGGTCCAGGAAGTCTGGCTCAACCACGCACTGCCAAAGTCCCAAAGCTCCTTGTATCCAGATACAACACAGCAACAGCCAAAGCAGCCACCTGCGTAAAAACCTCAGGCCTCAGACAACAAATGTCCCTGCAGGGTGGCGCAGTGTAAGCTGAGATTACAGGACTGAGCCACAGGTTCTGGAAAATGTATTTCCTCTGAAATTTATCAGGCCCTGGAGAGGAAGAGTCCTCAGAAGGGCTGAGTTTTGATTTTTGACACCACAGATAAGAAAGGATATTTGATTTAGAAAGATAAAAATAATGTATGTTTTCATATAATCTGATATAAGTGAAACATAGTGGAAATAATTAATTTCACTAATTGTGTTTAATACTGTGAGAAGTATGTAAGAAAATGTTGCAAGATCTTGAATGACATATGAGTCTTCTTCTGGGAAGAGGCATTTAGAATAGCGATATAAATTGGGAGGTCGTCAACATATAGGCAAAAAGTTAGATGTTGAGCATATATTAAATCATCCAAAGTTAAAGAATGTAGATTGCGACTTGAACAAGACCACAGACAGAAACCTTAGAGGTATCTTCTTTCTGTGTGTGAGAAGGAAGGGCTACCAAAATAGAATAAGACCAATAATCACAATCTTACCACTATTTTTATAAATAACTTTCTTGAGAAAAAGGAAAACTAGGAAACGAAAATGCTTTACATCACATTGAAGGAAAAAGCCTTAAAAAGTGAAGAAGGATGCATGATGAGGTAAGAAGTAAGAAATTATTGAAAGGTGAACTGAAATAAGTATGTCCTGAAAAATATCAATTGGATTTAGTAATTAGACTCCAAGGAGACAAGTCTTAATTTTTTTCACAGTTTAATTTAAACTGTAATAGTCTATGTTAGCAGTAAAATGTCACAATTATATATTATGTGCATAGTTTTTTTCCCAATAACTTTAGAAGTAGGACATTATTCTTCATCATGTTTGTAATTCAGAAGTCAGAGCCTCCATGAAACATGGTGAAGTTTTCAGTGTCTCACAATTAATAAGAGGCAGACCTTAGATTTAGATGTGTTTTAGTAGATCTCAAAGGAGAAAGCCTACTGAGGGAGGTTCGGGTGGCTGTGAAATCTACTCTGCAACTTGGGCCACGTGATGCAGAAGATCTAAGGAGAATGGGTATGCTAAGTGGAGTCTCTGGCTACTTGGTATCTTCATTGACAAAACAAAACAGAGTGAACCAGGCACAGGGGCTCATGCCTGTAATCACAGCACTTTGGGAGGCTGAAGTGGGCAGATCACAAGGTCAGGAGTTTGAGACCAGCCTGGCCAATATGGTGAAACCCTGTTTCTACTAAAACATACAAAAATTAGCTGGCCATGGTGGCACGTGCCTGTAGTCCCAACTACTCAGAAGACTGAGGCAGAAGAATCATTTGAACCCAGGAGGCAGAGGTTGTGGTGAGCCAAGATCACGCCACTGCACTCTAGCCTGGGCAAAATAGACTCTGTCTTAAAAAAAAAAAAAGTGACAGAAATAGCTCTAGGATTCTGAGGCTAACATAACGCTCTCATGGTAGAGTCAATCAGTTGCTAGTTACCCTGCATTAAGTAACAAGTGATGTTTTTCACCATGAGTTGAGATTTCACAGATTCAGAGTCATTCAGTTGAATGGAAACAGGTATAATCTATTCTGTGTTGAAGATGTATGTCCAAAATTAGGCCCAAACAAATGCAGAAGTTAAAAATAAATTATATAAATAGGTGGTTCATATACCATAGCATTTAGCTGTTGAATTGATGCCTCTTCCTCAGCTTGCACTTATGGACACATGATGGCTTTCCTAGGCCAATCACCAAAGAAGAAAATAACTGGACCTGGCTCACCAATAGATTGCTATAATACATTGATGGTAGCTGTAGACCTTGTCAGGGACTGGACTTATAATATGATGATGAAAGGATATGAACAAATTTTAGAGTGGTAAATGCAGATGTTCTCTTTGAATTGGGGGAGAAGCAACCCAAGGGACAGGTGAAGATGGAGTCCCAGGTGATAAGCAGTAAAAAGGTTGCCTGGTTGATCAAGGACTTGGAGAAAAAAACAAATAAAAAAAGGAAAGAAAATTTTGAGAATGATGATGTATGTACTCTGTGTTTTTGAGCTTTAAATATGCAATTTTTCTGCTGACCAGAGATTATCCATTAAAAAAGAGACACACGGCAGCCAAGTGAATAGGATGCCTGGCTAGCTTAAATATCAGCTAGCCTCCCTAACTGCTTAAGTGCTGCCACAAAAGGCTCTTGAATGAACTAACCATGACTGCTGCTTTTGAGGTGAACCTAAGCTAAGCCAAATAGGCTTTTTAAAGGCAGGTCTTCTGAACCCTTCTGAGTAACACAGTCAGTTGATGACTCTGGTCTCACATAAAAGTTGGTTCTAATATATTGGCCCCCATAGTTTCTCAACTCTTTCTAATACTCTAGGAAGGCATTTTTGTCAAGTCCATTGGTCATTATTATATCCAAGCTTCAAGAAGTCATTCCAGCAACATGTTAGCACAGCTCCAATATCCTGGCTAGAAAATTAAATCCTGCATGATGGGAGAGTATAAGTAAATTTAGTATTTTTTTTTTTTTTTGCCATCCAACTTTACATTCTGCACATCTAAAAAACATCTTCTGAAAACTCTCCATATTTTTATAAATTTCATCTCAACGCATGATAGTAATGCCCTAGAATTCCTCTGGAGTTTAAGCTACTTCTTATTTGATAAAGGCTCTCTCTCTCTCTCCACGGAGGTTGGTATGGAGGAAAAGTTAAATATTAAATTTGAACTCAATTGAACGTGGACACAAACAATGGTCAGCACATCCTGGAACAGGTTATGTGAGCCCCTCGAGGTGTTCATCCAGTGCTGTTTCTGAGAAATCTCTGTTTCAGTCTATTCCTACATGTTAGTTATTGAAAAACAACAGAATATTGCAAAAGCAGGTTGATCTTTTTGTGTTCCTTGTGCCCAGTTGTGAAGTTGTGACTGGGCTTCATGCTAAACAACTCGTTACAAAAAGAGCTAGGGTCCCTGACTGCATGGAAGCTTCATGAGACCTCTCCTTGTCTGTTCATGGATGAGTGGCCAACTCGAGCCCAGAGTGATGCTTCCTGGTCTGGTGGTGAATCCTCCATAGTCTGGTGAGTGTAGTGTCTGACTGAAGCCCAAGCTGTTGCTTTTCACACACCAGAATAAGGCTATGTATTCATACCTATCATGACACGATTTTTGACCTAGGATATATATCATGACTTAGCATTCAATATCCTACTAGCTTTGAATCCTGGCCTGATTTTCACCACTGTCAGTCCTGAGGCTATGAGAGATTTCAATAACTAACATATGAGAATAGATTGAAATAGCGATCTATTTCAATAGATGAGAAACAGCGCTGAATCACCAGAAACAGTTTGGTGATGCTTCCTCTATAGTCTGGTGAGTGTAAATATGTACATATCTTTTCCCTTCTCTCCTTCTCAGAAACAGCGCTGAATCACCAGAAACAGTTTGCTGATGCTTCCTCTATAGTCTGGTGAATGTAAATATGTACATATCTTTTCCCTTCTCTCCTTCCCATATCAATTTGCTTATTATACCATTTGCTTATTTTATCTGTATTGCTATATACTTGGGATAAAGGCTGTTCACCCTTGTATTGTGTGTGTCTTCTCTTCCCTCTTTGTACGTCTCCTGCACAGAACAGTTGGTCTAAGAACAATGTGAATCACTCTCTCTAGTAAATAGGAGAAAGGAAGAGGACAAGTGTCATTTGATAAAGCAACTGCTTCAAATGTGATCTTTGAAAGGTTTTCAGATAAGGGGAACCGGCTCTTGTTCACAAAGAAATAAAGTAGCTACTTAAACAGAAGTTTCAAGAAAATCTGTGTATTCAAAATTCCCAGACTCTGCTATACAAATTTTCACATACCAGAATAAGGCTATGTATTCATATCAATCATGACACTATTTTTGACCTAGGATATATATCATGGCTTAGCACTCGATATCTCACTAGCTTTCCTACCCTGACATTTGATTCCGGGCCTGATTTTCACCACAGTCAGTCTTGAGGCTATAAGAGTTTTATGTCGCCTTAAATGCTACTAAGAACTCCTCTGATTTTTAGAGCATGTTATGGCTTGAGAGTTGGCTGACCTAAACCTGTCATTTCCTTTTCTTAAGGTTTCCAAACAAACAAAATAAAGCCAGGCAACTTCACAGTTTTTATAATCATCATTTGCCTTATAATGCTCAAGTGTCATATATATTATTTAACCCAAATTACAGTAAGAAGAGAGCTGTCCTAGATGACTGATAAAGATGAAAAAAAGGAAATATCGGGACAGATGCTACAGTTGACAAGATATTAAGCATAACTTCAAAGCATCTGATTTTTGTTTCTTTGTACTTTTTTATATTAAAAATATAGTTTACATACATAAAAATTTACCCTTTTGTAGTATATAATATTCTGAGGTTTAAAAATGTATATTGTCATGTAATCATGACCAAAACTGATACAAAGAACAATTTCACCAGTCTCTGAAATTCCTGTATGAAATCTTCTTCCAATGTCAGTCATTCAAAAACACTCTCATTACAGTTTTATCTTTTCCAGAATGTCATAAAAATAAAATCATACTGTATGCAGGCTTTGAGGATAGCTTCTTTTTCTTGCCTTCGACCAGTTAAGATTCTTCCAAGTTGTTGCAAATATCTCTGATTTAGCCTTTTCAAGTTTCTTAGTCATTTCCACTGTATGAATATACTTGTTTATCAATTCACCAGATTAGCAATATTTGGGATGTTTCTACTTTTATTATAACATGTTTTCTAATTACATGAAATGGACAAATTTTTTGAAAAATAGACACCCAGTCAAAAATAAATTAAAAATATAAATAGTTACATCTCAGGTTTTAAATTTCACGAAGAAAACTCTAGGTCCAAGTGTGTTCACTAGGGACTATCTAAACAATTTTCAAAACTAATACTGATCTTATATAAGTCTTCCATGTAATAGAAAAGAAGGAAAACTTTCTGATTCATTTTATGAAACAGCAAAATAAAGATTGTAAAATCAGGCAAGAATATTAAAGTTCAGGAAAATTAAAGGTTAATATCATTCATGAACACAGATCCAAACAACGTTGTAAAATATCATAAACAAGATACTTGCAGAAGAAATGTAACAATATACAGAAGAAATAATATGTAATAGAGAAGTGGAGCTTGGTTTAGAAATACAAGGTTTCAATATCTGAAATTAAATCAATATGATTTTCCTTATTATCATATATTAGTGTGTTAATATCAAATGTACTAATGTGTTTAAATGCATTATTATGTTAAAATCAAAGAAAGAACTTTATTAATTTTAAAAGGTACAGAAAATATTACTTGACAAATTTTAACATTTGTTAATCAGTATTTTCTTAATGGCAAGAAAATTAAATAAAAATATTATATCATCTCTGTCTTTCCATACTAGTGTAGAAACAACAAAAAAGTTGTTCATATTAACAATTCTACTGTTGATATAGTAAAAATACCAATATAATGTTGGTATTCTGACTAAAGAATTTATAGCAATAAAAATAAATAAAATGCATAAAACTCAGAAATAAATGTATTAATCTCAGAAAGAAAAAGAAACAAAAATAAATATTAGCAAGTACATGATTACATATGCACAAAATCAAAAATAACTTAAACATTTAGAAATAATGTTAATTTCATACTACATTCAAAAATCAATTGAATATATATTAACACCAAACAACTAGAAAATAAATGTAAAAATATATTTCAATGTCATTAAAAATCAAACACATAGAATTTTAAACAACAACAAATAATGCAGAAGAGTTCCCATAGCTTCACATGTTTACTGGCATTCTGTAATGTTTTAAAATTAATTCAGAGGGTATGCAATGGTATTTCATTGTAGTTTTATTTTGTATTTCTCTTACTTCTAATTGTATTAAGCACATATTCATATACTTTTGTAGCATTGTTTTACTATATATTTCTGCATGACGTCAGTTCATTTGTCCATTAAATAAACACTTAAAATATAGTAAACATAATAGTTGTATTGATAAATAAAATGGATATGAGGCGCTACATAAAGATGCCTGGAAAAATTTTTATTTATATATTGAACCAACAATCAGTGATAGAACACAGAAACACACCAAAAAAGAAACTTGGTATTTGGAGACAAGTTTGTTGTGGAGTCCTTTGCCTGTTCAGAAAGATGACTGAGAGTTTGAAGAGGGTTCTGACAACCCCCATGTCTAGGGAAACAAAAGTTTGCTTTCTGATATTTAGAATGCTAAGACCCAGACATTAATATAAATATAATTCTGTTTCAGTTTAACTTCAAGAAGGTAAAAGAATATTCACAATTTTAGCTCAAAACTGGAAAACATAAAGAATATATAACTGATTTGAAAGAAGTAGATATGCATTCATGATGAAAATGGCCTCCAATACAAATTTGAAAATAAAATTGACAAACTAAAAGATTCTTCTTAATTCAACACAAATAATGCAACAAGGGCAAACCAGTGAAAACTTCAAAAGACAGGGTAAGAAACAGTAGAAAGTGAGGCAAATCGAATATAACCATATTCTGAGAGAGCACAAAAATCTGGAACAGAAATAATATTTGATGACATATGTAACCAGGCAGTTTAGATTCAAAATGGATTTTCTTTTCTTTGCTTTTTTTGAGATGGGGTCTCGTACTGTCACCCAGGCTGGACTGCAGGGGCACGATCTTGGCTTACTGCAATCTCTGCCTCTCGGGTTGAAGCAATTCTTCTGCCTCAGCCTCCCAAGTAGCTGGGACTGCAGGTGTATGCCCGCATGCTCAGCTAATATTTCTGTATTTTTAGTAGAGACGGGTTTTCACCATGTTAGCCAGGATGGTCTTGAACTCTTGACCTCGTGATCCACTCACCTCGGCCTCCCAAAGTGCTGGGATTACCGTGAGCCACCGTGCTCGGCCCCCAGAATGGATTTTTAAACATTTTTCTGCTTCTCTAGTCTTAGCTTTGAAATGTACTTCAAAATTCTTCCCCTCCCTTCCCACCAGACACTCCTGGCACTGTGTTTCCTTATCTAATTATTTGCCTGCTTAGAAATTCCAGGGGTTAATCTTGAAATGAACCAGGCCTAGAGACTCAGCTGAGGAATTCCCTGCCATTTGGAGATCACCTCAAGTCAATTAATCTACAGCCCAGTCATTGTTGAGATGGTGTGAGCCTGTGCTTCAGATGGATGCTAACTCAAGATGGTTATTCAGGCGAGACATGTAGACCCCATATCCTGCACCATTCTGGTATGTTTCTCATACTTAGTTTCCTCTCTTAAACTCACTGGAAATTGTGTTTTAGAGGCATGAGCCTGGCCATTTCCCTACTTCTGTTTGATTAACAAAGCTGCTTTCCCTTCACCAATCCATACCTTTTAATAGGCTTCTCAGGCAGTGAACAGCAGTAGGACTTGTATTTGTTTACAATAATAACTAAAAATGTCCCAATCTTCATCAAGAATTGCAACTCAAATCTCCAAATTACAAAATCCATGTAGAAAAAAATAAACTTTACAAGAGATATAAATGTACAACTGGAATAACTTACTCAAATTTTCCCTCCCATCTGATCAATCATAAATCTAGAAAAAGAATGTCAAAACTATTTTCAGATACTAGATCACATGCAGATCAGGACTGTGATCCTTAAAAGAATAAAAAGACACACACGCTCTCTGTGAGCTGCAGTGCTGTGCCTGAAGGTCGTAGGAGGTTTTACCTAATGGAAAATGTAGAGATCGGACTTTGGTGCTGCTGAAGCTAGAATTTATGAGCAGGATATGAGACAGAACATGACTACACGGTGTTGAAGCCCCAGAGGGTTGGCAAGGGTTACCATGGGTTCTTGGCTGAGGAATTAGCTACACGCAGGCAGGGTGAATGTTCACGGAGCTCTTGGATGAGTTATTTCTGAGGGACTGGAAGACAAGCAGAGGTGTCAGAGGCCATGCAGGTCTGGGAGGTGCAGGGATCCTGTCCCAACCTGGCTAGAGAGACCTCACTATGTTACAGGACATTCGGCAGAAAGCTCAGAAAGATCATGTCTTAGCAGTAAGGACTTACACCCTTAGATAAGAAAAAGTGACTAAAGACAGAACAAAAAAGACACAAGATCCAACAAAAATTAAGATCACCCTGAAAGGGTCAACAAGGCCTACCAGTAACTTTAGCAATGTAATTTTAGACAAAATTAAAATGTCAATTAATAATATATAAAAGAACCAAATGGAACATATGTAAATAACAAACACAATATCTGATATTTAAATTTTACTTTGTAGACATCATAGTAGCTTGGAGATAACAGAAATAAGAGTCAATAAACTTCAAGATATATTGGTAGGAATTGTGATTGGCGGGAATGGGAGAAAATAGTCAAAAATAAAGAAACAGAGCATCAGTGATACTCAGTATTGAAAGAAAGCATGAGAGAGAAGCAGGGAAAGAAAGAGATAGGGACAGAGACAGAGGCAAAGGGAGAAAATGATTTAATAAAATGAAGTCAAAATGTTACCAAAATTTAAAATTAAAACATCAAAGCTATCATTTCCAGATTGCTTAACTGTAAACATTTTAAATACAGAGAATCCCATATCTAGACATATTGATATTGAACACTGAACATAAAATCATAAGAAAATTTTTGAAAACACTTGAAGAGGGCTAAAAACAACTAAATGAATGATGGTTTACTTCTGAGAGGTTAATTGAAAAACATAAAGTGCTGAGCTATGAGAGAACAAACTCAGAATCCTATAATTAATGAAAATATCCATCAAAAATGCAAGTAAACAGAGGCATTTTCAGATAGACCAAATCTGAGAGGATTTGAAGCCAGTTGACCCTCACTAAAACAAATGCTCTAGGGAGATTTTTTTTTTAAATGAAAGAAAATGGAACCTGATGGACATGTGAATGTAGGGTAAATAAATATTTAAGGACATAAGTAACAGTAAATATGCATAAATATAAAATACCATTTATTTTCCTAATTTATTTAAAAGATGTTTGCATGTTTAAGACAAAAAGTATATTGTGGGTTTTAAAATATACACAGAGGCTGGGTGCAGTGACTTAGGCTTGTAATCCCAGCACTTTGGGAGGCCGAGGCAGAGGTCAGGAGTTTGAGACCAGCCTGGCCAATGTGGTGAAACCCGGTCTATACTAAAACTGCAGAAAAATAGCTGAGCGTGGTGGCAGGCACCTGTAATCCCAGCCTTGGGAGGCTAAGGCAGGAGAATCACTTGAACCTGGGAGGCAGAGATTGCAATGAGCTGAGAGAGCGCCATTGCAGTCAAGCCTGGGCAACAAAGGTGAAACTCTGTTTTAAATAAATAAATAAATAAATAAATAAATAAATAAATAAATAAATAAATAAATAAATAAACAGAGAAGTAAAATCTGTGAATTTATAGCAAACTAGATAGTGATATATAGAATTACTTGCTGAAGGGTTTCCTTTATATTTTATGTAAGTTGTCATGAGATTAATTCTAAATTATTTGTATCAACATTTTCTAAGTTCTCACAAGGTTGATACGTAGCTAATGCCATTGTAGTTACATAGGACATTAGTTCATTGTATACAGTGACTGTCTTAAACTTTAAGATGTACTTGTCTCACAGGACCTGGTTAACAAAAGCTACATTAAGTCAAAAAACATAATCTTCCTGTGGAACTTCATTCATTTCTACAATTTTAACTAGTATGCATATATTCATAGCTCTCAAATATGTAACACCAGCTTAACTATTTAGCTTTGCTAACTTCACCTCAAAATCTGCATATACAAAATTGCCATGTCATTTTCTTCTCCAATGATACTAAGGTTAGGTGTCTTACTCATCTCAGGGAATGGTAACACTCTCCATTTGCTGCACAAGCCAGGTGCCCAGGGAGCCTCCTTTACCTACCCCTCACCTAGCCCTCATCTGGGACATCACAGCAGCAAGGCCTTGGCCTTGTAACAATTGTTGAGAAACATATTTGTATTAGTCTTCTGAGGCCACAGAGCTGACATGTAGATGCATAGCTGAGCAATGGTTAAAAAAACAAAAAAAATAGAATAAGAACTCAACTTACCTGTTTAACTCTGAATTATTATTATACAAATCCTCTTAACAATGTGATATAATTTCTAATAGTGCAGAGACTACAGCCAATAGAAGGAACCCAGCTGAGACCTTTAGGTGTATTTGCTACCCTACATTAACTCTGTTTACAATACTTAGGGAAGTTGAAATGTCTTTACTAGAGAGATAAGAAAAAATGCTCTTTAACAAGAACCCCAGATAGGCTATGGGTCTCTTCAATATATTTGTTTTTGTTTTCTTTTGTTATTTTTTGTCAAATAAACTTATTTCACAGTGATGTTTGGGATTGTTTTGATGTCCTATACAATACTTGCTTCATCAATCAAGTTGCAAATTGACCTTCCACTAGATAAAAACATCAGATGTCCAGTTTATGAGAAAGAACATTCCAGGATGCTCAGAATGGGAAAGTATGCAACCTTCAGCCAAATCGATTAATTAATAAGTACCCCAGATGGGAGAGGTTATTGTCAATGTAAGGGAAATTTTACCTTGGTACGGAAATACTTTAAACATATTTCATCAAATTATATAAATGAATACACTGTGAATAAGAAATAATTTGGGATATATAAGCTCAACTCAACATGCCTTGATTTTATTCCCTGTCTTCTAATGTCTTTTGATATAAACTTGCCTACAATCCCCCGAGTACAATTTTATGAGCCCTATAAAAATTAATTAGCCGAAAGAAAAATCTAATTGGTTAGGGGATACAAGAGACATTAATACCCATTAGATAGTTCAAGTCCTAGTGGTCGAAGATGAATCAATTTGTCTCTTTTCTATGTTAAATAGAGTAATCAAGGTTTATAGGACTGCACCGTAAACACAAAGGGTCAGTAACACCTATTCAGACACATTTGTCCTTGCACTAAATTATGACCCTTAATTGGTAAATTTTAACTAGACTGTAAAATGAAGATCTTGATCCTTGGGTGAAGGGGCCAAACAAATTATAGTCTGTTGGCAAAACACTGTGACATTAGACAGGGGATAAATCTCTTTCTTGTTGGGGGCAAATGAAGGTTTGTGTGAGGTTAAACTTCTTGCCAACCGAAAAAAAATGCCTTTTCCCCTCATTGTTCCTGTAATGGACTTGACCAGAAATGCCGCTGTGCCTGGGCTGATGAGCGTGACTTCACTACTGGTGTGACTCATTTGGTCGAATGCCTTTTATAGAGGCTACAGTAAAAACTTGCCAGAGGAGCCCAAGGAACTTATATTTGGCTGGTATGAAAGAAAATGGAGATACTGGTTTTGCTTTTACTCATGCTGTTAGCCTCTCAGAAAAATGCAGAAGGAACGCTGAAAGCAGGCGACTGACGTAGTCTAATCAGCAAAGTCATGCAAGGCTATATAGTAGCCTGATTTTCAAAATGGTTGCAATGAACTGACAAAAACCTTCCATCTCACAGGGAAATATTGCATAGTCTTCCAAATTCTGTGATTGAAGAGTACCATTAGCCTCCAACAGAACAGCATCAAAATCTACTGATATCATATCTGCTGCTGATTTAACCCTACATTGGACACCTCATGCTGTTTCAAACTACATTGAGAGTGGTCACTGAATGGATCACCATGACTGACTGACCATTTATAAAATAAGACAAAAATATATCCTGAAGTAACAACTGAACACAGGCTGTTTGAAAGACTGAGTTGAAAAGAAAAGAAAATTTAAAAACAGATTGCTTACCTTAAAACCCCAGGCCAGAAATAAAACCTAGTTCTTTTATGAATGGATTACGGATAAACTTTCAGATTTGATAAAGCCCCAGATATCCTGATAATCTATAAAAAAGGTAAATTTCCCAAATGGGATGAGAACAATATTGTATTCTGTTTGATATGTTAACCACTGTATCAATTAGAAGTGGATAAGAATGTCATAGAGTGTTGCTATCTTCCTGAATTAACTTTGGAAGATCCAGGTACCTTTTTCCAAAACAATTCCCCATCATGTAAATAAGATCTATATAATCTCAATATCCTTCTCATGCAAAACTTGTGCTTTGTAATATTATTGATCTCACTGCTTTATGTATCTATATTCTAGGTTCTTTGCACCACAATTTAAAATGAATTTCAAAGTCATATGTCTTTGGAAAATTCATTGATGTATCAATAATTGCAAAATGTTGGAGATAATGCAATTATGAATAAAATAGTCATGATTCTTTTGTCCTGCTTTAGAATTGTTACATTTTTATTTGATATTTGAAATTTAGTGACACTGTAAATATTATAAAGATATAGGTATCTTAGTAGTGACTGATAATTTTAATGCTGTGAAATAAGAAATTGCAGCATTGGTTCTGGTTGTTCATTTGAGAGCCCTGCTTGAGTGCATGTTTCTGTGCAATGGTAAGAAAAAGAATTTAAGAATGTGGTACATCCATTGAAACATGACCTATTGTTAGAAAAATACCCATAGCAATCTGCAATAATGTTTAATAGTTCATACAAATCAGCTAATTGATAGAACAGAACTGGGGCTCTCAAAGACATTATTTCTATTGTACTGCCTTGGCTTGGAATTCTTAAGGATGGTGAAAATCATTATCTAAAACGGAAATTGTTCTTTATCAGGAATTACCATTTATGCTGTGGTTCTGGATCTCTTCATTATTTTGTATTATTTTCTGTTAAATAAATAGCATTTTGCAGAAATTTTTGAAAGACAGTGGGGAAAACATAGTCAAGATGGGGAAGGACTTAAATGAAATAAATTGTGAACACTGTGGTGAGGAAAGTGGCCTTAGGGATAAGGCAGGAAATTATCTCTCAAGTGAAACACTTGTGGAAGCTCATCAAAATACTGAGACTTATTTTTATAATTAAAGAGCATCCCCCCCACTTACACACCTCACAGCCAACTAGAATAAGACACCAGTATAACAATGGATTATAGGTAAAAGAGCAAAAAGACACAGCTCTGTCTGAAAAGAAATAATTAGAAAACCCAAAAACGAACACTAGCATAATTTAAAGATTTTAGCACCTACAGCTATGAAAAAACTCTTAACCCAGCCCAGCTCCTGTCCAGATTAACTTAAAATTTCATCTTAAATGCCTATTTATGTCAGTCCCCATTACTCAATACATCATGTCCAGGTTTTTGAAGAAAATTGCAAAACTTAGTAAAAGACAAGAAAAAATATCATCTGAAGAGAAAAGCAACCCTGACAACTAGACTCGGTTATTACACAGATATTGAAATTATAAGATGGATAATGTAGGATAGCTATAATTACTATGTTAAAAGAAATAATGGGAAAAAAATTAACGAGAGAAAACATATGGATGATGTGAGCAGAGAGATAGAAATTCTAATAAATAAATAAATAAATAGTCCTATAACTCATGCCTGTAATCCCAGCACTTTAGGATGTCAAGGCAGGCAAATTACCTGATGTCAGGAGTTCAGGACCAGCCTGGTCAACATGGTGAAACCCCATCTGTACTAAAAATACAAAAATTAGCTGGACGTGGTGGTACACACCTGTAGTCCCAGCTACTAGGGAGGCTGAGGAAGGCAACTTGCTTGAACCTGAGAGGCCGAGGTTGCTATAAGCCAGGAATAAGCCACTGCACTCCAGCCTGGGAGACAGAACGAAACTTCATCTCAAAAAAAAAAAAAAAAAATTGTCCTAGAACTCAAAAACCATAGCAACAATGAGAAAAACCTTTGAAAAGCTCATCAGTAGACATGACATGTCTGAAGAAAGAATTAGTTAGCCAGAAGATATGTAAATAGAAACATTCCCACATGAAAAGCAATAATAATAAACAATATCCAATAAATGATATCAAAAGCGGTAGCATGCCTGCAATTAGAACACTAGATGAGAAAAAAAATATATAAGAGAAGAGGCAAAAACAGAAAAAAAGAGAGAAAGAAGTTAAAGTCATATTTAAAGTAATAATGAATGAAAACTGTTTAAAATTAATGACAGATATCAAACAACAGATCCAGGAAGCTTAGAGAACAACCAGCAAAATAAAAACAAAAGAAACATAGCTAGTAACAAAACACAACTTCAGAAAACCAAAGGCAAAGAGAAAATCTCAAAAGATTTTCTGGGGTGGTGAATGGGAAACTACTTTACTTATAGAAGAGGAAGAATAAGAGTTACAGCAGACTTCTTATCAGAATCCATGCAAGAGAAAGGGAAGTGGAATCAAATTTTAAAGTTTTGCCAGAAATAAAATAATGAATGAAAACACCATCCCGAAATTCTGTATACTGAAAAATTATCCTTCGAAGTTTCAAAAGAATAGTCATTCACAATTGAAAGCTGAGGTAATTCATCATAAGCAGATGTGCACTAAAAAATTGGTTAACTAATTTAAGAAAAAAATGAAATAATACAGTTTAGAAACTTGGCTCTGAAGCAAGAACCAAAGAACATCAGAGAAGGACTAAATAAAGATATCATATTATTTTATGTTAACTTATTCCTAAGTGATCTAAAAGATAACTTTAAATTAATAATAGTAATGTGTCAAATGATTTTTTACTTATTAGTAAGTTAAATATCACAAGTGACAGAAATGAAAAATTGGAAATATGCTATTATAGCATACCTGCATGGTACTCTTTAAGTATGAACTCTACATAGTGACTGTTTCACATAGTACAGAATGGACAGTGAGGAGAAAGAGTAACTTTATACTAAAGAAATCTGAAAAACACTACTTTAGCCAGTTGATGAAGATTGACAATAAAGGGCTCATGCGCATTGAAAGTATGTTTCCTTTACATGATATTATGAAATAACACATTATTTGTGTGGTTTTCCTCACCCAAACCCATAACCCCAGTCTAATCATGAGAAAAATATCCGATCATTCTCAATGGAGGGACATTCTAAAAGCAGTTCAACTGATAATACTCAAAACTGTCAAGTCATCAAAAACAAGACAAGTCTGAGAAACTATCACAGCTGAGAGGAGCCTAATAAATAAAAGTAATGTGATATTCTGGATGAGATTCTGAATAAGAAAAAGAATAGCAGGGGAAAACTAACAAAATCTGAATAAAATATGAATGTTGGTTAACACAATATATCAGTATTTGTTCAATAATTATGGAAAATGTACCATACTAATGTAATAATAGTGTGGTGAATAATAGTCCAAACTGTGTTTGGGTATGTATGAACTCTCTGTACTATATCTGTGACTTTTTAGGGAACGGATGCTGAATTCTTAAGATAGTTTATTTTTTTTAAATTGAAAAACCAAAGACCTTGACTGAACAGAAATAATATGACAGCCCAGTAAATTCACTCAATGAAAATAAAAGCATTTTGTCATGAGACAGATAGTGAGAGATCTGTGAAGACTTGAGCAGAGAGTCATTTATATTTGACAGATCACTTCACTGTTTACCAAATGTATTACAAAAATATGTCCCTTCCATTCCATAAGATTTTTATGAGGAGTGTTCCTTTTCATTAGTTAGTAAGATTAAAGAAAATTAGATAAAGCTATTTGGGTTCCATTGCTACTACTTTAACTATAACTGAACTAAATTTTGTCAATCATGAGTGATCCAAAGTAGATGTGTAGAATGTGGTATTTAAAGAGTTTTAAATTTGAATTTTGTGCTCTGAGGTTTATATAAGAGTTACTTATAGTATTTAACACTGCACTGTGGCCCAGCAATCACACTAATACATTATTTTGCTGATATTATAAATCTCACTTAGAAAGCAAATCTCTCTCCTAACTTCTAAATTCTTGAGAGATCCTTTAATTTTATCTACCAGTACTGATAATAGCTTATAATTTAAAATTATATTTGTTTTGTCAATATCCAAATATTAAGATATTAAAACTATAGATATCTGAATTATAAAATTATGTATTGTCAATATTTGGTTAAAAGAAAAAATAGGTATTGTTAGGGTAAATAAATGAAAAATTATGAGACAATTCATACAGCTGTACAATTCATACATCTGTACATTCATCTGTTCTCACAGTGTTATAAAGAAACACCCAAGACTGCATGAGAACGGGTAATTTATAAAGAAAGACAAAAGGATTAGTTAGCTCATGGTTCTGCAGGCTCTATCAGGAAGCACGGCAGCATCAGCTTCTGGCAAACTCTCAAGAAGCTTTCACTCATGACAGAAGGCAAAGTGGGAGCAGCCATCATACATAGCTGGAGCAGGACCAAGAGAGGAGGAAGGTGCCACACAACTGTAAACAACCAGATCTTGTGATAACTCTGTTATGAAAACAGCACCAAAGGGATCCTGTTAAACGATTCATAAAACATCCGCCACCGTGATCCAACAACCTCCCACCAAGCCCCACCTCCAACATAGGGGCTACAATTGAACATGAGATTTGGGTGGAGACATAGATTCAAATTCATACCAGTAGGTATAAAGTATTTTTAACATGATACTTAAATAACCATGATTAATATTTTTAAGCCGTAAATAAAGGCCAGACATGGCGGCTCAGGCCTATAATCCCAGCACTTTGAGATGACGAGGTGGGTGGATTACGAGGTCAGGAGTTCAGCCTGGCCAACATGGTGAAACCTCTTCTCTACTAAAATACAAAAAATTAGCTGGGTGTGGTGGGAAGCACCTGTAGTCCCAGCTACTCGTCTGGCTGAGGCAGGGGAATTGCTTGAACCCAGGCGGCAGAGGTTGCAGTGAGCCAAGATCGTGCCACTGCACTCCAGGTTGGCGACAGAGCAAGAAATCTATATGGTTTGGATTTGCGTCCCTGCAAAAATCTCATGTTGAATTGGAGGAGGGGCCTGGTGAGAGGCGATTGGATCATGGGGGCTCATTTCCCCTTTGCTGTTCCCATGATAGTGAGCGAGTTCTCACAAGATCTGATGGTTTAAAAGTGTGTGGCACTTTCCCCTCAATCTCTCTCTCTGCTGCTCCACCATGGTAAGACATGCTTGCTTCTCCTTTGCCTTCTGCCATAATTGTAAGTTTCTTAAGGTCTCTCCGTCATGCTTCCTGTTAAGCCGGCAGAACTGTGAGTCAATTAAAACTCTTTGTTTCATAAATCACCCTGTCTTAGTTAGTTCTTTATAGCAGTGTAAGAATGGACGAATACAGAAATACACAGTCAAATGGCAAACATAGCTACTATAATAATAAAACAATATGAAAATCAAAACGTTTTTAACAATAAGACTTTAGCTGATAAAATTTATATCTAGACCATTAAAAAAAAAGAAGAAAACTAACAGAACATTCTGATCTAAATATTTACATACTATTTAACAGAACAAAGAGTTTATCAACGGGCTTAAATTTGTGATATTCAACTGGTTTGCCATATATACACATTTTTGTCATGGATTATGGAAGCCTCATTTATGTCACTAATTATAAGATGTACATTGAACCTGAAGTTAAGAGGCACACTTATTAATTTTAGTCTCCTGTATTACTGGTCAAAGGCAAAGAAGGAGGTTATTTTGTAGGCAGGTATAACTGGTCCTAATTATTATGGAAAAATTAGTTTGTTCTTATATCTTTGGTATGGAACAATCTATTTATAGGTCACCTGTTAATACTTCCATGTCCACTAGCAAAAGTTAATGAAACATTATAGCAATCATTGAAAGTGTGAGTAAGATCATTGAGGCTACAGATAGTTTAGAGATGAAGTTTTTGTTCACCCGAAAGCTCACATCACCTTTCTCCTTTGACAGAGGTTTCCCCATTAGATTTTGCTATTTGATGGAGACTTGAGGACCAAAAAGAGAAAAAGACTTGCTTCTTCCAGTTTACTTCCTTGTCCTATAAGCTTCCCCCTAGCAATGGCCCTTGCCCTGACCTGAATCCTATCTCTATTAAGCCCTTCCTCTGGTCTCCAGAGATATCATTACCAGCTAGATGACACCTCTGAGGCCTATGTTTTAGAATTTTGGAGTCTCTTAACCAAGCTTTCAGGTTTTGATAATCCCAATGTCATTTTTGTTGTCATTCTGAAGGACAGGCTTCAATTTGGCAATTGCTTCCTGTGATTATTACGTCGTGTTATGCACACAATTGGTGCCTGGTGTGGGTGTAGACAAGAGCTCCCATGTCTTCTTCTGACGAATGTGTGGTGGTGCTGCCAGATACTCCCTTGCTCCCCACCAAGACGGTCCCAACTTTCCCTAAGCCCACACCCAGACTCCAGTTGGGGCAGAGAGTGGCAGAGTCACAGGCTGCTTATGGAAGACAGAGCTGGGCAGGGTGTGGAGCACCAAAAGTCAGGAAATAGGCAGCTGAGAACCAGACCCAGGAGTGGAGGGAGGCAGTGTGGGATAGCCATGTGTGCGCCCAGACTCCAAGCCTCAGCATATGCTTCCTTGTCTCATCTGACTTCACATACAAAGCACACATTCAAAGATAAAATTATTGTGAATTTCAAGATGGCAACCACAGAGCATTAAACTCTTTTTACATTGGGGTTTTGTGTGACTGCACCGGTTGCTTATCTATGATGCCAGCTCTGTACACTGGCAAGGTAAATGCAAACACTCTACTATTATTCAATAAGGAATGCAAATTGCACATTTTCAAGGTCTGTGGAATATGAATGAGAGGATGAGGTCTGATTAACTTCTTAATTGCTTCTACAAATTAAGTGCCTGTCTGGTACTTGGAAATTTTTTTCCCTTGAATCATTTCCTCAGACTATCTGACTCAATTGCCAGAGTTGCTCTATAAATTACATTTTTGTTATTGTTGTCTGAAAATTATAATGGTTTTATAAGAATGTGACATCAGTCTATATAAATATGTTTGCATCATGGATATTGAAAACCTTATCAAATATTTAATATAATCTATAACCATTTTATTTCTTTTAAATTTAGAGGTATTAAAACATTTAATATAATTTTTCTTTCCTTGTTTCTGTTTGCTGAATACATAGATTTTTGATCCTTTATCAAAGGTAGTAGCTTTCTTTTTTGCCTAATCACAGAATTTATACAAAATGGATCACTGACATGCTGACTGGCTGGAGAAGGTAATACACATGGCCTTTAATGTCTTCCTTTCTTGATTGACTGGTGGAAGGTGCTACTGAAAGGAGTGAAAGCAGATAACTCAACCTAATGTTTTTACAAAGCTGCTACTGATCAATTTCCTATAAACAGGCAAATTATATTTTAGATGAAGAGGAATTTTTAGGATTGAGCAAGATATCCTTGGTTTCACATTGCCTAGGCAAAGCAAGCCCAGGATATAGGAACTGATGAGGTATGGCTTTTGGTAGCATATTACAGTAAGCTATACAAAGTCTAGGATAAAAAGTACAGCTGTTTTACAATGTATGGAGTAACTCACATGTATCCCCTGTTAGAAGCTCCATACATTGCTTAGGACCAACCAGCTTATGTCTGACATGTGAAGGAAGGAATCAATCTGACCTCTCCCTGTTTATCCTTTGTCTGTTTATTGGATCATTAAAATAATGGGCAAAATCTCTGAACTGAGTCTCATTTGGCAATCAGATCCTTTTTACAATTATAAACATAAATAAATTTAAACAAGTACAAAAATAGGTATCTTAGCCCCATATATATCTGGAAAAAGTGGGAAGAAAAATTCTTGATATTATTGCACATGATTATATACACTTTAAACATTTTAAAAAGCTGTCAACATCTTGGTTCATCACCCTTAACAGCAACCCATAAAAATGTTCTTGTTTTGTACATCTTTAATTTGAAAAGCAGAGAAGCGTGATGTTGTGCAGCTTCGATAGCATCTGTCACTCACATCAGGGACATAGGTTTGTTTCCATAATGTGCCTTATCTATATTGAAGTTTTTGCCTTAAATGTTGTTTTTTAAATAAGTAAGTTCATGAAGCTTATAATTGGCACATTACGTACAATTTTAATACATAAGATGATAGCACCCTCCAACATTGATTTCACTTAATCTTTAACCTGACATATTGCAGGTTTTACAGTAGCAGTTCTCACATTGAGACTCCATCTGCTAATGGCAGGAAACAACATTGCTATACTCCAGGAAGCTGCCAAAAAGTGTAAATGACTTGATATGCCATGCACTGTGGTGTTCCACTGTACTTAAAGATGCTCTTTTTGTGTTTCCCAAATACATGGTAATGGTCATTGAATACAACTGATAACAATCCCTGAAGATCCGTATCAGTTATACATTTTAAGACATGAAGGACGTAACAATAAATTATATCTACTACAGTTGATGTATAAAAATTCCCATAGCATCTCTCAGAGAAGTACCTAGGCATTGTGACAGAACTATTAAACGTGTTAGTTCCTATCAGTGAGCTAAGTTAAGGTTGCCAAATGCTTTCTTAAGCTCTACAAGTCAGTGAATCCTTTAAGTCACACTACCTTGATTATATTAGTTACAGAGCTTCACACTATCTTTCCAAGCATGTCAAACTGGAATAATGTGAGTATTCAAAAGCAATTTATTTCCTGGAAAATTTTCAAAAAATGCAAAAGACACTTTTCCATAGATTAAATAGGGTAGCACACCCTGACAAACGGAGTCTATTTCTAGGTCAGATTAATAAATATTAATTTGGCACCTACTGTGTGTCAGGAAATTGCTGAGTGCTGGGTCTATAGATACCGCAAAATATGTTTTCTTCTTACAGAGAACACATCGATAAGTTACTGAAAATGATAAACTTACATGGAACTAGAAGGCAATTCATTAAGCATAAGAGCTGCCAGAGGGAGAGAGAGAAGTAACATTGCAGTTTAGGATAGTAGACAGAACTAGAATTTTAATTGACACTGGCTTAAATAAAAGCAAACTTTAACACATACTTTTGTATTTAACAAAAGTATTTAACACATACTTGTTGAATGATAAATTTCTGTGATTTCTATAACTTTCTTTTCTTATCAGGAAAGTGGTAGCTGTTTATGTCTACCAAAGGGGGTAGATTTATTGTAGGAATTAAATGAGATGTGCAAATATATAAAATTCGAAGGAGGAAGAAATTTAATGACCTTTTACAGTCACAGAAATCTTCACTTAAATATTATACTTAACCAAGGTATTAAATGTTATCTATGTTTTAATAGGTGGAAGACAGAAAGAGAAAACTATATGAAAAAACGTGACACAGATTTCTGAAAAAGCTTGCTGTATTTGAAGAGTGGCATATACTATTCTGTTTTTGAATACAGAAATGGATCCAACTTGGAATTATAAAACAGAATGGTAAGAATATAGGTAGAAAAAGTTGGATAAAATTGTTGTTTTCTATATTGAATATTTTTTCTGTGGATGTAGTCATCATTGCATTTTCATTCAAACATGCTGTAGAATTTGGATGTGTTTTACTAATTATTATTTTTACTAATAATTATTATTATATTTTAAATAAAATTAAATTAGCATCAGAAGGCAGTCTAAAATTGTACTACAAATTCCCTAAAAGGAAAGGTTCTGCAGTGTCTGCTTCATGTGGAGACTTATACTATCTGGAATGTATCTTATAGGAAACTCATATAAAAACATATGTTGAGACAATTATGTTAATATTTGAAATGTAATACAAATATATCATCAGCATTACAAATTTATAACACAATTATTAATCATACAGTATCAATACACTATGAAAGGTTATTTTTATTTAATTATAGACTTCTTTGTGTATTTACAGAATTATCTCACTCTCACAAGGCAATATTAATAGGCCACATACATTAATTCATCTCTTGGGAAAGACTATTCACATAGAATTATCACAGAAGTATTAAACTAATTTTGCTGATTCAAAAGTTCTATAGTTTTTATTTTTGTCAATAAATGTGAACTTCTCATTTTTCCTGACTTTTAAACTATAAATATAGTTCTGATACATTTTAAGTAAATTTGATTTACTTTTCAAAGTTATTAATTTTTAAAATTCACTCAGTATAATTTATCATAATATATCAAATATGTGAAAGTTCATAAATTATTTCCTTTTTTGCCTAGTATTAATGGCAGATCCGCTTACATTAACACAAGAAAATATTGACAGCACTGTTTTACTCAGTTACGAAGAACATTCCTAAAGACTTGCCCCTCTGACTCATTCATATTTTCACTCATTCACAAGGTATGCAACACTCACTTAGGCAGAATTTTTTGATCTCTACAAGTGAAAAATATAGGTTCTCTGGCTTCTAAAATTGGTATTGTTTTATTACCTACATTTATTTGGTTGGCTAATTTAAATATGTTCTCAAGTGTGAAAATCTTGATTCTTCTCGTGTTAAATAAGTCAATTGGTGTCATGAATTTGTTTTTACAAAGCTCACCACAGCCTGTTACCTCCGTTATGCCATCGGTGTTCACCTCCACTGGTCCTTTGCTGACGTGCAGCTACTGTTTTGCAGCATGTTCTAGGTGTCTACAGTGAGTCTTATGCTTGCTATCCTCTTTCCATCGATGTACTCTCCTAAACTCTTGTCTGGTTGAACCTACAGACAAATCTGGCACCTACAAATTAGTTCAAATTTTGTTTTTGGATTCAAAAAGCCTTTTTTTTTACATTAACATTACAGTTATGAAAGTTAAAATGTAAAGCATAAAATAACTCGTTAATACAGAAGAGTTAACAAATGAAATTTAAAAAACTGTAGCTGTGGGTATAAGTTAAAATTGTACCAGGATGCTAGTAACAAACATCACAAGTAATAGGAATTTAAACAAAATATACATTTTTTTCTATTGCAAGCGTCAGGGTGTTAAACAACTGTGGAATGTTGGATTATTTGCAGATATGGTTCCAAATGTTTTCCTCTCTTCCTGGAATAGAATTTTGCATTCCTTTGTTTCTAACTTTTCAGTGTCTCATCACTTGGATTTAATCATGTGACTTGCTTTGACCAATAAAATATAAGTGGAAATTCTACTATGCCATTTGCAAGAAAAGTCTTGAAGAAGTCTAGAAACTTTCCACAGCTCTCTATACATCTCCTCTGTCCCAAATCAGAACACAGATGAGGAAGCTGTTGATTCTTTAGCCTGGATTCTGGAATGAAAACAGCTAGAGTAGACTTGAAAGTCTAAAGTCCAGCTGACCCCCAGCTCCGATTAGTGAAAATACAGTCCACCCGCCAACCTGTGAGCAGGAAATAAGTATTTGTTGTAAGCTAATGTATCATGAAGTGTGTATTCAGAATAATTATACCAAATTTATCTCAAGTTATCAGTTTTCCAGGGATAGTATAACAGCTACCTGTTGAGACCTCAGATACTTTTATCTTTTAGGCACAATATATTTAATTGACTTCCATCTTCCATATTCTCAAAATGACAATTGAAATTTACAGTTAACATTTTCTAATATGTGTATTTGCCAAACTTACCTACAATAAAGCCATAAAACTATAATCTTTAACTGGGAATATTGCCTATTGTAATAAAATTGTGTTTCTGTCACTAAGAAAATAATGGATATTGAACAGACATCTGGTAGTCACTGCCAAACTCTAAAGTAGCCCTCTGTCATAGGCTACACTGTGTTCTCCCCAAATTTATATGTTGATATCCTAACAGCTATAACCTGAGAATGTGACTGTATTTCAAATAAGGTCTTTAAATAGGTATACTTAAGTAAAACGAGGTAATTAAAGTAAGCTCTGATATACAATGTGACTGGTGTCTTTATAAGAAAAGACAATTAGGGCAGAGATGGGTACAGCATGATAACCATGTGAAGACACAGGAGATATACAGTCTCTACAAGCCAAAAGAGAGGCCTCAATAGAAAGTGACCCTACTAACTTCTTGATCTCAAACTGCTACCTTCCAAAATTGTGGTGCTTTCTTACCGCAATCTTAGCAAATAAATGCATGTTTTGATACCAGGAGTGAGGTACTCCTGTAACAAAAACCTAAAGATGTAGAAGTGGCTTTGGAAAGAGGTAACCGAAGCCGGAAGAATACCAAGGTACATGGTAGGAAGAAAAACCTACATTGCCAGAAAGAAAGTTGGTAGAAATATGGACATTAAGGGCAGTTCTGCTGAGTACACAGAAAAAAGGAGAGCTGCAGAGAAGGTGTCTATTTTCAGAGAGAATGCATATATAATCATGAGTGGAATATCAGTAGATATATGAATGTTAAAGATGCTTGTGGTGAGGTCTCAGACAGAAATGAAGACATGATATTGAGAATTGGGGGAATGGTGATTCCGGTTATGAAGTGGCAAAGAACTTGGCTGAGTTGTGTCTGAGGGTTTTGTGAAAAATAGAACTTGTAAGTGGTAAACATTAATAACTCGTTAAGAAGAGTTCCAAACAAAGTATTGACGGTGTGTACTAGTTTCTCCTTGTTGCTTACAGCAAACTGAATGAGGAGAGAGATAAACTGAAGAATTGTTTGGCATAAAAGAACCAAAACTTGAAGACTTGGAAAATTACCAGCATATTTATGTCACAAAGAATTTTGGGACGAGAACATCAAGGATACGGCTGGGCTAGAAAGATCTGCTGGAAAGATTACAGGTATGTGACACAATAAGATATGTGTATTGATCTCTGTACCTGGTTGCTTATACAGTACTCCTAAAACTCTTATAATTTCCTGAGTTATGGGAGTGATACAAGTATCTTACCCAGATCGTCTAAGTTCCTTGAAATTTCTTGGATGACAGGAATCTTTTCATTTTTTGAGGCCACTCCTGGTGGGCTCCCAGACAGCTTCAGGGTGGGGGCAGGTCACCAGAAAGATGAAGCCATAATTAGAAGCTGGAAACATTTGGTCCTACCCCCACATCCTCAGGCAAGGGGAGTAGGGTTAGAGATTGAATAAATCCATCATGCTCCTGTGACTGAAGTCCCTACACAGATTCCTAATTTATTGGATTCAAAGAGCCTCTGGGTTGGTGAACACATTCACTTGCCAGGAAGGTGGTGCACTCCAACTCTACCACAGGGACAGAAGTTACTCTATAAGGACCCTTCTGGACTTGGCTCTATATACCTCTTAAACAGGCTGTACATTTGTATCTTCTATAATATCCTTCATAATGACTTTGTAAGCTTAAGTAAAGTGTTTCCTGAGTTCTATAAATTGTTACAGAAAATCATTGAAATATTGAACCTGAGAAGGAGATTATGAGAAACCCTGATTAGTGATACTTGGTGGTGGTAGTCTTAGAAAACTAACATACTATCCCAACGTCCCACTTGCCTACTGTATTCTACTTTAATTTTTTTATTCTTAGTCATTTTCTTATAAAATGTAATCACATCACTCTATTATACAGATCATTTGACTTCTTCATACTTTAGAATTTTGGGTTAATAGATTTATATTGACTTTGTTTTCTATACATTTTTGATTAATTTTAAATAATGTATCTTGTATTTATTGATCTGTTAACTGAAGATCAATGTAATATCCTCAATGTAATATCCTTATTTACCTTCAAAGTTCTCTATACCTTCCCTTTTCTATTGCTAAGGTTTACATATGAAAATTCCGTTCTGTAACTGTAACAGTAACTTATGTTTTGTTTCAAGATTTGTTTAAAAAAGTCAAAACTGACAATAGCATTTACAAAGTGTTAAATATACAAGTATAGCTAGAGGGCTAGACCTATTTAAAAAGATTCAAAATTATTTCTCAGCAAAAGTCTGCTGTTAGCAGTTAAATATTAAAAACATTATGATCAAATTCACAACATTTTCTAAATTATATGAATAACTAAAATTATGTCTATGCTTTCTTTTTCATCTGAATTGTCTTTTATAGATTCTCAGACCCATGAGATTTATTAATTGTGTTTATTTTTCCTCACTGACAGAAGAATAATTTGCTCATGTATTATTCCTACCACTACCCGGATTCTGTACTGTACTTCTGATTTACAGAAAACTTATTCTCAGAACCTTGTGAAATTTTGTTCATTGTCAACAGTCATTTTCTAGGAGAGGTGCACGTCTTTTATTATAGTGCTGTTATTCTTCATACTCTGAAATAGAATGCATTTTGGATGGTGTATTTTCTGTTTTGGTTTTAACTAGTTGGGAATATTGATTGTTTTTTTCTCTTTTGACTTTTTCATTAAGCAACATTGTGAAAGAAGTGAAATTTCTGATTCTTAGTATATCTGAAAATGTTTCGTTTCTCTTCTTACTTGGTGGACATTTTGATGGAATACCAAATCTTAGACAGAATATCTTTTGCTTAGATTTCTGAAACCATTACTTTATTCTCTTTGCCAAATTATGTTGTTGTTGTGAAATTAGGTGCAATACAATCTTCATTCTTTTTATGGTAGCATGCATAATGTTGGTATGTGTTTTACCTTTGAAACTTCAAGAGAATGCCTGCTGGTCAGACTGGCTGTCTAAGTGCTGGATCTACTTCTTCCTAGAACTGTCAATTTAATCTAATCATCTTGCCCTCTCTAAAATTAATTGAAAGTACTTTAAACTTGTCAAGTATTATAACATAGCCATAACTTTGTCCTCTTTTCACTGAATAATTTTGTCCAATTGAAAAAATACACTTCATTCTACACACTTAGATGGATTTCTATTGTGGGGCATCTTAAAGCTTTTGGATAGCAGGTATATTGATCATCCTTTTAATTTAATTCTCCACAGAAGGATGGGCTTTCATCTGCTTTTATTGATCAATGTTTTTCTCAGTTTTGGTTTTAACTAGTTGGGAATAAGAAAGTTGCCTCCTCCAACACTTAAAGTTCAAAAAAATGTTGGACTCTTAATATTTCTTTCTTGCAAAGTGGTGAATTCTTTTCTGAACTCATCTCCTCTCTGTAGTGTCTTGACAAATAGAGCACACTGTGATAAAAATGTTTTGTGAACATAAAATTGTATACTTGTCCCCAGTTTCCTTGGCAGACCAATTCTATAACAAATTACTCTTCTCACCTCCCAACCCCCAACCTCTGTAGCTAAAGTAGGCAGAATAGCTTGGAGGTTTGTGTTGCAGACTACAGTGTCTGTGAGTCACACTCTGAGTGGAAGCCTGTGTCCAACACGTACCAGCTGTGCAATTTCAGGCTGATATTGCCTGCCTTTTTCGTGTCTCCTTTCACTCGCCTGGGAATAATGACAGTTTCTTTCTCATTGAGCTGTTATCAGGAAACTGATCAATCAATCAGTTGATCTACCAATAGATAGATAAATCAGAACATTAGCTAGAATTTTCTAAGAGCAGCTGCAAAGGTAGGAGTAGTTATAATTACTATTTAATAAATTGTCATTAGCAACAGGACAGTGAGTGGGGAGGTGCCTGGGTGCTAAATCTTGATGCAATATTTAGAAGATAGGTAATTTACACTTTTTTTCCTTTAATATTCTGCTATTTGGGCAATTTCAAGGCAATTGGAAGCAGCAATTAACCTGCCACCATGAACTCAGGCCCCTAAATCTTGTAGATAAAAAGTAACATTTTAAAAAATGTTTTTTAAATTAGTTATTCAATGGTTGATCTATTACCTTATCTGAAAATTTCCATAGGTAGTGGATATATATTTTCTTAATCAACCAACATCACTTTCTCTCTTTGGGATAGCAGAACTTCAGTTTGCCATAGAAAATCCATTTTTTAATGGGTTGGAGAAGGGCCTTATGCTACTTCTTTGTATTATAAAAAAAAGAGTAGGCAGGCCTAATTCCTTGGACTTAGAAATCAAAGAATCCCATTTCCCTGGCTTCAGCGATTAGTTAGTTTCCTTGCAAAATAAAATCTTTCACATCACCATAGGATCCATGCATAAAATGAGGATGAGGTCTCAATATATATTTAAAAAATCTTGAATATTAATTTATTTCTGGCCATTGCAAGATGATAATACACTCTTTGATGTTTTGATAATAGGTTGTTGACTTATTTAGCTTGAAGTAATTTATATAACTGCTTAACAAAAGGCATTCAAAGCTCTATAGAATCATAAGTATCTATGTGATTATTTTTGTTATTCATTCTACTTATTTATTAATGTGTTTTATTATTTATACATATTATCAACTTCAAAACCATTATTTTCAATGTATTCTAAGGTTTAGGTTTCTTTAATCACAGTTATATTGATAAAGATTTTCAGATGATTGCCCTTATTAATATAATTAATCATTGACAGAGCCAAAATTAAAACCCAGGTTTATGTGACATAAAATAATTTACTATTTGTAATGATTCTGTATTTACTCTATTATTCAACTGTTACCAGTGCCTGCTGTATATTACCTGAAGTAATAATTTTCATAAGGCCAATAAGTGCAAGTGTAGAAAAGTTTCATGATATTGTATCCGGGAAAAGCCAAACTATGTACTTTAAAATGAGTAACCTCTCAAAGCATCAAAAAGAAAATACATAGTCTTTGCCTTGGCTAACGATATTCTGGAAAATGCAATATACTGATGAGGAAATATTAGACATTCAAAACAGGAAAATAAGGTCAAAATAAACAATTAACTATGGAAAAATACTATGAGAATCAAATGAAAATCTGTGATCAAAAAATTATTTACCATTAAAAGTGCACAATTGGCTGAAATAGATATTATTTGTGTGACATGTTATAGACAAGTCTGAGAAGTAAATCATTTCTTCCAATAAGAGAAAATAAAATTATTTTAAGTAATAATATTATTTGTTTTTTTTCTGTGTGTATTCTTCATCTTCAGCAGTGTATTTTTCTAATGATTATAACAAAAATGTTTGCAATTGAAAAATAAATGTTGCCCTAAAAATAATACCTACTGAGTATTTTTTTATGCTAGATATCCTTCTAACTATTTTGCACACTTCTATTTATTCAGCCTTCAAATTATCAATAGTAATTACTCCAATTACAAATGATAATTTCAAATTTGCAGATGGTAAAATGAGGCAGAGAGCACAAGTAATTCACCCCATCTTAGAAATGGTAAATATCCAAGCTATGATTGGAAGTCAGGCAGGGCATGTCAGACACTAGATGCTTAACCACTATTGTGTACTACCATGTTATAAATAATTAAGTATAAAAAATAAATAAGTAAATAATTTTTATATAATGTTTTTCTGTTAGTTGAGAAAGGTGACTAGATGTCTTGACATCAACAAGCAGAGAAAAACGACTATAGATAAAAGTAGCATTTAACTTTATATCTCTAAGACTCACATAAAATTGTCAATCCTTTTCAAATAGTGGCAGAAAAATTATAATTAAATACTGAAGATTCAACTGTATTTTTTAAAAATTCTTAAAGACATAAAGCAATGTTAAAATGTTACTCTCTTTAAATTTAATAATCATGTGAAGAAATAGCTAACTCAAGCCCACTTCATTAGATTAGCTCTGCCAGGAAAAAAACTGAGAAACTATCTACATGGCTTTGGACCATGGGATTCAATTAAATTTTTTCTGTCCTAGAAAGACTGGTCTCACATAGCCTCACTTTTTTACTTCCTCCATTACATTCTACATGTAAACTATGTATTAACTTTTAGTTTTTCTAGTGTAAAAAAATAATCTACAGTTAAACATTTAGAATTTTTTTTTTTTTTTTTTTTTTTTTTTTTTTTTTTTTTTTTTTTTTTTAGCTGGAGTCTCACTCTCTCACCCAGGCTGGACCGCAATGGCATGATCTTGGCTCACTGCAACCTCTGCCTCCCAGGTTCAAGTGATTCTCCTGCCTCAGCCTCCTGAGTAGCTGGGATTATGAGCACATGTCACCATGCCTGACTAATTTTTGTATTTTTAGTAGAGACAGGGTTTCACCATGTTGGCCAGGATGGTCTCCATCTCTTACCTAATGATCCACCCTTCTCAGCCTCCCAAATTGCTGGGATTACAGGCATGAGCCACTGTGCCTGGCCAGGAAAAAACTTTTAAAGACATCAGCTTCTGATTCAAAATTAAATAAACTAAATAACTTATTTTTAATGCAAAGCCTAATTACAAATTAGGAACTAACAAAAGAAGGGCCAAAGTTTTATTATCAAGATTTGAAAATATTAGAATGATGAAATTGTGTAGCTCTTTACAGTGTACAGAACACTTCCTTAGAAATTGGCTCATTTTGTTTAATTATTACAGCAACATTATAGAGATCATCCAAAGACATTTCAAAAATGACAATGGTCATCATAAAATGTGGAACAATAGAAAACCAAATTCTATAAAACCTAGGAAAGGGCTGTGCAAGGTGGCTTACGCCTGTAATCCCAGCACTTTGGCAGGCTGAGGCAGGTGGATCACCTGAGGTCAGGAGTTTGAGACCAGCCTGAACAATATGATGAAACCCCGTCTCTACTGAAAATGCAAAAATTAGCTGGGTGTGGTGTCATGAGCCTGTAATCCCAGCTACTCAAGAGGCTGAGATAGGAGAATTGCTTGAACTGGGGAGTCATAGGTTGTGGTGAGTGGAGATTGCACCATTGCATTCCAGCCTGGGCAATAAGAGAGGAACTCCGTCTCAGAAAACAAACAAACAAAAATAATCAAACAAACACCTAAGAGAGTCCTACTCCAAAGCAGAATTAGGAAAATGTGGGCTTTTATATTCAGGTCCCAACTATAGCAAAATGCACTTTTAATTTTGTAGATTTATATTTTTTATGTACTCCGTATTTTTTTTTCTTGTAGTTACAATGGTGCTACAAATTGCTAACCATGCTGTTACTATGGAATCAACAGTGCATTTCTCTGCATCAGTAAATAATCAAATATCTACCATCTTAGCTTGTGTTACTGTCCAAATAAATGTCTTCCATTGCACTGAACATTAGAATTAGAAATTCTTTATATGTTGTGGCATAGTTTAATTAATGTGTTTCAGAATTGCACAGTTTTACTGGTCAGTGTTTCTATTTCCCCACTCCTGTCCCCATCCCACCCCATTTTTCTGGGGCTCAATATATTAAGTCATGGTTTTGGTGGCTATTGTAGATTTGAACTGGCATAACAGTGTGTTCACTAGGTCTTATGAGCATAAACATTAAAATGTTACATAAAATACACTATAGTTTACTTCACACTCTGATCTAAGATAGTTTAATGTCTTGACAAAAGGTGATATGACTTAAGTATATTTTATATTTTGTGCATTTAGACCACCATGTGCATAGATGTTCTAATGCTGAATGCTAATGCATTGTTGGAAGCATACATTGTTCAAAATCTCCTTTACCTGCCACAAAAGAGACTACGTGGTCTGTTAAAGTTATCAATCCATCCTGTCAAAGGTTCTTTCCAAGTTGCACCAACAATCAATGGCCTTGCAATTGCCACATTTAGCTTTGCTCCTTCTTGTTGTACAACATATTCTGCCAATGCTTTTGTGTATATGTATGTATTAGGCCTGTCTCCTGTCAATTTTGGCATGATATTATTTACTAGGCCATCATCCATCCACTCTAAAGAATCAATAAGCTTCTTGGGATGGGACACACAGGTGGTAGATAGACTACTTCATCAATATGCTTTCGATTACAGTAGGCATGCTGTTGATACATGCATGAACACTTCCAGATTCTTCATTTGTTGTGCAAGGAGAATAAGCTGTCTTATTGCAATCATATTTAACTGAACAGCATCTCTTAAATTTTTATAAACCTTAATGTAGCTACACAGTGAAATATAATATTGATAGAATCTACAATGACCTCTTTATCTTCTTCACTGAGAACCTGTTTAGGTTGGGCAAGTTCGCTGCTGATTGCTATGATTTTCTATCTAAAATCTGGATTTTCATCTCTCAATCTGTCAAAGAGCTTGAGAGATGGTCACTTGCTTTTGTGGTGTCTGTCCAGCTTTCTGCTTCACCGAAACATATGCCGAATTCACCTTAGGACAAGACCTCAGCCACTTTTCCAGAAGCATCTTCCCTAGAAAACCAGTAGCTCCTGTGAGGAGGACATTCTTGCCTTCATAGTTTTCTGGAAGTGAAGCCATTTTGATCTTTCGTTATAAACTTTGGCTCCCATGCTTAAGATCCAGATCTGATTGAGAAGAGCATCCAACATGGCTACTTTGAGGAAATCTTCCCTGATTCATTCTACAGCACTCAGATTACTTCTTTGCTTTGAGTTGCTTCAGCAGTTAGGTATTCTGTTATAATTAGCCACCACTATGTGGCCTTCCACCCCAGGCAGTGGCCCCAGGCTCTGCAGCTGCAAACCAGGCCTCACCATATGTCCCCCTCACAGGCCCAGTCCTGTGGAGGGCAGCAGCAGATCCCTGATTAATATCTTAGACTGGACCCAGTAAGAACCCTAGCTGCTATTCCCCATACAATATCCCTCTCCAGCAGGAAACAGCCAGAAGGATCATTGCCTCACCACCTTAACAGCAGTTAGGATCTCCATTCCTGAAGAGAGAATGAGAAGGGAGGAAGAAATGGGTCAGGCTGGCAGTTAGGGTGGGCCCTTGGTAAAACTCCTTTAAAAAAAGAACAGCTTGAAAATCAAACTAAGGGCTCAAATGAAAGTTTCAGTGAAATGCTAGGGAGAAATATTTTCTTATTTTCACATTTGATTTTAATTTGTTGACATAAATTTTCCTACTATTGTTTCAGCTTTTTTAATCCTTTAGTTCGATGAGTGAGAGAGTGTTTCAACTCCTTTACTTGCCCCTGTCATTCACCTCTGACGGTGAGCTTTGGGTTCTTGTCCCACAAACAAGAAGAATAAGGTGCATGGACAACAGAGAGTGAGTAAGGCACAGTTAGGTTTATTAAGTGACAGAAAAGCTCTCAGCAAAGAGGGGGCCCAAAAAAGGTTTGCCAGCTATGAAGCTGCCTCTGAGGTTTTTGTGAACTGGGAAGGGAGGAATGTGCTGACTGGTTTGCAGACCATCTTAGATAAAGTACCACTCAGAAAGAGGTATGATACTGTAAATAACCAATTGGAGGCAGAGGTGAAAGCTTGGCCTGGCACTTTGGCCAGAGACCAATCAGGGGCTGAAGTGATGATTCACTCTATGTAAATGAAGATGTCTGGTGGCCAATCACAGAAATGTAGGAATATGTAAAATAGGTGAAAAGAGATTAAGGCATACCAAGGAGAGAGAAACGGGTCCACAAAAGGAGTGTAATTTGTTCATCTGTGTTCATTTCCATTCAAGGATGCAAGCTGTTTCTTATTTGAGCCCTTAGTTTGATTTTCAAGCTGTTCTTTTTTTAAAGGAGTTTTACCAAGGGCCCACTCTAACTGCCTGCCTGACCCATTTCTTCCTCCCTTCTCATTCTCTCTTCAGGAATGGAGATCCTAACTGCTGTTAAGGTGGTGAGGCAATGATACTTCTGGCTGTTTACTGCTGGAGAGGGATATTGTATGGGGAATAGCAGTTAGGGTTCTTACTGGGTCCAGTCTAAGCATCCTCAGAAGAAAGGTGCATTCATACATGTTTCCTTTTGCATTACCATTTAGAGCTTGATAGCCTCTAGGTGAGAAGAAATAATTTGAGTTATAGCTTTGGTATAAAAGGAATGGGCATGTACAAGGAACAAATGATCTTAATAAAGGAGCTAAGCAGGTCCAAATATAAGACCAGAACCCTTAAGAAGGGATTGTAGCCAACCGCAACTGGGACCAGAGCCCAAATTTTCTCTCAATCTGTTAATAATTCTAATTTTGTCCTTAAGCACCTGTAAATTTTCTTCTACCTGACTGAAAGTGTTGATCCAGAAATAGGATGTCTCATTTAAGATTACACAGGCACCTCCTACTTTGATTGTAGGACATCGAGAGTTCACCTATTTTGCATTTCCACAGAAGCTAAACAATTTGTGGATTGTTGTTGGACCTCTATTTCTTCTAATGTTGCCTCTTACCCTTCTTGCATCATAATAGAATTAAGTAGTGATCTTTCAAAAAGAGGAATACTGGCAAATCAGACTAGGCCTCTGCCTATAGAATTCCCCATACATGGTTTTTACAATATAGGATTGTCATGGGCATGTCCTCCTTAGTACTCTCTCTCTCTCTGTTAAATCTCCACTTGATAGCATAGAGATAAGTGATCTCCTTGTTCAGTGTGCACTAGAGAATACACTCTCCAGAAAAATACCCAGATTGGAATTTCACCAGATGATACTGCCCTGTCAATTGGGTTTAAAAATAATAGGTCACAGACCACTGCCACCACTATGGTGCATGTTCCCCCACGGTGCTTGGGGAGGATTAAGTGTAGCCAGGAGCCACAGAGAAAATAAAGCCCCATTTCTTGAAGGAATAGTTCTAAGTTGTGGTTTGTGAGGGTTCCAGCTGGATTTAGTCTAGGCCTTGTAAGGTCATTCCCCTTACATCGAATGGGGGCATTTTTAAGATAGTGGTATCCATACTCAGTATAGTCACCACACCATTTGAAATTTTACATGCTAGGTGGAAATAATCTTTTTCGCAGATGAAGTTTCGAAAGATCAGAGACACAATATGTATTGGCCAGTATCTTAGATAACCCTCCTAACATGGAGTATTGGTCCTCAAGTTCCTTGTTGATTTGCTGATTTGTAGGTCGCTACCATTATCAAATATCATACAAAGGTCCAGGATTCCAAATGTAGGCATGTTTGGAAAGATCCATAAGTTATTTATTACGTGATAATGATGATGGCAAGAGGTGACATCCCTGGCCAGGGATAACCACTCCCATTCGGCATTTGAACCAGGAGGTTTGGTTAGATTTTTTGACTTTTTTTTTTTTTTTTTGAGATGGAGTCTCACTCTGTTGCCAGGCTAAAGTTCAGTGGCATGATCTCAGCTCACTGTAACCTCCACCTCCTTGGTTCAAGCAATTCTCCTGCCTCAGCCTCCCAAGTAGCTGGGACTACAGGCACGTGCCACCACACCTGGCTAACTTTTTGTATTTTAGTAAAGATGGGGTTTCACTATGTTGACCAGGATGGTCTTGATCTCCTGACCTCATGATCCACCTGCCTCGGCCTCCCAAAGTGCTGGGATTACAGGCATGAGCCACTGTGTCCAGCCAGATTTTTTGACTTTTTAATAGGATTCATGCAGCTGCTGTGAGATGATATTTCATTGTGGTTTTCATTTGAATTTTTCTAATGATCCGAGATGATGAGTTTGTTTTTATATGATTGCTGGTCATATGCATGTTTTCTTTTGAGAAGTGTCTGTTTATGTTCTTTGCTCACTTTTTATTTTTATTTTATTTTATTTTTTCTTGTATATTTGTTTAAGTTTCTCATAGATGCTAGATATTGGACCTTTATCAGATGCATAGTTTGTAAAAATTTTCTTCCATTCTGTAGATTTCCTGTTTACTCTGTTGATAGTTTCTTTTGTTGTGTAGAAGCTCTTTAGTTTACTTAGATCCCATGTGTCAATTTTTGCTTTTGTTTCTTTTGTTGCAATTGCTTTTGGTGTTTTCATCATGAAACATTTGCTCATGTCCTGAATGGTATTGCCTAGGTTTTCTTCCAGGGTTTTTATAACTTTTGGTTTTGTGTCTAAGTTTTTAATCCATTTTGAATTAATTTTTAGATGGTGTAATGAAGGGGTCCAGTTTCATTTTTTTGCATATGGCTAACTAGTTAGCCCAACACCATTTATTTAATAGGGGATCATTTACTGAATAGGAAAACTTTTCCCATTGCTTGTTTTTGTCAGGTTTGTCAAAGATCAGATAGTTGTAGGTGTTGAGTCTTATTTCTGGGTTTCCTATTCTGTTTCGGTCAATGTGTCTGTCTTTGTAACAGTACCATGCTGTTTTGGTTACTGTAGTAGCCCTGTAGTATAGTTTGAAGTTGGGTAACATGATGCCTCTAGCTTTATATTTTTGCTTAGGAATTACCTTGGCTATTTGGGCTTTAAAAAAAATTTTTGGTTGCATGTGAATTTTAAAATAGTTTTTTTCTAGTTCAGTGTCATTCACAGAAATTTTATGGTACAACAATTTTGTATAATATTTCTTAAAATTCTGTTTGTAGGAAGGCATTGATATTTAAGACTTACAGATACTTACTTGCTATGTTATTGGTTCAACCATTTTTGATAACATGTTGAGGACAATAAAACAGCAGCTTCTTCTAAATTTGAGGAAAAATGGAAATAATTACAATTATTATGTCTTTTTACAAATGACTTTATTGATATGTGATTTTTAAACAAAATGATGTATATATTTAATATATACAACTTGATGAGTTTGGAGGCCAGTCTTTGCCTGAGAAGTCATCACAATCCATGCTGTAAACAATCCTTCACTTCAAAAAGTTTTCTGTCTCTCTTTATTTATTATTATTATGTTTTGTGATGAGAACACTACATGAGAACTATTATTCAAATGTTAAATATACTACACAGTATTTCTAAATAGAGGCACTAATCTATACAGTAGATCTCTAAGACATTCACTTTGATAAATTACCTTTTTAAAGGAAAAGTATTGTATTAGTCTATTATTGCTAATAAAGACATATCTGAGACAGAGTAATTCATAAGGAAAATAATTTTAATGGACTCACAGTTCCACATAACTGGGGAGACCTCACAATCATGATAAAGGTGAAGAGGGAGCAAAAGCATACCTTACATGGCAGCAGGCAAGATAACATTTGCAGATAAATTGGCCTTTATAAAACTATCAGTTTGCAGGAGACTTATTCAATATCATAAAAATGGAATGAGAAAAATCTGCCCCCATGATTTAATTACTTCTCATTGAGTCCCTCCCATGAAACATGGGGACTTTTGGAAGCTAAAATTTAAGATGAGATTTGGGTGGGGACACAGACAAACCATAGCAAAGACCATATTAACTTTTTAAAATGTAAGTTCTTTCTAATTTTATTGCATTCTTTTTAAATAAATAAGATAGTTATATTTAAAACATAAGAATTATAAAAAAGCAAGGAACATATTTATATGAAATCCATATTTCTTTCTCAGTATGTTATGCACATTAAAATATATTAGAAATCATAGCTATCATTTTATAAAGTGGAAATTAATGTAATAAGATTATTTAAATTTTACATTAGTAGAGAGATGTCTTTATGAAATTCAGAAAGTTCACAACTCTATTATAATGTATTTTTCTCAATGAAGAAATTTGGTAAATATAAGAATATTCTAATATTTTATAGCATTGTATAGATTAGCAGAAATTAAGATTTCAAGTTATATAAGAAAAGTACTAATATTTGTGGTTTGGAAAATATACCATAAACTTAAAAGCCAAAATGAATATATTCGGTGCTACCTTAAGATTTTTGGATTTTATGGTTAACTGTTTTTGTTTAATTTTGCAAAATTCAGTATTATTCCATTTATGGAAGTAATTTTCTTTCTTAAGTAGCACTTAAGTAGCAAAATTTAATATTTATGTATGTGTCAAAAAGAGATTGTCAAATGTCATCAGCCGTAAGACAAATAGAAATTTTCTTTTTGTAAGCAATTAAATTGACATAAGGACATGCACACAAAGACAAACCTTTCTATTCAAAACATGCTTTCTTACTAATAGTTAATGGCTTAAATAACTGGAACAAATATTTCAAAAACTTTTTTCATTTGAAACCTTTCTGAATATTAAATTTGTTTTGTTTTATTCTCTGTACTTTTTACTTAACTTTCTCTGTTCTAAGAAGTTATAAAGCACTTAATATTTTTTCAATAGAGGTCATTATCATGGAGCACCTCAGGAGGTAAGAAAAGTAATTCATACATTTCTTATACAAACAGACTCTTCAGAGACCTCCCAGGGGTACAGCCCAGTTAAAGTATGTTTAATTTCTTCCTCAGGTGATTTTAGCAGGAAACAATTTCATCTTTACAAAGAGCTAGCAAAGCCATATCTGCAATTGAAAAATAAATTTACAAATATAATCTTACATTGCTCTACATGGCCCTTTGTGCATTTTAATTTCAAAATCTTAATGGATAAAGTAAACATTATTGCAAATATATTTTAGGGCAGTAATCTTGTATGTATTAAGCAATTCCAAATAATATCAGATATTCTAAACAAGTAGCTTCTCAGCTGTACATTTAGAAATATTTCATTGTAAATACTTTACATTACAACCACTACTATTACTATTATGACTGCTTCTATTTAAAAACACACACATTTTGTATTTTTAGCATTTACCATCTTCCAAGCACTGTTTAAATGCTTTACATGTTTTATATATATCAGTTGGTTTTTAAAAAATCCTTTCTATGCAAACTTTTGGGATATTTGTCTATGTCCCAAATCATCAGTTTCATGATGGTGTATCCTGTTGCAAGACAGTTTTCAATCATTGTGTATGTTCCTAATAATGCCCTTTCTACTATTCACATTCTTTAGTAAGATTTTTTAAAATGTATTTTTAGGTTATTTTCTTACCTTTCTTTTCTGTTTCCTATTGTTTGGAATTTAGAATTCATGAGTTGATGGTTATAGCATTATAATCACACTTTTCAGATTTCTAGCAGTCAAGTCAGCAAAGAGGACTGAAAAAGTTCCACTTTCACTTCTAGAATTTCATTCAGTTCCCCTCACCAGAAAGTTGTCTGGGCTCTGCTTTGATTCTGCATTTTCAGAGTCCTTCTGATTCACTCTTTCTGAACAATTCACCTCTAATCATCTGCTTGGTTAAGATAGAATTAGTCACTGAGTTATGAGGAATGGGAATGAGAAATGGAGAAATAATTGCTTCTTAATAAGTTCATGTAACTCTGGGAAAAACAAACAAACAAAACCACTGATTTTTTTCTTTTACATTCAATGATATTACCCCGATTTCTGATAATGGTGTTCTGCCAATCTGTTTGCTTCTTGCTATTTCTGTGCTAAATTGATTAATGCTATTCATTTGCTTTTTACTTTCTCTAAGTGTGTCAAGTTTTGTCTCATTTTTGTGCTGTTCTGACAAATTTAGTTAAATTTTTGAAGAGAGAAGAGATATATTCAGTTTACTGTTTAAGTGATTCTCTATAGTCTTTTTTATTTAGAGTTGGTCAATCATGCATCTGTAATGTCCTAAAAATATAAAAATTGCATACTCACATTCTATTAGCATGATTATTCTTAGAGTCTAATGATGGTCAGCAAAACAAGTTTTGTTTCTGTTATTGTTGCATGTTTGTTTTTTTGTTTTGCTTTGTTTGATTTTGTTTTGCTCTTATTCTCTATTTAGGCACCATCATTTATTGAGGCTGCTGCTAATTCTTTTTTTTTTTTTTTTTTTTTTTTTTTTTTTTTTTTTTTTTTGCCAATCAATGAGAGCTTGTAAGGTTGCTGAGGTTGGTTGGCCTTGAACTCTTGGCCTCGCCTTCGCAAGCGCCACGACATCCGGCCGGAGCCACTTTGGGCCCCGGCTGCTGCTAATTCTTATCTGTACATTCAGTGTCCACAAAGTAAATCCTCTCTCTCTCTCTGTGTGTGTGTGTGTGTGTGTGTGTGTGTGTGTGTGTGTATCTTTTATTGGTTATGACGCTCTAGAGAACCCTAACAAATACAGTCCCAGGAGTGGTTCTAGAGGAACAGAATATTAAAGATGAAGTTCTTTTGTTGGTTTTGGGGTTTTTGGAGGTGTCTGCCTAGTATAATTAGACCCAAAAATGCTAAGGACTCTACCCCTAATAGTATGGAGAACACTGATTGTCCTTGGTATGAACTGTTTAGAGTTATGCAAAATAAATGCATTTGACACCCCCAATTCACTGCTCTTGAGAGGCAAGGAGTTTAGTGACTTTTGACTATATGTGGAGAACAAATGAACATAATGAAGTTGGTTGGTTGCTCCTAAGTTCACTGGACAAAGTGATGAAGAAAAAGGATGAACTCAGGAATTATAATTCCCAGCTTCAGAAGCAGATACTGAGCTTTAAATCTGCTAATATTGCCCTAATGAGCATCTTAGCTCCCATAGAGAAAGAGTTAAAATTGTAGAAAATCAGACACAAGTTCTTATCATGCAAGCAGCTGACCTTTAACAAAAGGTGCATGTATAGCTGCACTAGGTGTCTACTACTAAAGTGAGGGCATTGATTGGGAAAAAAATGAGATCCTGCTACTTGGAATGGGGATGTGTGGGAGGACTCTGATGAAGCTGGGGATACTGAGCTTGTAATCTCAGAAGAAGCAGCTTCTGCATCCCCAGTAGTGGCAATATCCCCTCTCCAATCCATGCTGCTGTCAAACTTCCCATGTTTGTCTGAGAAGATAAACCCTATGCTGCCTGAGGCAACAGTGATTGTGTTCCCTGACACAGTTGCCAGGCAAGATAATGTTTATTCCTTTCAGGAGCCACCTCCAACACCCCTGTTGGCTTCTAGACCTTTAACGAAAATCCCAGCTGGCCCCGAGAGGTGAGATTCAGAGTGTGACCCATGACAAGGTGTGCTATACTAAAAAAAAACTGCTTAAGTTTTCTAATTTATATAAACAGAAATCTTGACAACAGTCTTGGGAATGGATATTAAGGGTGTGAGATAATGGTGGAAGGAATATCGAGTTGGATCTGGCTGAATTTATTGATTTGGGCCCACTAAGTGGGAATTCTGCATTCAATGTTGCAGCTCAGGTACTTAAAAAAGGTTCTAATAGTTTATTTGCTTGGTTTGCTGAAATATGGATTAAAAGATGGCCCAGTGTGAGCAAGCTGGAAATGCTTGATCTCCCTTGATTTAATGTAGAGGAAGAGATTTAAAGGCTTAGGGAGATTGGGATGGTGGAGTGGATTAGTCACTTTAGACCTACTCATTCCAGCTGGGAAGGTCGAGAAGATATACCCTTGACCAATGCTTCACAAAATAGTTTTGTGAGGGCAGTACCTGAAACTTTGAAGAGCCCTGTCATTTCTTTTCTCTGTATGTCAGATCTAACAGTGGAAGTGTAGTCACTCAACTGCAAAATTTAAATACGATGGGAATAATTGGATCCCAAGGTGGCAGGGGCAGAGTGCTGGCACTCAACCATCAAAGGCAATGTGGGCATAGCTACTATAATGGGCAGCAGAGGCAAAGCAACAGTGAGAGTAATCTGTGTCATGCCAAACTCTGGCATTGGCTAATTAATCATAGTGTTCCTAGAAGTAAAATTGATAGGAAGCCTACTGCATTGCTACTTAATTTATATAAGCAGAAAACATCCATGTCAAATGGAAACAATATTAATTTGAATTATGAAAACAGAATCAAGCCCCCTCAATTTCCAGACTTTATTCAGTTTATAGACCCAGAACCTCCTGAATGAAGGGAAGGCCAGGTCCCCTTGAGGAAGGACCCTACCACACTACTGACAATTTATGCTGTTACTCTTTCTCCCATCCTTCCCCAAGAAGACTTTTGGCCTTTTACCAGGGTCACTGTACATTGGAGAAAGGGCAATGATCAGACATTTTTGGGACTACTAGACATTGGCTATGAGCTGACAGTGATTCTGGAGGACCCAAAACGTTATTGTGGTCCTCCAGTTAAAACAGGGGCTTATGAACGTCATGTAATTAATGAAGTTTTAGCTCATGTCTGACTTACACTGGGTCCAGTGGGTCCCCAGACTTATCCTGTGGTCATTTTCCCAATGCCAGAATGTGTAATTGGCATAGACAAGCTTTGAAGCTGGCAGAACCCCCAGATTGGCTTCCTGACTGGTGGGGTGAAATTATTATGGTAAGACAGGCAAAATGGAAGCCATTAGAGATGCTTCTACTTAGAAGAATTGTAAATCAAAAGCAATGTTGCATCCCTACAGGGATTACAGAGATTAGTGCCACCATCAAGAACTTGAAAGACACAGGGGTGATGATTTCCACCACAACCAAGTTCAGTGCTCCCATTTGGCCTGTGCAGAAGACAGACGGATCTTGGAGGATGACAGTGAATTATTTTAAGTTTAACCAAGTGATGACTCCAATTGCAGCTGCTGTACAAGATGGTTTCATTGCTTGAACAAATTAACTCATCTCCTGGTACCGGCTATGCAGCCATTGACTTGGTAAATACCTTTTTATCCATTTCTATCTATAAGGCCCACGAGAAGCAATTTACCTTCAGCTAGCAAGGGCAGCAATATACGTTTACTGTCCTTCAGGGGTATATAAAATCTCTATCCTCGTGTCACAATTTTATAAGGAGAGACCTTGATCACTTTTCACTTCTACAAGATATCACATTGGTCTATTACATTGATGACATTATGCTGATTGGATCCAGTGAGCAGGAGATAGCAAACACTGTGGACTTACTGGTGATATATTTGTGTGCTAAAATAAATCAGACTAAAATTCAAGGACTTTCTAAGCTGTACAGCAAAATTTCTAGGGGTCCGGTGGTGTGGGGCCTGTCAACACATTCCTTCTAAGGTGAAAGATACATTTCTGCATTTGGCCCCTCCCACAACCAAGAAAGAAACACAATGCTTAGTGAGCCTATTTGTATTTTAAAGGCAACATGTTCCTTATTTGGGTGTGTTACTCTGGCCCGTTTATTGAGTGATCTGAAAGGCTGCCAGTTTTGAATGGTGTCTAGAACAGGAGAAGGCTCCACCACAAGTGTAGGCTGCTGTGCAAGCTGCTCTGCCACTTGGCTATACGACCCAGCAGATCCAATGGTTCTTGAGGTGTCAGTGGCAGATAAGGATTCTGTTTGGAGCCTTTGACAGGCTTCCATGAGTGAACCACAGTGGAGGTCTTTGAGATTTAGCAGAAAGGCCCTGCCATCTTCTGCAGATAACTACCCTCCTTTTGAGAGACAGCTCTTGGCCCATTACTGCACTTTGGTGGAAACTGAAGGTTTGACTATGGGTCATCAAGTCACCATGTGACTGAACTGCCTCTCATGAACTGGGTCCTTTATGATCCATCGAGCCATAACATGGGTAGTGCACAGCAGCATTCCATCATCAAATGGAAGTGGTATATACTTGACCAGGCTTGAGCAGGTCCTGAAGACACAGGTTACATGAGGAAGTGGCTCAAATGCCCATAGTCCCCACTTTTGCCACCCTGCCTTCTCTCTTCCAGCTTGCACCAATGGCCTCATGGGGAATTCTCTATGATCCGTTGACAGAGGAAGAGAAGATTAGGGTCTGGTTAACAGATGGTTCTGCATGATATATAGGCACCACCTAAAAGTAGAGAGCTACAGCTCTGCAGCAACTTTCTAGGACATCCCTGAAGGACAGTGGTGATGGGAAATCTTCCTAGTGGGCAGAATTTTGAGCAGTGCACCTAGTTGCGTACCTTGCATGGAAGGAGAAATGGACAGATGTGTGATTATATACTGATTCATCGGCTGTAGCCAATGGTTTGGTGGGATGGTCAAGGACTTGGAAGAAGCATGATTAGAAAATTGGTGACAAAGAAATCTGGGGAAGAGATATATGCTGGACCTCTCTGAGTGGTCAAAAAGTATGAAGATATTTGTATCCAATGTGAGTGCTCACCAATGAGTGACCTCACCAGAGGCGGGTTTTAATTATCAAGTGAATAGGATGACTGTTCTGTGGACACCACTCAGCTACCCCTCTCATCATCCAATGGGCCCATAAACAAAGTGACATGGTGGCAGTGATGGAGATTATGCATGGGCTCAGCAACATGGGCTTCCACTCACCAATGCTGACCTAGCTATGGCCACTGCTGAGTGCCTAATTTGCCAGGAGAAGAGACCAACACTGAGTCCTCAATCTGGCACAATTCCTTGGAGTGATCAGCCAGCTACCTGGTGGCCAGTTGATTATATTGAATCTCTTCCATCATGGAAAGGGCAGAGGTTTATCCTCACTGGAATAAGCGCTTACTCTGGATATGGGTTTGCCTATCCTGTACACATTGTTTCTGCCAAGATTGCCATATGTGGACTCACAGAATGTCTAATCCACCCTCATGAAATTCCACTCAGCATTGCCTCTCACCAAGGCATCCATGTTAGAGCTAAAGAAATGTGGCGGTGAACTCATGCTCATGGAATTCATTGGTCTTACCATGTTCCTGATCATCCTGAAGTGCCTGGATTGATAGAATGGTGGAATGAGTGATGAAATCTTCCAGTTAAAATGCTGTGATTGTTGTTGAAATGACAACAAAGAACTTAAAAATTACATAAACTTGATAAATCAGCAGCGGAGCCTGGGAAGATTGACTCCTATTTTGAAAGTTCTACTGCAAGTAAAATGCTGTGATAAAAGCAACATGCTATAGATAATTCTTTAGTGAAAGAAAGAGCCAATTAAGGAGGCAAACTTCATTGTCATCTTATTTTAAGAAATTGTCATAGCCACCACAACCTTCAGCCACCACCATCCTGATCAGTCAGCAGCCGTCAACATCAACAAAAAGATTATTACTTACTAAAGGCTCAGATGATTTTAGCAATAAAGTGTTTTTTAATCAAGATATATACATTGTTTCATTTAGACATAATATAATGCTATTGTGTAGTTAATAGATTACTAAGCGTGAACATCCCTTTTATATGCACCAGGAAACCAAATATTTTATGTGATTTGCTTTATTACAATAATTGCTTTATTGAGATGGTCTGGAGACAAACTCAAAATATCTCTAAGATATATCCAATGTCCTGTACACACCTCCTTTTCTGTATACTTATAAGATCTGAAAGAAAAGTTTTGCAAAATCTTTACATGTTTATATTATATATTTTTTTGAGTCAGAGTCTCACTTTATTGCCCAGGCTGGAGTGCAGTAGTGCTATCTCAGCTCACTGCAACCTCTGCCTCTGGGTTCAAGCAATTCTCCTGCCTCAGCCTCCTGAGTAGCTGGGATTACAGGTGTACATGACCACACCCAGCTATTTTGTATTTTTTGTAGAGATGAGGTTTCACCATGTTGGCCAGGCTGGCCTTGAACCCCTGACCTCAAGAGATTCACCCACCTTGGCCTCCCAAAGTGCTGGAATTACAGGCATGAGCCACAGCATCCAGCCTCTAGAATTTTAATGATTCAGGATTTTTGGCTTCTTAAACATGAGAGAAAATAGATGATTCATTTTGCTGTCATCATTTGTATTTCATCCTTTGAGATTTTTAGTTTTATTATGATGTAAAGAAAGTATTAAACCAAATAAAAGTCTGTATTTTTACCAAGGAGGGAGTAGTTTTAAGTATCTACTAAATTCGTATCAATGCAAAACACTATAGTAGGTTGAATAGTGTCTCTTCAAAAATCACATTCTCCTGAAACTTCAGAATGTGACCTTATTGGAACATAGGGTCTTTGCAGATGTAGTTGGTTAAAGGTCTCATGATGGAATCATCATGGATTTGGGTTTGATCCTAAGTCTAATGACTGTAACCTTATAAGAATAGATAAGTATATAGTGAGACTTAAAGAGAAAGCAAGACCAAGTGAAGATGGAGGCAGAGATTGGAGTTGTACTACCTCAAACCACAGAACGCTAGGGACCACCAGAAACTAGATAGAGAAATGGGATTCTCCCTTAGAGCCTTAGAAGGTAGTATGGCCCTACTAACACCTTTATTTCAGACTTCTCATCCCCAGAGCTGTGGGAGAACTAATTTCTATGTTTTAAGGCATCTACCTCTCGTACCTTAATATGGCGGCCCTAGGAAACAGACACAAATGTTGGAAGAATAAGGAAGCATGATCTGTTGGAGATTGACCGTTGCAAAATGATGTTATATAAAAAATATTTAACCATCAGCTATATCAGACGTCCTGTTACATATTTGAAAGATAAGATTCACTAACATATAATCAAATAATGTTTCTGCTCACAAAGGAATTCTAATATAGTAAAAGAGAAAGACAAAAATACATGCTGTGCAATATGATTAGTAAAATGAAAGAAACTAGATGTATTTATTAATTAGAGAAGAACAAGATGGAAGTGTGAATTAGAGGGTTTATAAATTAGAGCAGTGATGACAGGAGATTCAAATACTTCTTGAAGAATCAAAACATGAAACTTTATTAGGTTAATGAATGAGCTTTTCATATTTAAAAGTAGGAGAGTGTTCTTCCACCTGTGGGCAGTAGAGATATAGGTGGAAAATGCTGCCTGTTAAGTTGTATGAACAGTTTTGTTTGTTAAGGATTAGCAATTTCAATAAGAGGCATAAAATATATTGGTATTCTCTAATGTAATGACTAAAAACAAATGCAGTTCCTTTCAAAATGATATTTTCTACAAAATCTTTATAAAAAGTTCACAAGATGAATACATTTTACTGGGTATTGGGCATTTTCAACCATACCGAGGTAAGCATTTTTTAATTTAATTAAAAATGAATATTCCAATAAGGAGTATCAGCTGTATTAATTAGATTCAAAATTAAATGCATTTAATCTACTCTTATTATCCTGGGACTCTGAATGTTTAATCTAATTCAGTGGAAATACTAATATTATGATTGTGGTGGAGTCAGAAATTTAGCAGTTAGGAATTTGCATAATCTCAAATGGATTAATTTAAAAACTGTTGCACTGAGGAAAACCCATAGCCTAAACTCTTCAAGATATAAGTGGCCAGACATGGTGGCTTACGCCTGTAATACCAGCACTTTGGGAGGTGGAGGTGGGTGGATCACAAGGTCAAAAGATTGAGACCATCCTGGCCAATATGGTGAAACCTCATTTCTACTAAAAATACAAAAAATTATCTGGGCATGGTGGTTCTTGCCTGTAGTCCCAGCTACTCAGCAGGCTGAGACAGGATGGTTGTTTGAACCTGGGAGCAGAGGTTGCAGTGAGCTGAGATCGAACCACTGCACTCCAGCCTCATGACAAAAGTGAGACTCTATCTCAAAACACAAACAACAACAACAACAACAAAGATATAAACAAACTAAAAATGTACAGCCTACAATAACGGGGCAATATAGTTAATAGTATAAAAGCAAATAATACACAAGAATATATATTAAAAATAGAAAATTAAGGAATACATATGAAAAATTACATATATTTATAAACTCATATATTATACATCTGATTATATATTTTAATGCAATTTAGAATGACAAGCAAAGAAATAAAACATAAAACACTGAAACACATAATTGATGCTGGAGTATCTTAATAATCATAGACATCATGTGACACCTACTCAGAAAAGATATGCAAAATTGAACAACACAAAAATGTGTATTTTAAATTCAGCAGAAGCTTGAAGTGAAGAAATAAAATTCATTTTTTTCATTAGTCATTATTTTTTATTCCAAGTAAGAGCAAAACATTTTGTTACATATTCTTACCTTCTATTTCTCACACGTGCTTAAAGAGAAAAAAATTTGTATATAAAATAAATGAATTTCTTACTAATTTCCCTGTTTAATGGATTCATTTTCAGCTAATGAAAACAGAAACTTACTTTTTGTCACTCTTAATCACCTATCCTATGTTGGATGATGTTAAATAAGGTAACTTAGTATGCATTTAGGCAGAATTTTATTGTACTATAGCTTACACATTGCTTTGTGATTAATTCCCTAGTCATATAATAATCTAATCTCAGTAAAAAAAAAGTTAATAAAGTATCTTTCTTCTCTTTTTGAAGTAATCATGTCTCCTGAAGTTTAAATTGTGACACTTGATTATGTCACCAATTCTTGCTTTTTCGCTATACTTTTATAATAATTTGCTGGAGTTATAGGACTAAGGAATTGTTAGTAAAAATGAATAACTGTCATTTTTGTTGATATTTATGTCTGAAAACATCCTTTATTTATTTATTTATTTATTTTGAGGTGGAGTCTTGCACTATCACCTGGGCTGGAGTGCAGTGGCACAATCTTGGCTCACTGCAACCTCCACCTCCCAGGTTCAAGTGATTCTCCTGCCTCAGCCTCCTGGTTTGAATCCATTCTCCTGCCTCACCCTTCCAAATAGCTGGAATTACAGGTGCCCACCACTGTACCCAGCTAATTTTTGTATTTTTAGTAGAAATAGGGTTTCACCATATTGGCCAGGCTGGTCTTGAACCCTTGACCTCAAGTGATTCACCAGCCTGGGCCTCCCTAACTGCTGGGATTGCAGGCATGAGCCACCAAGCCAGACCCCTTTTACTTATTTTTCAGCAAATTTATGCTGTGATAACTGCTCCATGTTTCCTTTATTCTTATTCCAACTATGAGTCCTTATTGTGATTCACCCACTGTCAGAGGCATTTTCCAGCATACTTTCTTTGACAGGCCCAGAGGTCCTACATTTTATCCCAGGAGTGCAAGTCTAAGAAATGTCCTTCTAGTTTCTCAAACTCTCTGCCATGTATCTTTGACCAACAAGTGACTGCAGAGGAAATAAGCCACAAATATGGGCTCAACTTTCTAAACTTGCTTCTCCTTAATCTAATTAAGAAATTACTGTCTTGTTAAATAAGTGATGTTTTCCAACCTTTATACTTTTTTGAAAAGTACAAATTTCTTCATTACTTTTTTGGAAAAGGATAAGCCTAATTTATGTGGCTGATCACGGTCTGTGAATATTTTCTGTATATTTCCTCTCTTAGGAATACGTTGGACTTTCTCCTTCCAATAGTCATGTTCCTTAAATTATGCTTCATATTTCCCATGTTTTAATTTCTGGCTTACTGGATAAATTCTCAGATTTCTGATGGTTGCCGATTCACTCTAGTGACTGTTTCTTTTGCCGTGCAAAAGCTGTGGAGTTTGATTAGGTCTCATTTGTCTATTTTGGCTTTTGTTGCCAATGCTTTTGGTGTTTTGGTCATGAAGTCCTTGCCTACTCCTATCTTTGCAGTTTACCCATCTGACAAAGGGCTGATATCCAGAATTTACAAAGAACTCAAACAGATTTACAGGAAAAAAACAAGCCCATTCAAAAATGGGCAAAGGATATGAACAGATACTTTACAAAAGAAGACATACATGAGGCCAAACAAACACATGAAAAAATGCTCATTATCACTGGTCATTAGAGAGATGCAAATCAAAACCACATTGAGATACCATCTCACGCCAGTTAGAATGGCGATCATTAAAAAATCTGAAGACAACAGATGCTGGAGAGGATGTGGAGAAATAGGAACACTCTTACACTGTTGGTGGGAGTGTAAATTAGTTCAACCATTGTGGAAGACAGTGTGGCGATTCCTCAAGGACCTAGAAATAGAAATTCCATTTGACCCAGAAATCCCTTTACTGGGTATATATCCAAAGGACTATAAACCGTTCTACTGTAAGGACACATGCACATGAATGTTCATTGCAGCACTGTTTACAATAGCAAAGACCTGGAATCAACCCAAATGTCCATCGATGATAGACTGGACTGGGAAAATGTGGCACATATACACCATGGAATATTATGCAGCAATCAAAAATGATGAGTTTGTGTCCTTTGTAAGGACATGGATGAATCTGGAGAACATCTTTCTCAACAAACTGACACAAGAACAGAAAATGAAATACCACATATTCTCACTCATAGGCGGGTGAGAAAAATGAGAACACATGGACACAGGGAGGGGGTTTACTACACACAGGGGTCTATTGGGGGGAATGGGGGAGGGTCAGCGGGGGGGGGGAGCTGGGGAGGGATAGCCTGGGGATAAATGCCAAGTATGGGTGAAGGGGAGGAAGGCAGCAAAACACACTGCCATGAGTGTACCTATGCAACTATCTTGCATGTTCTGCACATGTACCCCAAAACCTAAAATGCAATAAAAATTAAAAAAAAATCTCAGATTTCTATGCATATATATTAATATTGTATTTAGGTGTGCAATCCCTCATTTTAGTTAATATTTTTACTTTGAGATATATTTAGATTCACACTAAGCAAGAAATAATACAGAAAGTTCCCCTGTGATCTTTACCCAGTCTTACTCAATGGTAACATCTTGCAAAATGACAAAGATATTGAAATTGATACAATAGAAATATAGAAAACCATAAGAACGTCTCATGTTACCTTTTATAACCAACCTACTTTCCTCCAACTCAAACCTCTGTCTAAATTTTGTAATCTATTAATCTTTTATTTACCTCAACAACTTTGCCACTTCAAAGATATTACATAAGTGAAATTCTAGAATAAAACCTTTTATGAGTGATGTTTGTTACTTTGCATAATTCTCCAGAATGTTATGTGTTACATGTCCCAGTGATTTTCCTTATTACTGCTGAGAACTCTTCCATGGGATGAATGTACTAAACATTGTTTAACCATTGAGCCGTTGAAGAGCCTCCAGGTTGTGTCCAGATGGAGACTATTAAGAATAAAGATGTGGGGCTGGGTGCAATGGCTTAAGCCTGTAATCCCAGCCCTTTGGGAGGCCGAGGTGGGTGGATCACGAGGTCAAGAGATCGAGACCATTCTGGTCAACATGGTGAAACCCCGTCTCTACTAAAAATACAAAAAATTAGCTGGGCATGGTGACGCGTGCCTGTAATCTCAGCTACTCAGGAGGCTGAGGCAGGAGAATTGCCTGAACCCAGGAGGCGGAGGTTGCGGTGAGCCGAGATCACGCCATTGCACTCCAGCCTGGGTAACAAGAGCGAAACTCTGTCTCAAAAAAATATATATAAATAAATAAATAAAGAAGATGCTTGCTGTATGCATTAATGTGTAGACTTCGTGTGAAAATGCATTTATTTCTCTGGGATATATGCCAAGGAACATAATTCTAGTTTCTACTGTAGTTCCACGTTTAGTTTTTTTGTTGTTGTTGTTAAACTGCCAGAATATTTTTATAGCATTTTTGCTATTTAACATTACTATTAACAAGGTAGAAGTAATGTCATTTCTATATGTCCTTGTTGGCATTTGGTGTTGTCAATATTTTTCGTTTCATTCTGATGTGTGTGGGCTATTTTCTGAGGTTTTAATTTGTATTGCTCTAATGGCTAATAATTTTGAACATCTAATATGCTTACTTGCCATCTTTAAATCTTCTTCATTGAAATGTCTTATTATATATTTTTTTCTATTTTCTCACTGTATTATTTAACTTTTTATTTATTTTTAATTTTTTTTTTAATTTTACTTTAAGTCCTGAGGTACATATACAGATTGTGCAGGATTGTTACATAGGTATACACATGCCATGGTGGTTTGCTGCATCCTTACCCCCGTCATCTACGTTATGTATTTCTCCTAGTGCTATCCCTCTCCAATTCCCCCACCCACTGCTATCCCTCCCCTGGGCCCCTACCCTCTCCTAGCCCCATTTGTCATATGGGTAGTTTGAAAAAATTTTTTCCCATTCTGTTGGTTGCAGGTTCACTCTAATGATAGTTTCTTTTGCTGTGCAGAAGCTCTTAAGTTTAATTAGATCCCATTTGTCTATTTTGACTTTTTTTGCCATTGCTTTTGGTCCTTTAGTCATGGAGTTCTTGCCAGTGCCTATGCTTTAAATGGTATTTCCTAGGTTTTCTTCTAGGGTTTTTATGGTGTTAGGTCTTATGTTTACATCTTTACTCCATCAGGAGTTCAAAAATTTATATAGTAAGTTAAACAAAGTAGACTAGCTAAAATAATGTTTAAAACTAAGAATAATGGTAAGGAGACACAATACTCAATTTCAAGACTTACTATTTGGCTACAAACAAGAATGTATGGTATAATTGGAAGAATAGACACATAGATCAATGGAACATAGTAGAGATCCCATAAATAGACTCAAGCAAATAGGCCCAACCTATTATGAGAAATAAACTAAAGCAATTTAGTGGCATAAACATAGAGTTTTTTAATGAGTAGTGGCAGAGTAATTGGATATCCACAGGATAAAATTGTAAAACAAAAGAAAATTTGTAAGAACTCTAACTACATTTTATATATTTTACAAAAATTAATTCAAAACGATCATGAACTTATACAACCTATGAAACCTTTAGAAAAATGATAAAAACACTTTCAGGATTCAGAAATAGGTAAATGCTGTTTAGAGTTCCCACCAAAAACATGATCCTTAGAAGGAAACATGATAAACTGGTACTCATCAAAATGAAAAACTTTCACTTTGTGAAAGACTCTGTTAAGAGAATGAATTGACAAACAACAGACTAAAAAAAAAAAAAATAAGTATTTTCCTAATACACATCCCACAAAGAACTGCTTTCTAAAATATATTTTAAAATTCTCAAATCTCAACATTAAAAAGTAAATTTTTGAATAACCACATCAACATCAAATGTAGATCTTGCTGGGATGTTGACTGGGATTGTGTTAAACCCATGTATAACTTTGGGAAATTGTCATCTTTATTTTATGTTAAATATTTCAATCTGTGAGTCCAGTATGTCTCTCCATTGATTTAAATATTTTCTAATAGTTTTCATCAGGGTTGTGTATTTTTCATGCAGAAGTCCTTCATGGTTTTGTTAAAAGTACAGCTAAGCATTTTATTACATTTTTGTGATCATTAATGGCATTATATTTTAAAAATTTTAACATCTCTGTGTTCATTTTAGTATATATAAATCCAATAAATGTTTGCTTGCTTGTCATTGAGGTTTATCAAGGTTTATGATATCAGAAAATATTTTGTTATCAACAAAACCTAGTCTTGTCACTGATAGTGTGTCTTATTATTTTTTGAAAAAAGAAATGTATTTTCCTTCTTCAATATTTCCTCTTGTTTTCTGTTTTTCACTGTCAATATATTTATTTTTATATTAGTTACATTATTTTCTGATCAAAGAGTCAATGGCATTTACTTTTCTGAAGATTCTTAGTATTTTATTATATTCTGTTCTCAGATAGCCACTGACTGCTCCAAACTGTCCTATCTTTGAAAATCACATAGAAATTATATAGAAATAATAAAATTACAGAGTTAAAAGTGTATTTTATTAATTCAACCACTTAGCCAGCTGTCCATTCATCATTATATTTGTTTATTTGGCTAGTTAACAGGTGTATAAAGCACATGTAATGTGCCCATCATGGTCCAGGTGCTGAGGATATATTGAGAACAATATAAACAGAAATTCTGGCACCTTGGGGAGTATATACTTTGCCCCTTATCAATGAAGCATAAATTTCTGCTACATAAACTTCCATTAATTTCTGCTACATAAACTTTCATCAAAAGATTTATTTAATTTTCTAACCTATCAGGAAGTTATACTTTAATTTTAACTTAAATTTCTCCTCATTTCAATTACTTAATTTTTCTACTGTGATGTCTCACTGTGAGAAAAAAAGAGTAAATTACTGACTACAGAGAGCACATTAGTAATTAGTGTTTTTAAAAGACAATTTATCTAGCGGATAATAGTAGACTAACACATTCAAGATAAGTTCGTGTTATTTTTCTGGTAAAAGTATCCAAATCATTGTTTTTACTTAAAGTAATGAAGATAAACAATACTTTATTTTTTAAAAAAGTGAAATGGTTATTTACCTGACTGGTAGTTTTTGCAATTATATTGAATTAGTATGCCTTTGTTATGTCATCTCAAGAAAGCAGTTTGAAAAATTGAACACTTTTTCAGAAACTTTTGACTACTCAAAGGCATTTCAAAAACTGGGAAAAGAGAGCTTTAATAACTAGGTACACAGAGGTAAGACAACAGAAATATTAACAGATCAATATATACTGAAAATATGGTTAATTAATAATAATATCAAGATCTGTTTAATATTGAACTGTTTCCATTTCCATTCAAGTTTTATTCATAAACCACTTTTTTTAGAAAAACTCTCATTATTTCATCTCTACCCTAAATAAAAGTGTGGACTACCAGTGTATAAAGACCTAACAATGAAAGTTAATGGAATAAAAGTAGAAGAAAATATGATGAAATGTCCAATTGGCCATCAAAGTAGTTTCATTTAGTATTTAAGTACCAATCCCTTAATATTAAATTAAAAATCGAGATTAAAATCTTGCATATTTATGGAATTTAGTTCAGACGTGTTTTTAAATCTATGAATGATGAATGATGTCTGATCTCTCCTTGGCATAAAATATTTTTTTACTTTAACAAAACAATAATAGACACAAATGCATGATCAATGGGTATTTGTTTTTACATTCTTTTTTTCATTACTATTTTGCAAGAAGAATAAAATACATATGTCCTGAAACCTGCTGAGAAGCTTGTTTTGTCTTAAATACATAACAGTAAATTTAGTGCACTATGGCTTCAGTATTATTAATAGTACTGTAGAGTCTATAAAATGTTTAGTATCTTCTTAAGTCCTTAACTTACTACCAGGTAGTTAGTGCCTTAGGCACCTGGAGATAAAATTCCCCATGGTATAATACTTCAAAGGTTACTAAGAATCATCATATTTTAGGAAATACATTACAAAGTTCCAAATGCTTGAGATTAAAATGATAAGATAGAAAATCAAAGATAACAAGTGAAATTGTTGGATGCCTTTAGCTGATCTAACAGTAATTAACACAACACAATGAAATACTATCAGGATTGAAAATCAGCAGAAATGATAAATGATGGAGGAAACTTTAGATGAAACTGAGAATTGTATCCAGGGCAAAATGCTTGCTATTCAGACCACCCAAGTGTGCTGATTAAAATTGTGATAAGTTGGGCATGGTGGCATACACCTGTAGTCCCAGCTACTTGAGAGGTTAAGGCAGGAGGATCACTTCTACCCAAGAGTTTGAGGCTGCAGTGACACATAATCATATCACTGTACTCCAGCCTGAGCAAGGGAGAAAGATCCCTTTCTGAAAAAATAAAATAAAATAAAATAAAATAAAATAAAATAAAATAAAATAAAATAAAATAAATTATGGGAGCAATTTGGTCCTGCAATGTTAAAGACAGAGGCAAAAAAGCTAGCATGAACAGTTAAATGATTCAGCATTTTCATTAGTTTCTGATTGCTGCTGTAACAAATTACCACAAATGTAATGTTTTAAAATAACAGAAATCTATTGACTTACCATTCTGAAAGTCAGAAGTTTGACATGTCCTAAGACAAAGTGTTAACAGGACTGCATTTGCTTTGGAGGGCTCTAAGGAAAAATCAATTTCCTTGCCTTTTCAGCTTTACATTCCTAGGCTCATGACACCTTTCCTAATCTTCAAAGTCAGCACAATAGCATCCTAAAATTTCTTTTTCTATCCCTCTATTTCTGTGGTACCCTCGCTTACTCTCTTCTGTGGTCAATTTTGTTCTGCCTTCCTTTTATAAGGATGCATATGACTACATTTAGGGCCCACTGGGATACCACAGGATTGTCTCCTCACCTTGAAAGAATTTAATCACATATGCAAAATTTCCTATGCCATGTAAGGACTCAGTTACAGGTTCTGGGGATTAGAATCCAGATATTTTATGGAGCTATTATTCAGCCTTTCACAATTCCAAGACAAAATCACTTATTTAAGAGAAAAACAGATTCTTGTATTGAAACCAAGGATAACATTTATGTAATTCCACACAAGGAACACATGATTTAAAAAATAAGATCTTTAACTTGGAAAGTATCCAAAAAGTAAAAGCCAAAAAATTTCATTGACCTCTTGTATAAAGTTTACCTTGTGATACAATGACTGTGGAATGTCAAAGAACAATGTAGGTGTTAAAAAATCATCTTAAAGGTTTTTCTCAGCAAAATATTTATTTTTTTTTAGTTTGACTTAAGTGGGAGAAAGTTTATGATGGTATGGATTTTTTAAAATATATATTTAACCAATTGAAGTAATAACTAAGTTAGAGAAGAACTAAAGTTGTTCTTCTAAGGTGTTGGCCACATGCTTTTACCATTGAAATGAATGTTCAAATAAATATTATTTAATGATACTTAGTTTTTATTATAAATATAATTGACATTATCACTCAGGTATGAAAAGTAACATGAACATATTTATTATAACACTGCATAAAAGAAATATGACTAGAAGAATGGAAAAAAGTAATTTTTGTCTAATTAGCTAAAATACTACTAGGGGAGAGGACAGTCCTTTCAGTAAATATTGCTGATCAAAGAGGATATTCAAATGCAGAAGAATAAAACTATGGCTCTATCTCTCACCATTTAATCTATTTTGATTTGATTTTAAGATATATCTGCATTCCTATGTTTATTGCAGCACTGTTTACAATAGCTAAGATTTGAAAGCAACCTTAGTGTTCAATAGATGAATGAGTAAAGACACTATGGTACATGTACACACTATTCAGGCATAAAAAGAATGAGGTTCTGTCCTTTGAAGCAACATGGATCGATCTGGAGAAAATTATAGTAAATGAAATAAGCCTGGCACAGAGAGATGAACTTCACATATTCTCACTCATTTGTGGAAGCTATAACATTTAAGACAATTGAGCTAATGGAGATAGCATCTAGAATGATGGTTAGCAAGGGCTGGGAAGTGTACTGAGGGAGATAGTTAATGGGTACGATAATATACTTAGAATAATTAAGATCTAGTATTTGATAGCACAGCAGGGTAAGTAAAGTCAGCTGTAATGTAATTTGTTCCACATTCTAGAATAACTGAGAAAGTACAATCGGAATCTTCTTAACACAAATGAATAATGAATGCTTGAGGTGATGGATCCTCATTTACCATCTTGTGATTACACTTCATATGCCTGTATCAAAATATCTTATGTATCTCATCAATATATGTCTAATGTGTATCTATAAAATTAAAAATTAAAAAAATGAGAAAGTCACTGGGTATGTGGAAAATACTCAGGCAGTGTGTTTTCTTTCACCTATCTGTGAAAATGCAAACAAGAATATAATTAAGTGTATGTTGTAAAGGAATATTTAACGTATAACATCTAGTTTGTGATATTTGTTATTAACTACCAAGAAATATCAGTCAGCATGATTTATTTTATACACTGCTATTTTTAATACAAAAGTTAACATATATAACTCTACACATATTTTTAAGTGTTTTTTGTATGATGCATGCATGACACATTTTCATATGAGTTTGCTATTGCAATTAATCTACATATTTTTTTTGGTGAGAAATGAAAAAAAGCATGTTTTATTTTGTGCGTTATGAGAGGCTAAAATATCCAGATTTAACAATTAGCACAGAACTCACTGCTGTATTTCTATTTCTTCAATTTTGAAAAAATGGTCTCTGTCTCCCTGCCTCTCTTTCATGTATCAAATTCCGTGTTATATTACACCTTACCTTTGATCATTATGACAGAATTTTAGGTCACAGGTCTTTTATTTACCATTATGTTCTGGAATTCTCCTGTTTAGATTTTCTTTAGTTTCAGATTCGGTTTACTATGTAAAAACATGATATAAACTAAATATGTAAGAGCAATTCCCAAAGTGCTTTGTAGTTTACATAAATCCACTATACTGAGTTTAAAAAATAACATAGATTGTTCATTCGGCATTAATAATGGCACAGAAACACAGCAATAGCAAGTAAATTAGCTAAATAATGTGGTAGATTAGAAACTAAAAGATCTCAAATCCCATGCTCTATCAAGAGTTTACTTGCTATTTTCAAATGTGTGAATGAGTTGACCATTTCTTCTCCAAAAACCCTTTCTCTGTCAAAAGGTAACGTTTGAGATTACTGAGCATGGTCAGAAAATGGGGTTCAGGGACAAAAAGTAGCAGCTAAATTAAGTAATGGTAATATTGTTGAAACAGGTACATAAGCCTCATAATTTTGGCACTATTTTTAAATTTTTATACATCCAGGGATTACATATGCAGGTTTGCTATGTAGATATAGTGTATAATGGTGAAATTTGGCTTCTAATGTACCCATCATCCATACAGGGAATGCTTTACCCAATAGGTAATTTGTCAATCCTAATCTTTCTCCCATCCTTACTTCTATTGGAGACCCCAGTGTCTATGATTTCCTCCGTATGTCCTTATATACACATTGTTTAGCTCCCATTTCTAAGTGAGAATATGTGCTACTTGATTTTCTGTTTCTGAGTTAATGCACTTAGGATAATGGCCTCTAACTCAATCCATGTTACTGCAAAATACATGATTTTATTTTTTATTATGGCTGCATAGTATTGTATGGTGTCTATATAAGACATTTCTCGATGGACACTTAGGTTGATTTCATGGCTTTGCTATTGTGAATAGTGTTGCAATAAACATAAGAGTGTAGGTGTCTTTCTTATGTTTTATACAATTTATTTTCCTTTCAGTAGATACCCACTAATGAGACTTCTGGGTCAAATGGTAGATCTATTTTTAGTTCTTTGAGAAACTGCTATATGGTTTTTCATGGAAGTTGTATTAATTTGCATTCCCACCAACAGTGTACAAGCATTCTCTTTTTCTGCATCCTCACCAACATCTGTTTTTTTTTTTTTTTTTTACTTTTTAGTAACAGCCATTCTGACTGGTTTGAGATGATATCTCATTATTGTTTTAATTTGTATTGCTCTGATGATTAGTTATATTGAGAATTTTTTTCATATTTGTTGATCACTTTTATGCCTTTTTTGGTGAAATGTCTGTTTATATTCTTTACCAGTTTTTAAATGAGGTTTTTGGTTTTTTTCTTCTTGAGTTGTTTTAGTTTCTTGTACCGTTCTTTGTCTGATGCATACTTTATAAATATTTTCTCCAACTCTATTGGTTGTCTGTTTACTCTGCTGATTATTTCTTGTGTTCTGCACAAGCTCTTTAATTAGTGTCACTCATCTAAATTTGTTTTTGCTACATTTGCTTTTGAGGTTTTAGTCATAAATCCTAGGCCAATTTTTAGAAGAGTTTTTCTAAGGTTGTTTTATAGGATTTTTATGCTTCAAGTCTTATATTTAAATATTTAATCCATCTTGAGTTAATTTTTGTATATAGTGAGAGCTAGGAATCCAGATTCTTTTTTTTTTTTTGGCATATGGGTATCGCATTTTTCAAGTTCCACTTATTGAACAGTGTGTCCTTTCCCATTGTATATTTCTGCCTGTTTTGTCAAAAGATAGTTGGGGGTATTTTTAAAAGCTAAGAAATCAGTAAGCTATAGCTTATTCTAAGTTCACATGAATACACATGTCTTTTCAATATGGATAACTCAGAAAAGTCACACAACTAAGGTAGTAAACTGCATAAATTCAGAGAATGAATGTCAGAAATCAATGGGTTTACAATGTGTAAAAATATAAAAGAATATTTTATATTTATAACAAATGTTTGAATAAAATTCTCAGAGAGATCCAAGATGGCTGATCGCTAACAGCTCGGGATTGTAGCTCCCAGTGAAAGCTCAGAGAACGTGAGGACGCCACATTTTCAGAGGAATTTTCGTCGCCCATGGACCAGAAGATTTCCAGTGGAGGAGCCCCGCGGGTCGCCAGCGCAACTTCTGTGGCCGGCACAGCGGTTTTGTCGTCGCCTCGGCGTGGCAACTCTTCGTGTACAGTGAGCGGGACTGGTTCTCCTACTGACTGGTGTTTGGAGCTCCGGGAAGGCAGAGCCGCTTGTTGCAGACTCAAGAAGGAAGCCAGACCGGAGATTCCCAGGCAGAAGAGCACCATCAGTCTTATCACTGTTGTTTTGGCCAGCGCAGTGGGTTGCTCGGATTCCAGCACTGGGAATCAATAAATTGGACGTCCTCTCAGGAACTTAATCAGAAAGGCGCTAATTGTAAAGACATCAGATGGATAAATTCACAATAAAGGGAAAAAGCCTGAAAAGGCCGAGAAAAATGAAAGTCAGAACCCCTCTCCCTCTACAGGGGATAGTAATTCCTCATCAGCAACGGAACAAGCCCTAATGGAAGAGGACTGTGTTCCAGTGTCTGAAGGAGGCTTTAGAAGGTGGATGGTAAAAAACCTCTGGGAATTGAAACAACTTGTTCTAACCCAATGTAAAGAAACTAAGAACTTTGAAAAAAGGTTAGACAAAATGTTAAAAAGAATGGACAATATAGAAAGGAATATAAATGAACTAATGGAGTTGAAAAATACAACACAAGAACTTAGTGAAATATGCACAAGTTTGAATAGCCAAATTGATCAAGCAGAAGAAAGGATATCAGAGGTCGAAGACCGATTTAATGAAACGGAACGAGAAGACAAGAATAGAGAAAAAAGGATAAAAAGGAATGAGCAAAGTCTCCAAGAATTATGGGACTATGTGAAAAGACCTAATCTACGTTTGATAGGTGTACCTGAATGTGATGGAGAGAATGAATCGCAGCTGGAAAATACTCTTCAGGATATTATCCAGGAGAATTTTCCCAATCTAGCAAAGCAGGACACTTTTCAACCCCAGGTAATACAGAGAACACCACAAAGATATTCCTTAAGAAGAGCAACCCCAAGACACATAATCATTAGATTCACCAGGGTTGAAACAAAGGAGAAAATACTAAGGGCAGTCAGAGAGAAAGGTCAGGTTACCCACAAAGGGAAGCCTATTAGACTTACAGCAGATCTCTCAGTAAAAACCCTACAAGCCAGAAGAGAGTGGGGGCCGATATTTAACATCCTCAAAGAACAGAAATTTCAGCCCAGAATTTCATATCCTGCCAAACTAAGCTTCATAATTGAAAGAAAAATAAAATCTTTTATGAACAAGCAAGTACTCAGAGATTTTATTACCACCAGGCCTGCTTTACAAAAACTTCTGAAAGAAGCATTACACACAGAAAGGAACAACCAGTATTAGCCTTTCTAAAAATATACCAACAAGTAAAGAATATCAACAGAAAGAAGAATTTACATCAACGAATGGATAAAATAGCCAGTTAACATCAAATGGCAGTAACCTTAAATTGAAATCGACTAAATTTTCTAATTAAAAGATACAGCCAAAATCTAACGGTATACTATATCCAGACCCATTTCATATCCAAAGATATACATAGACTAAAAACAAAGGGTTGGAGAAAGATTTACCAACCAAATAGAGAAAAAAAACAAATAAATAAACAAAAAGGAGTTGCAATTCATGCATTTGATAAAACAGATTTCAAACCAAAAAGATAGAGTGGTATAAGGATCAATGCATCCTAACACCCAGATACATAAGACCCATAAAGAGATTCAGACTCAACGAAACAGAAAATTAATAAGGATATCCAGAATCTGAACTCAGATCAGTAACAAGTAAACTTAATAAGCACTTGTAGAACTCTCCACTTTAGATAAATAAAATATACATTCTCCATTTTAAATACACAAAATAATGATCGGCCATTATTAATAGCCATTTATAGAATAAAGCAATATTCCTGTTCTCTCTCCCTCTTTTTCTTCCTCTCTTTTCCTTTCCTAAAAAAAAAAAAAAAAAAAAAAAAAAAAAGAAAGACACCTGCCTATCCCCAGCTTTCATCCTGGTGTCCTGGTGGTGGCTCTAAGCTTTTCTACTTTCTCTAAAAAAAAAAATAAAATAAAAAATAAAAATAAATAAATAAAATAAAATAAAATTCTCTAACCTTTTGTGTTCTCCAGAAACAGTTTATGGAAAGAAACAAGCTTTCCATTATGACTTAGTTGGGGCTCTTTTTTCTGATCTATCACATAGCCAGACATAGACTCTGCACATTATTTTCTTCTTTTCATTTTAAAAAATCAGCTGAATAAAAAACAAACAAACAACAACAACAACAAAAAACAAATGTTTATCTTGGTAAATCTGAAATTTTCAAATATAAATGATATAGAATAATTTACATATACAATAGGATTCAAATGCAATATTTTAAATTAAACAATTCCAGTATTTTGAATTATAGTAATCATATGTAGAAATTACATAAATTTTCTATGTAGATTCTAGTTATTTCTAACAAAAAGAAGCTCATACTATACAATCACAATGCAATATATTTTTTAAAGTACTACATAGTTTGTAACAGAAAATTCAAGTTTATATATATGTATATTTATATATATTTAATATATAATTTCTATAATACATATTATATATAAATTACATCTATATGATTTATGTATTTATAGCATGCATTGTCTTAGTGGTTTAAATGAACTCAGGTTTTATTAATATATATTTTATATTAGAATGTGAACTTCATAGATTTAATTTTGTACATTTTATATTTAACACTACTACTAAAAATATTAAAAATATGTGTCTAGCCTCAATTACTAGAAAACTCTATTTTAGATGCAAGCAGAAATAAAACAACAGGCTTCTGGGGGAATTTCTTATTAATTCTGCATACCTCTAATATATCCTAAACCCAGGAAAAGTATCATGTTCTCTTTAAATATTGTAAAAAACGAAAAACTTTCCAATCTTTAAATTCAAACATGGCTTTCAAAATCCCAAACAAATTCTTTATTATGAAGCATTAAATGCAGATACAAGCATATTCTTAAGGATCCTTGGGAGTAAGGTTTTTTTTTTTCATAATTGAAAATTATCAAGTGTTTTCAACTTACTTTGCCATCTGTCCTTCTGTTTTTGACCTACTCTGTTGGTCATTTGGGCTCTGTTGAGAATCTTCCAGAAGGCATCATCATCCTACCAGATGGGGGTCAGCTTGAAAATCCCAATTGCAGCTGTGTTGAAACAGACCATGGCAGACACTGTTGACAAGTTCCCTCTTTTACAAATTTCATGGCAGTCTGATGACTTTGACTGCAGCTGCTCTTTGGCTTCTACTTTCAAGAAAGATATGTCTCACATCTTTATAACTTAATACTATTCTTCTAGTCTTCTAAATATTAAAAAACACGGATTTTAATTTCTATACTGAGGGCTTTCAAAGTTTTTCCTTTCTAAATATGTGCATCTTATTTATTTTATAACATTTTATAGTTGTAATTTAATAAAACATATCAATGAAAATTATGTTTTCTTTTCTATGTGTAATTCAAAGCTGAGAGTACAGATCTCAGTTAAAAATTCTCATTTGGTTACATATATTTACTTAACTTGTAAAGATGACATTTCTCTGTTGTGAAATATTGATACCAAAATTATTCAATTTCATAATCAAATAATTGTGATAATCAACACATTTTAACTGAATGTTTTATAGTTATCTAGAACTGTGTTAAGCATATAGTTAGGTTATAGTTGTCACATTATTTCTTAGTTACAAAAACAAAATAACAACAATGAAACAAAGGAAAGTAATATGAAGAAGCATATGCTAAGTCATAAATCATGTGATATAATGAGTGAAGTAACAGTGCTGAGAAAGTACCATTATGTAAATTCTAAAAAATTATTCCATATATCTATTTTATTAAATCCCTGATATCTGCCCCATTATATTATTTGGGGTTTAACTGTTGTCTTTCTTGAAGATTTTTATATTCTTTAGGATGGGACATTTTATTTTATTCATAGTAAATGCTGCAAATGATCTGGTAAGAACTGAATGACAATCCTGCCTTTAACTGTTTCCATGACAGTGCAGAAGACAATGGCTGAAGTAGCAGTGGAAATCAGTATCAAAGACAATAAGAGGCATAGGAGTAAGGAGAAAACCCCAAATCTTAAAACATAAAGCAAGCATAGATTGATTTCAAGTATGAAAACAGGGGTTAGACACAAATATAGATAGGGGAGTTACCTTCACAAAAATTGTAATCTATCCAAAGTAGAATAAGAATCAGAGTACTTAAAAAATGATCAAATATTACATATGCAACAAAGAAGGATGACTGTGGGATGAACCTGTATCATATCTTACCCCTGCACTACTTCTTACCAGCACTTAGAAACAACCACCTCCCTGAATACCTGCTTGCCTATCTCCAAATGAAATTATAATATTTTAAAATAGGTTTTATTGTGAAAATTACATATGATAGTTAATGTAATGAGCAAGAAACAAAAGCGAAATATATGAAAACTCTACAATGCATATTAGCTAAAATGTTTTAAGTAAATTGGAGATTTCATTAGGATGAATGACTTCTCTATGAAAATAATCAAATTCAATGAAGGAAAATAAAAAGTCATTTTTATCAGTAGATCCATAAAGAATGCACTGAATAAGCCAGTGCATGGCCCATGATAGTAACTTAATGTTTGTTAAATAATAGTTGAACAAATGAATAGTAGGGCCCAATTGCCATTAAGTCTTTGTAAAAATAGAGCATTATCCTGCTTCAGATCCCTCCAAATTATTTGGAAATATTGAGGATATTGTGGAAGTATGTGTTGTTTTAGATTATTAAGATATATGGATATACCTTGCATTATTGAATGAAAGGCAGAGTAACCCAAAATCTTCTGCACCATAAGCCATCTCATAGAACTGTTTATGAGTCCACATGTCGTGAGTGGGTTCCCACTTCTTTATACCAAAATATTTTGGATTTCTCCTTAAATTTTCAGAGTTAAATGAGAGATGTTAGGTGAAATGTGATATCTACTTATGTTGGTCTATTTTAGCCATTTAAGTCCAAAAACAAAAGAGTGTGAATGTTTCATTGTATTTTATGGACAAAAGTTAATTATTTCCAAGACTTGGAATGGCTATAGCAAGTAGCATTCCCATTTCCATCTTGGTAGAAGGTGTAGATTTTTAAAGTAGAGAGAGAGATGGACATAGATCTTAATTGGAGAATCTCTATAGGATCTACACACTCTCAATGTATTTTGAAAATATTCTGTGTATTTTCATATCAGGTATTTCACTGAAGTACTCTAAATTACAAATGTTCAAATGAAATGCTCTCTATGTCCTCTATAGTGCTTTTGTCATTTCTTTTTTAAACATCCAATGTGAGAACTAAAATAAACTTGTTGATTCTTTCTACTTTTCCTGTAGACCACATTTGAGTCCCTCACATACTGATCTGAGATTAATTCTTCCATTTGTTGCCTCTTGCTGGTAGACAGCCCTTTTGGGTGGGGCCTTTTCAATAAATTACCAACTTGAGTACTTTACAGAGGACTCTAATAACACACAGGAAACCAGAGTCTTGCCGCATGTTGGTTAACCCATATTAATTCTCCTACCTCTGTTTTTACAGGGAGCTGAAGCTCTTCTAACACCTTTATTTAAAATATACTGATCACTTAATGTTCTCTATTTAATCCACCTCTTAAATAATCTACAAATCTATAAATGTCTCTCCCCAGATGCCATGAATTGAATCCTGCCTTTCCCGAAAGATTTGTTGACATCCTAATGCCCTGTACTAGTAAATGTGATGTTATTTTAAAATAGAGTATTTGCAGATATAATGAAGTTAAGATGAGGTCATTAGGGTGAGCCCTAATCCAATATCACTGGTGTTCGAATAAGAAGACAAGAGACCCAGGATCATTTGGGCCTGGGACAAATTCTGCCCTAGAGCCTCCAGAAGCAGCATAATTGTCAACACCTTGCTCTCAGACTTCTTCCCTCCATAACTGGGAAAGATTAATTTCTGTTGTTTTAACCAATCCACTTTGTGGTACTTTATTTCAGTTTTTCTAGTAAACTAATACATGTAACAAGTTCTTATTGTCTCTTTCTGGCACAACAGTTCCCTTGAAGATAGTTCATTGTATCTATTCTGGCTCCCATATTAGTCACACCCCATTCTCTAGACCAGCACTATTCAGTAGAACCTTCTGCAATGAGGAAAACACTTTAAATTGATGCTCTCTAATATGGCAGCCAATATCCACATATGGCTCTTAGCCACTAGAAAGTAGACAAGTGCAACTTTATTGGCCAGCACAGTGGCTACAGTACTGGAAAGCACAGTTCTAGACACTGTAACCATTTCAACCAAATCTGATCATCTCTGCTTATGCTATGCATAGATATCTGCTCATGCTATGCATAAGATAAAAGACAAAAGATATACTAAAGCTAACGAGACCCTCCAAGCATTTCTAAGAAATGTCCCTCTTTGCCAAGTGTTAATCCACCTCTCTGTTCTTCTACCATATTTTAAGTACACAATACTCTATTCCATCTTCAACTCTTTACCATCCATACTTACATTGACTATCTCTCTTCCCTATATTATTTTGTCCCCTTTATCTTTTAGATATCAGTTTATTGTCACTACCCTGATATCTCAAACTAAAGCATTTATAACATGCTGTCATCCACTACCCTCTTTTACTGTACTTATCAAAGCTAGATTTATTTGTTGTGTAATTGTAATTTCCTCAATTAATATAAAGCCCCATTATGCAAAAAAAATATGTTATTGATCTACCATAAAAACAAAACATGCCTGTCGTATGGTAGGCATTTAAATTATTGGTTGGGAAAATTAATAAAGTCATCTTGACTGCCATTTATTTTTAATAATAATTTATACTATTACATTGAATAAGTAATTATCCAACTTTTAAAACCCAGAAAGACATTGTGCTCAGGTTTAAAATGGAATCTAACTCATTCATTCATTACTGATTGTCACTACAAAAATCTATGCAAATACAGAGAAAGGCACACATCTCAATAGCTTTGGAAGCTAAAACTCGTAAGCAATTAATACCAAAATCTGGGAGGAATTGCCACTAATTAAAAAGCAGATGGAATGGGATTGAGATAAAACCAACCTAGGCATTTGATTTTGGCACACCCTGGCTTTACTTTATAAAAGAGAGACCATTTTAAATAGGTATGAAGGTACTTCATGCCTCTTCAACCATCTGTCCACTGACTCTAATATCTAGTCTATTTCTATGTAGAAAAGCTGACTTATTTCATTATTCTGTGATGGAGATAACTGCTTTCTTCTACACTTTAAATGTTATATCTGGTATTTAATCATCAAAATGTTGCTTTAAATAAAAGAAAATAACTTCATTTAATCAGTTAATGAAAAACTGATAGTATTTTGCATTATGGAAATTTGTAGCAATAAACAATAATTTTGGGGGGAGTATGGAAATATTTTGAGAGCAAGGCACCATACAGGGCCTATGGATGTAGGGATTATAGAGGAAGAGAATTGGGAGCAGTAGTAAAAGTTATGGGTCAATGTTTTCTATATGTTCTGCCGATTAAGAGTAAAAAAAGACTCATGAAGTGAGGATAGAAACAAGGCACATGTGAATACAACAGTAGGTGAAAACTGCTATAAAATAGACAGACCAGGAACTACTTACATTTACTGTCAAGATGAAAATATGATTTAAATAATATAGCAGGCATTGAGCTGCTTCTGCATTGACTTAAGTGGCCAGGTAACACATAAAGAGCTTACTATACATTTTATTTCCCCCATGAACCTTTTATCTTGAATATATTCATCAATTTTGGCAATCCTGGCCTCATATAATTGTCTTATGTTACATGCTCTATTATTCAAAATAAACTGTGATACATAGTAAGTACTTAGACATACATTATGAATTCACAAAATTGACAGTAATGTTAGAAGAAAGCTGATTAGAAAACACAAGTAACACATAAAAAGGAAGAGTAAATGAGTTTGAAAGAATCAGAAGCAGCAGATACTTCCAAAAGTCATTGCACACCCGAGGCTGTCATAGTCAAAATAGTATAGAAGTGTTTTGTCTCTGTAAAAATGTAATATGCTGAGAGAGATGACTGAAAGAAAGAAAGCTTGTGAGTGATCTGAGACACAGCAGAAGCTGGTAGAAACAGTAGAACTGAGAAAACTAGTCTTTAGATTGAGAAAAACTGATTTCTGTGGAAAAAAATCAAGTGAATGATATGGAAGGCAGACTAGAATAGTATTTTTAGGATACAGAGGAATAGTACAAAGGAAAAAATTATGATGAAAAAGAAAATTATAGATAAGGACAGGAAGCAGGAGCCAGTATGTAGAATATTAGTATTCAAATGGGAAAACTCAGGAATAAAAGACAACAGCAAATCAAAACATTCACAATATATGTGGTTTGAATCTTTTTCATACGTAACAGAAACACTGCATGCAGATTATTAGGTTGTAATTAGATAACCATAATCCAAGCACCTATAATAAAAGGCAAATAAACTAGGCACACCCTAGAAACATGATTTGGATTATAACTATAAAGTAAAACAAATATAAAAATTTAAAATCAGATAAAGTTACATCCAGAGAGATAAAAAATTTTTCTAATTTGAGATTATACTGTAACACCAAATGCTACTAAAATGGAATTTTGAGGGAGAAGTTTTACAGTTTCAAAGGCTAATTTTATGTTCCCCAATTCCTTATCTTATTCAGTTATAAGAATATTAAAATATATTTTAATTAAAATATCTTTGGATATGAGACCTCCTGAGTGTATATGTTGTTAACTCCATGGTGTCCATTACAAAAATATAACTTGAAAACTAAAAGTCTACTTTTGAAAATATCCTAACTTATTTTAGTTTTATTTTCAAATTTTCTTCCCTGTTTTTTTTCTTTTCTTTGTTGTTATTCCTTTGCTCTCTCTTTTCTGTCTGTTCTTGAAAAGAAAACTAAAATAGGTTAGGTATAAATCTAACCATATTGATAATTACTTTAAAATGTCATGGACTTAAACATTTCAAAAACAGATTGTCAATGGATAAAATAAACAAAGCCTAATTATATGCTTGGTAAAAGAGACACTTTAAACTTGATAAAATATAATATAATATAATTTTATTTTGAGCACTTATTGTAAGCTTTCTAAAATTATTTAGTGAGTTTTCCATTTATACTGTGCTCTAATTCAGTCTAAATTCCAATAAATGATCCTAAAATTTGGCAAAACTACGACCTGTCCTTATAATCATTACATGTAATACACAAACTTACATGATAATGTTAACAAGGAAGTGTCATAATTTTAGATTCAGTAAATTATGTTTTAAAAAAGAATAAGAAGAAAGAGTAGAAAAGAAACAAAATTTTAAATATACTCAAATACTAACCATTTCTGATGCTTGCTTTTCTTTTCTGGTATCACAGTTTCTTGGCAACAGGTTCTCTTGGTTTTATTTGTATTAAAAAAGTCTTTATTTTGCCTTCAGTCATGAATGGTATTACCACTAACAGAAGTCTGGGTTGACTGTTTTGTTTTGTGGGATTTTTTTTTCCCCTTTTTATCTTTCAGCAATTTAAGGATGTCCAATCTTCTTTCATCCTCTTATTTCAGTTGTTAATTGCATTGATGTTTCATTGTATGTTACAGGTCATCTGTCTTTTGCTGCTATCAAAATTCACTCCGTATATCTAACTTTTAATGGCTTGACTATGCTGTGCCTGGGTGTGGCTGATTCTTGAGGTTTATTTTCATGGTCTTTAAAAATAATTTGCAGACGACATGATAGTATACCTAGAAGACCCCATCACCTCAGCCCAAAAGCTCCTGCAACTGATAAGCAACTTCAGCAAAGTCTCAGGATATAAAATCAATGTGCAAAAATCACAAGCATTCCTATACACCAATAACAGACTTAAAGAGAACCAAATCAAGAACGAACTGCCATTCACAATTGCTACAAAGAAAATAAAATACCTAGGAATACAACTCACTAGGAATGTAAGGGACCTCTTTAAGGAAAACTACAAACAACTGCTCAATGAAATAAGAGAGGACACAAACAGATGGAGAAACATTCCATGTTCGTGGTTAGGAAGAATCAATATCGTGAAAATGGCTATACTGCCCAAAGTAATTTACACAATCAATGCTATCCCCATCAAACTACCATTGAATTTCTTCACAGAACTGGAAAAAACCACCATGAATTTCATATGGAACCAAAAAAGAGCCCGCATAGCCAAGTCAATTCTAAGCAAAAAGAACACAGCGGGAGGCATCACGCTACCAGACTTCAAACTATACTACAAGGCTACAGTAATCAAAACAGCATGGTACTGGTACCAAAACAGAGATATAGACCAATGGAACAGAACAGAGGCATCGGAGGCAACACAACACATCTACAACCATATTATCTTTGATAAACCAGACAAAAACAGGCAATGGGGAAAGGATTCCCTATTTAATAAATGGTGTTGGGAAAACTGGCTAGCCATGTGCAGAAAGCAGAAATTGGACCCCTTCCTGACACCTTACACTAAAATTAACTCCAGATGGATTAAAGACTTAAACGTAAGACCCGACACCATAAAAACCCTAGAAGAAAATCTAGGCAAAACCATTCAGGACATAGGAGTAGGCAAGGACTTCATGAACAAAACTCCCAAAGCATTGGCAACAAAAGCCAAAATAGACAAATGGGACCTAATCAAACTCCACAGCTTCTGCACAGCAAAACAAACAGTCACTAGAGTGAATCGGCAACCATCAGAATGGGAAAAAATCTTTGCAGTTTACGCATCCGACAAAGGGCTGATATCCAGAATTTACAAAGAACTCAAACAGATTTACAGGAAAAAAACAAACAAGCCCATTCAAAAATGGGCAAAGGATATGAATAGAAACTTTACGAAAGCAGACATACATGAGGCCAGCAAACATATGAAAAAGTGCTCATCGTCATTGGTCATTAGAGAGATGCAAATCAAAACCACATTGAGATACCATCTCACACCAGTTAGAATGGCGATCATTAAAAAATCTGGAGACAGCAGATGCTGGAGAGGATGTGGAGAAATAGGAACACTCTTACACTGTTGGTGGGAGTGTAAATTAGTTCAACCATTGTGGAAGACAGTGTGGCGATTCCTCAGGGACCTAGAAATAGAAATTCCATTTGACCCAGCAATCCCATTACTGGGTATCTATCCAAAGGATTATAAATCGTTCTACTATAAGGACACATGCACACGAATGTTCATTGCAGCACTGTTTACAATAGCAAAGACCTGGAACCAACCCAAATGCCCAACGATGATAGACTGGACTGGGAAAATGTGGCACATATACACCATGGAATATTATGCAGCAATCAAAAATGATGAGTTTGTGTCCTTTGTAGGGACATGGATGAATCTGGAGAACATCATTCTCAGCAAACTGACACAAGAACAGAAAAAGAAATACCGCATATACTCGCTCATAGGTGGGTGAGAAAAATGAGAACATGTGGACACAGAGAGGCAGTCTACTATACACTGGGGACTGTTGGGGGGAATGGGGGAGGGACAGCAGGGGGGGGCTGGGGGGGATAGCCTGGGGATGAATACCAAGTGCGGGTGAAGGGGAGGAAAGCAGCAAAGCACACTGCCATGTGTGTACCTATGCAACTATCTTGCTCGTTCTGCACATGTACCCCCAAACCTATAATGCAATAAAAATAAATAAATAAATAAAAAAAAAAAAAAAAAAAAAAGCTGAACTGTAAAAAAAAAAAAAAAAAAATAATCTATGTAACAGTTATGAATTTTGCAAGTATGGGTAATTTTCAGCCATAACCTCTTCAAGACTTCTAGGTTTTTTCTTCTGTCCTATTCTGACAGTCATTCCTGTTCTATGTGCTTTGATCATATGATACCATCTAATGTCACCTTGATATTCTAGTTATTATGATTATTTTTAATATTGTTTCTATTCTTCATTTTGAATAACATTGTTCTACCATCAAGTTTTTTTATTCTTCTGAAATATTCATGCAGCTATTAAGTTGAGCCAATAAATATTTAATTTCATGAGTTTATTTCTCACTCCTAGGGTCTCTATTTGATTTTTATTTTAATTTATATTTGAGAGAAAATATTAAGTACTTGTTTTGAAAAGACAAAAATCTAAATTTTAATTTTCTGTTCTTTAAAAATTTTAAATAATTTAAAAAACATATTCGTATAGGATTTTCAGAAGAAATTATGAGTGGTTGCTTTTTATACATTGATGTTTTTATGTTGGCAAATTAGAAAAGTCCTCAGCTACATAACCTAAACCATAGACAACTTATTCTAGTAAAATCAACTCGATTCAAAAATGAATATATAAATTCATCATATACTCATATCATGGATCCGGTTATGATGGTCTTCTTAAACTCCCACCAAATATGAGATTGGAAAGTATCTAACATTTAATAAATCATAATCCAAGGCAATTTCATATGATAATTCAATGGCTATAAAGGAGAAAACTATTATATCACAATTTGAAGCAATATTTTGTTAAGACTGTCACAAACACACACATGCAATTTCTGTGGGTTGGAGGGATAGAGGAATAGCTAGGATGGGGTTAGGGAAGTGATAGCAGTAGGAGAAATACCTAATGTAGATGATGGGGTGATGGATGCAGCAAACCACTATGGCACATATATACCTGGTAACAAACCTGAACATTCTGCACATGTACCCCAGAACTTAAAGTATAATAATAATAATAAGAATAAGAATAAGTTGGCATGACTTGAGCTCACACTAAACTTCAGGGTGGTAACCCTGTACTCCAAAATATTTTCAAAAGTCATCTGGGTATTCAGTTGCCAGAACACCAACATGGGTGCCTAATCGAAAAAAAAAAAAAAAAAAAAGACCGTCACACACACACATATGCAATTTCTGTGGATTGAAACATTAAAAAGTTATTTAGAGCAGGATTCAGGGCTACCAAGAGTTATGAATAAGTAAATTTGAATTATATTTTTCAAGCTTCATTTATCAAGTAAGTATTTTTCCAAGAACATTTAATGATGGGCCTAGTATAAACACAGCTTTTATTTGGTGAAAACTAGTTAACAATCATTGCTCCTCTTACAAATACTGAAAATGAAAGAGAAAACACTTGAATTACTTTCTGAAAACAACCAATGACTTAAAAACAAATATTTCCATAATAATAGATATTTTGGTATCTTTTTTCTGGTTCTATGAATTGTTTAACTATTTGAAATTTGTGAATACTTAGCTTTAGTTTATAGTCTGAAGACAAAACACCTTACATTTATAGCTTATAGAGCCTAAGATAAGAAAACTTTCCAATAATATTGAATGCATAATACTGACATGTGTAAAAGAGCATTTAAAAACACCGTCTTTCAACTTGTTGGTATTGCATCGTGAGGATATGATGCCTGGCACTTTTGATAACGAGAGTAGTAAGAAGAAACACAGTAGGAAGGAATGAGCAGAAAGCTACAAAATCCCCCCCACTTTTTAAAGTCATAATTAAGCCACTGATGTAGTTGAACATTGAGATATATTACTTTAGGGCTTTAGAGTTTTCTTAGACCATTTTTTAGACCATTTTACTTCACAGTTTCTCTCTCTCTCTCTCTCTCTCTCTTTTTTTGAGATGGAGTTTCGCTCTTGTCACCCAGGCTGGAGTGCAATGGCGCGATCCCGGCTCACCGCAACCTCCACTTCCTGGGTTCAGGCAATTCTCACAGTTTCTCTTTTTAAAGTCAAAGCAATCAGATAAATTTGACTTGTAAAAAATATTTGGCCAAATAACACAGGGCAGCAGAATAAGGCAAAGAAAATAATAGGAAAAGGTAGGAGATTTTGCAAAATAGATAGAGTTAACAGAGAAAGCTGTGTGGGTCTGTGCATATGTGTGCATGTCAAAAAAATAAAGAAAAGAAAAATGGAAAACAAGTTAAGCCACTTTCTTTTCTCATTCATTAGTATGATTGAACAGGCCTGTTTATGACTAGTCTCTTGCTCAGGGCTGCAACAAATGCCTAATAGCCTTGAGATAGGACTTTAAGGTGTGTTATTATTATTATTCTTTTAAAGCTATATCACTTTTTTGTGCTGTTGGCAGTGGTGTCTAAAGATTACCCTTGTACTCATCAGCAAAAATTGGATTCTAAAAACCAGACTTATCTTTGTTCATACTACGGAAGTAAAACAAAGGATTGCATGTTGCTTACACTAGTAAATGTTCACTGGACTTAAGTTCTCTATACTCAATAATGCCATTCAATTATTTCTTTTTGTCCTCTTTCTCTTTAACCAGATAAATCTTTTCTTATATACAAGTAATATTATCAGTATTAATTTATTCACTTAGTAAATGATTTCTTTGGGGTGTGTGTGTGTGTGTGTGTAACTGCAATTTGATTTACCTATGTGGAAGAACAGTTTGGCTTCTTCTAGAAGAAAAGAAGTAACCATGAACTCTGAGCTGAAACTCATTATGTATTTTGGTTTTTGGTTATATGACAAATGTATACAGTAACTATAATGAAATTGGGTAAACCAGCCACTTTTGCTGATAGTATCAAGTAATATTAAACAAGTGATAATTTTCTTCAGATTATATATATACAAAAAATAAATGTATTTGAAAGATATGTGTATATATATATATATGTATATCTTTAAATGTACAATTAAAGACTATATATGACTTTTAGGTTTTACAGTCTTAGACTTAGGACTTTTTATTACATCAGTGTGATACTAATACATCATACCCTTAACCTTATTAAAATTGATAAACAGGTTTTTTTCTTTATGGCTTTTTAAAACTTTTACTTAAATTTCCATACAATGTGTTGGCAAAAGAAAAAGCACAATAATTACATTGTCATATTCATTCACATAATCTCCATTCTTAGAATGCACCAGCTCAACATAATATCCTGCAGAATTTGACATCTCAGGGAAGCAAAGGGCTGCATTCATCAGTGGGATATAGAAAATAAAAATTTTAATCAGTAAATTACACTTTTCTCCAGTTACCCACTTTGTCATTTTTAGAGGGTTTGGCTGCTAATTTGCAGGTTGGTATATATAGTATTATGATAAAGCAGCAGAAAATGACACTAATTGTTATGTGTGTAAGGCAGAAGGAATTTACCATTTGCACTGGGAACAAAAATCAAAATACATAATCAGTTTCAGCTCAGAGTTCACAGTTACTAGTTTTCTTCTAGAAGAAGCCAAACTGTTCTTCCACATAGGTAAATCAAATTGCAGCTGTTTTTATTTTCATGTAATTAAAATGTTAAAATAAACATATTTGAAATGGTAAAACCTGAAAAACTACCAAAGCACAGTGAGAATTGTATCTGTTTACTACAGACTTTGCTTTGGCATCCTGTCTGCATAAATTAACTAACCTGCTTTCAGGAAAATAACAAAAGTGTTAGATTACATTACATGCATGACTCATACAAATGTATACAGTAACCATAATGAAATTGGGGAAACCAGCCCCTTTGCTGATACTATCAAGTAATATTAAACAAGTGATAATTTTATTAAGATTAAATTTGTATCTGACAATTTAAAATTTTCAGCATATTATTTTAATATTTCTAATAAGAAACTGGGATGATAAAATTTTTTTTCTTGATTTCAAGCATAAAGTTTAATGTTGTGTAGACTTTTTCTAAAAAAGGCAAAAATAAAGCAATGATGTCTAAAATATTTTGACTGTAAACAGATTTAACATTGTGTTCAATAATTTGAAGAATAAAGTGAAAATCTTGCACAAAATAAGAGATAAATACAAGGTTTCCCTTAAACAGGTATTTTGATGGTTCCAGTTATACATTTGTTTATGTGGTGTTTGGGGTTAGATTATGTCACCAGAAAATTCTTACATTGAAATCCAAACCCCAAGTACCACACAATGTGACTTTATTTGGAAATAGAGTCTTTACAAAGACAATTAAGATATGGTCATTACAATGGGCCTTAATTCAATTTGACTGGTGTCCTTATAAGAAGGGAAAATTTAAACATAGACACATACATAGGCAAGGCAATGTGAAGACATAAGAGAAAGAAGAGCATCTTAAAAGTCAACAAGAGAGGCCTTAAGCAGATCATCTCACAGCCTCAGAAGACAGCAACCCTGCCAACATTTCACTCTCTGACTTCCAGCCTCCAGAAGTGTGAGACATAATTTTCTGTTTGAGTCACCTGATCAATAAGAATTTGTTGCAGCAGCCATGGCAAACTGAAACATTTGGGTTTCTAAAGATGGGTGCTCTGAAGAGGGAAAGGAGAAAAGAGAAAAATTTGTGGAGTAGGTGCTCATCACCTTCTCAAGTATATTTACAAATATAATCACATTTAATCCTTATAGGATCCTCATAAAAGTGACTTAACTTCCTGACAGAGCAGGAGCACCCTCATCTCAAACAAACGTCACCACTTTAAGTTCCACTTGCCTTTCTAGCCTCATGCATTTCAAGGAAATCACTTTTCTCCTAACTACAAGCAGCCACAAAAGAGCAGACAGTAAAACACAGATAAGACAGTTCAGGCACAGAGGAAGGCAGGGAGGAAGTCTCTTGGGTAACTGCTAAACTTCACTCTCATACAATGGGGCCCCAGTAAAACTGTGGGCCTTAATAAGCACATTCCTTCCCTTCAAAGGTAGGAAAGCTACAAATGGGAAGCTAAAGGCAGACTCAGAGGATACGCCTGCAGCTGCAGAATGATATATGGGAGCACACAGACAAGTCTCCCTCTCAGATAAGCACAACAAAGAGACACAAAAGCAATCCAAGCCTCTGATAACTCTCCCACCCTGAATCCTTAAAATCTCTTAGTCTATAAGAAAGTGTGGCTTCTGACCTAACTCAGTCAGAGTTCTCTCACAGGTTTGAAATAAACCTGTTGACTGTTGAGCCACCCTTCATGTTTCTCTCCTCTTTCTTTAATTCTTACACTTCTGCTTTTAAATAGCAGGAAATTAAAGTACACAGAAAGTAAAAAGAATTAAGGTTCAGGCCCAGAAATGACTAATACCCATGCCTGTGTTCTTCCTACTTCCATTATGTATCTGCACTCAATCTTTTTTTTTTTTTTGAGACGGAGTTTCGCTCTTGTTACCCAGGCTGGAGTGCAATGGTGAGATCTCGGCTCACCGCAACCTCCGCCTCCTGGGTTCAGGCAATTCTCGTGCCTCAGCCTCCTGAGTAGCTGGGATTACAGGCACAGACCACTGTACCCAGCTAATCTTTTGTATTTTTAGTAGAGACAGGGTTTCACCATGTTGACCAGGATGGTCTCAATCTCTTGACCTCATGATCCACCTGCCTCGGCCTCCCAAAGGAGGATTACAGGCGTGAGCTGGGATTACAGGCGTGAGCCACCACGCCCAGCACTCTATCTTAACACAAATACTACAATTCCGTTTTATTTCCTCAACAAAAAAGTATAACTGTTAAGAAATAATTATTAACTGTGAGGGCAATTTTTAGGCACATGGAAAGTTTTAGAAACACTAAATTACTGTATATATTTGTGACTGTTATTTGCTACCATAAATCCATTCTTCCCTAAGTGATAAGTAAAAATGATCATTATATTAGTAAAAACTTTCCTGTTTATCAGGTTATTCTGATTAAAAAAGATGGTATACACAGTAAAAGAAAGCTACTATCTCTAAGACACTTTTAATGAGTTAATGCTGTAGATTGAATTTGTCCATCTAAAATTGATATGTTGAACCCTTACACCCCCAGAATGATTTATTTTGAATTAACATCTTTAGGGAAGTAGGGTAGAAGAAGTCATAAGGCTAGGGCCCTCATATGAAATGCCTATTGTCCCTTTAAAAGAGGAAGAGACCCCAGACAGCTCTCTCTGAGCACAAACACAGAGGGCAGGCTATACGAGGACACAGTGAAAAAGTAAGTGGTTGTTAAAATCCAGGAAAAGTAAAGGTCTTATCAGAAACCAATCTTGATGGCACCTCGATCTTGGACTTCCAGCTGCCAGAAGTGTGAAAGTAAATTTCTGTTGTTTATAACAGTCAGTCTGTAGTGACTTGTTATGGTGACCCTAGAAGACAAATGCAGTTAGCTATTATTAATCTGTCATGTTTAGAATCATTTACAGGATAGCTGTGTATATCTGTATTTATAGCTTGGTCTCCCTTTGCCTTTATCATGGGCTCTATGGCTGGTTTTCTCTCCTTTCTTTCTCTTTGTCAGTCTCTTTTGTCCATCATGTACTGGTTGCTTCAAAGAGGGAATAAAACAGAAAAATAGACTATTTTCAACTTTTTAGGGTAAATCTATACAGTCATTCCTCTGTATCCAGGGGGAATTAGCTGTGGAAACCCCTGTGGATACCAAACTCCACAGATGCTCAAGTCTGTGATATAAAGTGGTGTAGTATTTGCAGATAATCTATGCACATCCTTCCATATATTCTTAAATCATCTTTTGATTATTTAATTATTTATACTTAATACAGTGTAATGCCATGTAAAGAGTTTTTATCCTATATGGCTTATGAAATAATGGCAAGGAAAAAAAATCTGTAAATGTTCAGTACAGATACAACTATCCATTTGTTTTCAATAATTTTCATTTGTGATTGGTTGAATCCATGGATGCATAACCCACAGATAAATGGAGGGGGCTACATAGGCTTCAAGTGATTGGGCACTTCTTTGGTTCGGGGACCACATTTGGAAATCCCAGTAACACAAATCCCTAAACCTTATGAGGAATAGCCTATATGGCAGATGACACTTTTTTATCTATTGTAGTTTAGAACTCATAGAAGCTGCAAAAACCCATATATAAAGTAAATGTAAGATGAATCTAGGCAGAAGTTTCCAAGACATTCTCAGCAAGCTCCACAAGTTTCAACATGGATTTGGGCACATTAGAGTAACTGGTGTGTCACTCAATGGCAGCATGAAATGTTTTCCAACAGCCCTACCAACCACTCCAAACACCGAAGGCAATTCCAAGAGTAGCATTGTGAGCATGTGCTGAGAGTGACTGAAGTAAGAAGAACATTTGGATTCAAAGACTTTTTTTTTTAAAAAAAAAACAAGACAACAGTGGCTTATGTGGCTGTCCCAGCAGATGCCAGCTTGACAAAACAATTATTTGGAGGAAGATTAGGTGCCTACATTTTCCCTTTCTCTACATATACACAAACCTGTTATCAAAAGTGAAACAGTAGACAAAGATTCAGTTTCCAGCATCTGATGAAACAGGAACTACAGATATAGTTAGGTTATAGAGCAATACAGAAAACTACATTCCTCCTCGCACAGCTGAGTTTCTTGTTTGAGGGTGGTAGGAGAGAAATGGGGAGTTTTTGTGTATTAATACTTTATTTCATGCCAGGTGCTGTGGCTCAAGCCTGTAATCCCAGCTCTTTGAGAGGCCGAGGTGGGTGGATCGCGAGGTCAAGAGATGGAGACCATCCTAGTCAACATGGTGAAACTCCATCTCTACTAAAAATACAAAAAATTAGCTGGGCATGGTGGCACATGCCTGTAATCCCATCTACACAGGAGGCTGAGGCAGGAGAATTGCTTGAACCCAGGAGGCAGAGGTTGCAATGAGCTGAGATCACACCATTGCACTCCAGCCTGGGTAACAAGAGTGAAACTCCGTCTCAAAAAAAAAAAAACCTTTATTTCACAAACTATGTATTCACCTGATGTGATTTATTTTCAGATACTTTTTAATGTTTCATGTTTTCAGATCTAAGATCTTGTATTCAGTGTTTTACATCTTTTCCCATATCATGTAGTACTGCTATATCCTATCTCCTTCTTAGTCCTCTCTTAACATTTTTTTCATTGCTTCTCATTTGAATTTGTCCAGCATGGTCTCTTGTCATTCTTATTTACTTCCAGATTCATCTTGCTAAAAATGCACTTCTGAACATCCTTCTAGACAAAAATGTTTAATGTTTAAGTCTTGTAATGTCTGTCAACCACACTTAACTCTGCATGGTAGCCACCGCTAGGTGTCCTGTTGATATTCACGCCACAACCAAACTAGACATGTCAGGGGTTCTCAAGAATAGGTTTCTACTTTCACCTTTTTGAGAAAGCTGTTCATACTGATTGAAACCTACCATTTCTTATGTCTATTTTTTTTCTTTTGCCTATTTTAACATCTAGTTTTAATCATTTTTTCCTTGAAAAACTTTTCTGATTGACTTCTTGTTCAGGATTTCTCTGATGTCGCTGTGGCCCTGCTTTTTCTGATGTGGTCCTGCTTTCTTTCCTGAACTATCAAACACAAGTTTTGTATTTTTTCATTGTGCTATTCATATAACACAATAGATTGCTTATCAATCTATTCCTTTACTTCTTGCAATTACATGTGATTTACCTTGTAGGTAAATTATCTTGTAAGTTTGGGTGATACATTTTATTAGAAATACATGTTTTTAAATTATAGATTAATCCATGAGCAACAATGAAAATACTAACTCTTCTTTAAAATTTATATTGTAAATCACACAATATACTGAGCTCTTTTTCTTCTAAAGTTTTCTAGTTGTATTTTTTAACATATGAATATCTAATTATATTAACATCATTTCACCCAGTCGGGAAACAACATCATGTGGTCATTCCACAGAGAACTGTCATTCTATGAAATTATATCATCGATAATAAGAATATATCATATATCTTTGAACATAATTATTCCTAAGTTTATTTTTCTGCTAAGAAGTTATATTTCAGAAAATTTCTGTTTTATTGCTTTAATTGGGTAAGAAACTTTATAGTGCTTTATAATGTCAAAAAGAAGCACAAAGCAGTACCTCATTAATGCCTTTAGCTTTGTGAGCAAATATCTACAACTTCCTGAAATTTCCTAGGCTTTATCCATAGTTCCTCATTCTATTTTCTAAACTCATTCCCTTTGCTGAGTCTCTACTCTCCTTTAATAGCCAATTCTTGTTACTCCTTGAGTCTTTCTGAGGCTGACCAAGCTTGCACAGCTTCTTTAAGCAGGCACATGTTACTGTTAATGGTCTTCGTCTTGAAAGTTGAGTTCAAACTCACCTAGTTCACCACATTTAAATTTAGATCAGCTTTTACTGATATTTGATATGGTCTCCTGGAAAATTCCATGTTTTATTCCTTATTTCTCCAGCTAAGAACCATGTATTTTTCTCTGAAAAAAAAAATAAATAAAAAACCTCCACTAATTCTAGATGTTGTGACAAGCTATTCTGATCAGGTCTTAAATGTCAGATTAGAAAATATTGGGTCTATGGAAATGGAGACACTCTTTACCTGGTTGTCTGAATTAACCAGATCTATGATGCTATGTTTAACTTAAAAATCACAGATTCAGGTTTTCCCAAGTCAAGTTATACGTGAAATTAAAGGTTGTATTAAACAAAATCCTTAAAGTATATTCTTTAAAAAATAATCTTTATTTTAGATATAAAAATAAATTAACATGTATCAACTATCTTTGTACAATTCACTAAGTTTCCAAAAATATATATAGTCATGCAGCCATAATTACAATTATTCTATACAGCATTTCCATGAGCTAAAATGTTCTCACTTGTTACTTTTTAGTCATATTGTTAAAAAAAAAAGACATTGTTAAAAAAGAAAAAACAAGACAACAATGGCTTATGTGGCTGTCCCAGCAGATGCCAGCTTGACAAAACAATGATTTGGAGGAAGATCAGATGCCTACTTTTTCCCTTTCTCTACATATACACAAACCTGTTATCAAAAGTGAAACAGTAGACTGAGATTCAGTTTCCAGCATCTGATGAAACAGGAACTACAGATATACTTAGGTTATAGAGCAATACAGAAAACTATGTTCCTCGCCCAGTGGAGTTTCTTGTTTGAGGGTGTTGTTGAGTTTCTTGTTTCTCTTTTTTCCAATCTGCCTCCCGCCGACATTTTACTCCCGAGAGGTTTGCATTTCTCAGAACATCATAAAAAACGAATCAAAGTGACTTATTTATCTTATTCTAATGCCTGTGGTTCATCCATGTTGTTGCATGTATCAGTAGTTGTCTTAGTTGACATTATTATAGCAGCTTTAAACAATACAAATTTATTTCTGACCATTCTGGAGGCTGAATGATCTAAGATCTGGGTGTCCCTATGGTCAGGTTCTCTTGAGGGTTTGCTTGCCGATCTGTAGATGGCCATCTTCATGCTGTGTCCGTACCTGGGGGAAAGTGAGAGAGAGAGAGAGAGAGAGAGAGAGAGAGAGAGAGAGAGAGAGAGAGAGAGAGAGAGATTGTAAGAGAGAGAGAGAGACAGAGAGAGATTGTAAGAGAGAGAGAGAGACAAGAGAGAGATTGAAAGAGAGAGAGAGAGACAGAGAGAGATTGAAAGAGAGAGAGAGGAATCAAACTGTCTTATGTCTCTTATTATAAGGGTACTAATCTCATCAGAAGGGATCTACCCTCATGACCAAAAACCTCATAAAGACCAGATCTCCAAAGACCACTGCCTTGGGGCTTAAGATTCCAACACATGAATTTTTGAGGGATGCAAACATGCAGTTCACAATAGTAGTTTTTTTTTTTTTAATTTCTCAGTCATCCTCTATTGAATGGGGAAACCACCATCTTTAATGCTTCCACCAGTTGATAGACTTTTGGTTTGTTTCAGATTTCAGACATTACAAATATTATTATATTCATTGTATGAATAATATTGACTAAATGTTTTAATATACATGTTTCGTTTTATTTTAGTTAAACTTTTAAGAGTTGGAATGCTGCTTTTAGGAGTAAGTGTATGTTTTAACTTTGTCAGGCAGGATTAAACTGTATTCTCAAGGGCCTATGTAAGTTTTCTTTTCCAGTGGGAATATATTACAGTTTTAGTTGATTCACGTTTGTTAAATCTTGATGCTGCCATCCTACTTAATTCAAGCAATTGTAATGTTGTCTCATTATAGCTTTAACCACCATTTCCCAGATGATTAATAATGTTGGCAAGTCATAATGCCTTTGTTGTGGATGTCTTCATGCTATTTTTTTTATTTTCAGTTGGGGTGTTGACATAATACAATTTTGTTGTTAATTGTTTGTAAAATTCTATCTTTCTCCTTTTCTCTCTCTTCCTCTCTCTCTCTTGCATGCACACACACACATACACACGCACACACAAACTAGTATATTTTTTGTCAGACTATGGTTAGTCTATCTAGTTTATGCCGAGTAGTCTCTTTAAAAGTAAAAGTTTGTAATATCTACCAAGTCCATATACAATCCCTTTTCCCTCATTTTTGCCTTTTTGTATTCTATTTTAAAAATATTGCCTAATCCAAAGCCATAAAGTATTTTTTTTTTACTTTGTTGATTTGTGGAAGTTAGTTTTATAATTTTTGCACTAGATTTGCTTAATGAAGCAATCTAAATTAGCTTTTTGTGTAATGTGAGATAAAAGATGAACTACTTTTTTTTTTTTTACAGATGGGTATCCAATTATACAAGCATTCTGTTTTTAAAAAGGCTTGTTCTTTCTTCAAGTGTCCTCTCAGAATTATTAAAGAAAATTGAACATTCATATGTGCATATGTTTATGAAATCTCTTCTGATTCTTTTATGTGTATGTCTATATTTAAGGAAATATCCCACTATCTTGATAAATGTAACTTTATAGTTTAAATTGCAACAAGGTAATTTAAAATTTATAAGTTTGTTTTTTGTATCCAATTTCTCTGAAATTCTGTGTGAATTATATATATATATATATATATATATATATATATATATATATTTGTATATGTGCGTGTATATATATATATATACACACACACACATATATTTCCCAGTTACACACACACACACACACACACACACACACACACATATAATTGCACTTTAGGTGCTGGGGTACATGTGCTGAACATGGAGGATTGTTGCATAGGTATCTACATGGCAATGTGGTTTGCTGCCTCCATCCCCCTGTCACCTAGATATGGCATTTCTCCCCATGATATCCCTCCCCAACCTCCCCACTCCCTGCTGTCCCTCTCCTGTTTTCCCCCAACAGACCCAGTGTGTGATGCTCTCCTCCCTGTCTCCACATGTTTTCATTGTTCAACACCTCCCTGTGAGTGAGAACATACAGTTTGATTTTCTTTTCTTGTGTCAGTTTGAGAATGATTTCCAGCTTAATCCATGTCCCTACCAAGGACACAAACTCATCGTATTTTATACTCCATGGTGTATATGTGCCACATTTTCCTTGTCCAGTCTATCATCGATGGGCATTTGAGTTGGTTCTGTTGGTTCCAGGTCTTTGCTATTGTAAACAGTGCCACAATGAACATATGTGTGCATGTGTTTTTATAATAGAACAATTTATAATTTTCTGGATATATACCCATTAATGGGATTGCTGTGTCAAATGGAATTTCTAGGTTCTTGAGGAATAACCACACTGTCCTCCATAATGGTCGAACTAATTTACACTCCCACCAACAGTGTAAAGTGTTCCTATTTCTCCACATCCTTTCCAGCATCTGTTGTCTCCAGATTTTTTAATAATCACCATTCTAACTGGTGTGAGACGATATATCAATGTGGTTTTGATTTGCATTTCTCTAATGACCAGTGATGATGAGCATTTTTTCATATGTTTGTTGACCTCATATAGGTCTTCTTTTGAAAAATGACTGTTCATGTCCTTCACCCACTTTTGAATGGAATTGTTTTTTTTCTTTTTTTTTTTTTTTTTGTAAATCTGTTTTAGTTCTTTTTAGATTATGGATATTAGCCCTTTGTCAGATGGGTAGATTGCAATTTTTTTTCCCATTCTATTGTTTGAAGGTTCACTCTAATGATAGTTTCTTTTGCTGTACAGAAGCTCTGGAGTTTAATTAGATCCCATTTATCTATTTTGGCTTTTGTTGCCAATCCATTTGGTGTTTTATTTTCTTATTTTATTTTATTTTTTATTGCATTTTAGGTTTTGGGGTACATCTGAAGAACATGCAAGATAGTTGCATAGGTACACACGTGGCAGTGTGATTTTCTGCCTTCCTCCGCTTCACCTATATCTGGCACTTCTCCCCATGCTATCTCTCCCCAACTCCCACTCCCTGCTGTTTCTCCCCTATTCCCCCCAACAGACCCCAGTGTGTAGTGCTCCCCTCCCTGTGTCCATGTGTTCTCATTGTTCAACACCTGCCTATGAGTAAGAACATTTCATTTTCTGTTCTTGTGTCAGTTTGCTGAGAATGATGTTCTCTAGGTTCATCCATATCCCGATAAGGGACATGAACTCATTGTTTTTGATTGCTGCATAATATTCCATGGTGTATATGTGCCACATTTTCCCTGTCCAGTCTATCATTGATGGGCATTTGGGTTGACTCCAGGTCTTTGCTATTATAAACAGTGCTGCAATGAACATTTGTGTGCATGTGTCCTTATAGTAGAACGATTTATAATCCTTTGGATATATACCCAGTAATGGGATTGCTGTGTCAAATGGAATTTCTATTTCTAGGTCCTTGAGGAATCGCCACACTGTCTTCCACAATGGTTGAACTAATTTACACTCCCACCAACAGTGTAAGAGTGTTCCTATTTCACCACATCCTCTCCAGAATCTGTTGTCTCCGGATTTTTTGATGATCACCATTCTAACTGGTGTGAGATGGTATCTCAATGTAGTTTTGATTTGCATTTCTCTAATGACCAGTGATGATGAGCATTTTTTCATGTTTTTTGGCCTCATGTATGTCTTCTTTTGTAAAGTGTCTGTTCATATCCTTTGCTCACTTTTGAATGAGGTTGTTTGCTTTTTTCTTGTAAATCTGTTTTAGTTCTTTGTAAATTCTGGATATCAGCCCTTTGTCAGATGGGTAAACTGCAAAAAATGTTTTCCCATTCTGATGGTTGCCGATTCACTCTAGTGACTGTTTCTTTTGCCGTGCAGAAGCTGTGGAGTTTGATTAGGTCCCATTTGTCTATTTTGGCTCTGTTGCCAACGCTTTTGGTATTTTGGTCATGAAGTCCTTGCCTTCTCCTCTGTCCTAAATTGTTTTGCCTAGATTTTCTTCTAGGGTTTTTATGGTGTTAGGTCTTATGTTTAAGTCTTTAATCCATCTGGAGTTAATTTTAGTGTAAGGTGTCAGGAAGGGGTCCAGTTTCTGCTTTCTGCAGATAGCTAGCCAGTTTTCCCAACACCATTTATTAAACAGGGAATCCTTTCCCCATTGCTTGTTGTTGTCAGGTTTATCAAAGATTGTATGGTTGTAGATAGGTTGTGTTAGTTGTATTCCTAGGTATTTTATTATCTTTGTACCAATTGTGAATGGCAGTTTGTTCTTGATTTGGCTCTCTTTAAATCTGTTATTGGTCTATAGAAATACTTGTGATTTATGCACATTGATTTTGCATCCTGAGACTTTGCTGAAGTTGCTTATCAATTTCAGGAGATTTTGGGCTGAGACTATGAGGTCTTGTAAATATACAATCATGTCGTCTGCAAATAGAGACAATTTGACTTCCTCCTTTCCTAATTGAATACCTTTTTTTTCTTTTTCTTGCCTGATTGCTCTGGCTGGAACTTCCAATACTATACTGAATAGGAATGGTGAGAGTGTGCATCCTTGTCTAGTGCCAAATTTCAAAGGGAATGCTTCCAGTTTTTGCCAATTCAGTATGATATTGGCTGTGCTTTTGTCATAAATAGCCTTTATTATTTTGAGATATGTTCTATCCATATCTAGTTTATTGAGGTGTTTAGCATAAAGGGCTGTTGAATTTTGTCAAAGGCCTTCTCTGCATGTGTTGAGATAAATACGTGGTTTTTGTCATTGGTTCTGTTTATTTGGTGAATTTGATTTATAGACTTGTGTATGTTGAACCAGCCTTGCATCCTGGGGATGAAGCCTACTAGATTGTGATGATGAAGCTTTTTGATGTGCTGTTGCAATCCATTTGCCAGTATTTTATTGAAGATTTTTGCATCTATGTGCATCATGGATATTGGCCTGAAGTTTTCTTTCCTGAAGTTTTCTTAGCCAAACTAAGCTTCATAAATGAAGGACAAATAAAATCCTTTATGAACAAGCAATTGCTGAGAGATTTCATCCCCACCAGGCCTGCCTTACAAGAGCTCCTGAAAGAAGCACTAAACATAGAAAGGAGCAACCAGTACCAGCCACTCCAAAAATGTACCAAATGGTAAAGAGCATTGATGCAATGAAGAAACTTCATCAACAAACAGGCAAAACAACCAGCTAGCATCAAAATGCCAAGATCAAATTCACACATAATAATATTAACCCTAAATATAAATGGACTAAATGCTGCAATCAAAAGACACAGACTAGTAAATTGGATAAAAAGTCAAAACCCATCAGTGTGCTGTATACAAGAAACCCATCTCACATGTAAGGACACATATAGGTGCAAATAAAGGGATGGAGGAAGATTTATCAAGCAAATGTAGAGAAAAAAATACCAGGAGTTGCATTCCTAGTCTCTGATAAAATAGACTTTAATCCAACAAGATCAAAAGAGACAAGGAAGGTATTACATAATGGTAAAAGGATCAATGCAACAAGAAGAGCTAAGGATCCTAAATATATTTGCACCCAATACAGGAGCATCCAGATACATAAGCAAGTTCTTAATAACCTAAGATACTTAGACTCCCACACAATAATGGTGAGAGACTTTAAGACTCCACTGTCAATATTGGACAGATCAATGAGACAGAAAATTAATAAGGATATCAAGGACTTGAACTCAGATCTGGACCAAGCAAACCTAATAGATATCTACAGAATTCTCCACCCCAAATCCACAGAATACACATTATTCTCAGCACCACATCACACCTACTCTAAAATTGACCACATAATTGGAAGTAAATCACTCCTCAGCAAATGGAAAAGAATGGAAATGATAAAAGTCTCTTAGACCACAGTGCAATCAAATTAGAACTCAGGATTAAGAAACTAACTCAGAACTGCACAACTTCATGGAAACCAAACAACTGGCTCTTGAATGTTGACTAGGTAAACAATGAAATAAAGGCATAAATAAAGATGTTCTTCAAAATCAACGAGACTGAAGACACAACATACCAGAATCTCTGGGACACATTTAAAGCAGTATCTAAAGAAAATTTATAGCAATAAATGCCCACATGAGAAGGAAGGAAAGATCTAAAATCAACACCCTATCATCAAAATTGAAAGAGCTAGAGGACCAAGATAAAAAAAACTCAAAAGCTAGCAGAATACCGAAAATAACTAAGATCAGAGCAGAACTGAAGGAGATAGAGACACAAAAAACCCTTCAAAATATCAATAAATCCAGAAGCTGTTTTTGTGAAAACATCAACAAAATACACCACTAGCCACATTAATAAAAGACAAAAGAGGGAAGAATCAGATAGATGCAATAAAACACACAAAAAAGGATATCACCAACGATTCCACAGAAATACAAACTACCATCAGAGATTACTACAAACAACTCTATGCACATAAACCAGTAAACCCGGAAGAAATGGATAAATTCCTGGACACTTGCACCATCCCAAGCCTAAACCAGGAAGAAGTCAAAACCCTGAATAGACAAAACAAGGGCTGAAGTTGAGGCAGCAATTAGTAGCCTACCAACCAAAAAAAGCACAGGTCTAGATGGCTTCACAGCCAAATTCTACCAGACATAAAAAGAGGAGCTGGTACCATTCCTTCTGAAATGATTCCAAACAATCCAAAAAGAGGGAATCCTTCCAAAATAATTTTATGAGACCAACATCATCCTGATACCAAAACCTGGCAGAGACTCAATTCTGTGTGAATCTTTAAATAATCTTTTCATTCTCTCTAATAAACCCGACTATGATTGTAAGTGGGAATGTGTTTAATCTATGCATCAACTTAATGAGAAGGGACAACCATGCATTATCTTCAGGACTACTAACCTGAAAGGAGTTTATCTATGTAGGTTCTCTTGAATTTTTCTCAATAGTTTCTCAGTGTTTATTATATAGCATATATATATATATATATATATATATATATATCATCAAACTTAAATATTTCATATTTCCAGTGCTACTATAAAATACACTTCCAATGCTGCTATAAAGTGTACTTCCACTGCTACTATAAACTGTTTAAAAAATGCTTCCATTTATTTTTTAAAAATTTTTCCTCAAGAAAGTTTTATGGTTTTTATTATATAGCACTTAAGCATATTTTATTTAATATAAACATAAATCTTTCCCATTAAGTATACTACTATAAAATATGATTAAAAATTCATTTCAGGTATTTATCATGCATATGTAGAAATACAATCAATTTGATACCCTATTACCTTGCTAAATTCATATATTAGTTCCGAAATCTTTTCTATAAATTCCTTTACAGTGTCTGCATAAATTTCATTGAATCAGTAAGCAAATATAAACTTAATGTACCTTGCAAATATATTTGCCATTTGTATATATTTTTTTATTTTGGTTTATTGCATTTGCTAGGACCCCCAGTATAATGTTGAATAAATAGGTGCTAATTTTCATCAAATGTTTCCTCTATCTTTTGTCATGATTCTACATTTTCTCTTTTAGTTAATATTTTGAATGTTGTTGCTTGATTTCCAAAACAGTTAAACTTACCTTTTATTCCTGAGATACAATGCAATTTACTTTTATATATTATCCTATTAACTTATACTGTTTTCAATTTGCTAGCCTTTTAAAACAATTTGTGAATCTATGTTCACAAGAAATATTAATATTTAGCTGTAGTTTGTTTCTTTGATTTTCCTTATGAAGCCTTTCTGCTTGTGATCTTACTCTATTGAGATAATATCAGATTGATACTACTTTTATAAAACATTTTGGAAACTCTTTATTCCTTGTTTATTTTCTGGACGAGTTTGTGTATTTTGCTGGTATTCATTATTTCTTAAATAGCTGGTGTAATTCACTGTTAAAATCAGACAGGCCTGCAGTTTTATTTATAGGAAATAATTTAAACTATAAATTTAACTTTTTAATTGGTGTAGGTATATGCAGGATACCTTTTTCTTGATTGAGTTTAGAAAGATCGCTTAGAAAGTAAATTTTATATTGTTATTTCATAAATACCTAGCATGGGACATGTGGGCCTTTGAATGGTTATATATTTCTATTCTTTTTTATAAGATAAAAAAAAATCTGTCATATATTAGTAACAGGTTTCTTAATCTTGCAAACTTCACTGTTGTGAAACAGAGCTGTCTCTTTTGGGATTGGCTCAGATGTACACTGGCTATTAAAGTTCAAAATACCATTTCCCTTAAGCCAGATTTAGCTATAAATTGCATTTATGTTTTTGAACTGAATTTTACAGAAAAACTTATATATTAATGATTACTGTATTTTTTGGAAAGTCCATTTTTTTTTCTTTTCTTTTTTTTTTTTTTTTTTTTTGAGACGGAGTTTCACTGCTGCTACCCAGGCTGGAGTGCAATGGCGGGATCTCGGCTCACCGCAACCTCCGCCTCCTGGGTTCAGGCAATTCTCCTGCCTCAGCTTCCCGAGTAGCCGGGACTACAGGCACGCACCACCATGCCCAGCTAATTTTTGTATTTTCAGTAGAGATGGGGTTTCACCATGTTGACCAGGATGGTCTCGATCTCTCGACCTCGTGATCCACCCGCCTCGGCCTCCCAAAGTGCTGGGACTACAGGCTTGAGCCACCGTGCCCGGCCCTCTTTTTTTTATTGCATTTTAGGTTTTGGGGTACATGTGCAGAACATGCAAGATAGTTGCATAGGTACACACATGGCAGTGTGTTTTGCTGCCTTCCTCCTCTTCACCCACATTTGGCATTTCTCCCCAGGCTATCCCTCCCCAGCTCCCCTCGCACTGTCCCTCCCTTATTCCCCCCAATAGACCCCAGTGTGTAGTACTCCCTTCCCTGTGTCCATGTGTTCTCATTTTTCATCACCTTCCTATGAGTGAGAATATGCGGTATTTCATTTTCTGACATTATTTTCTTTATGAGAGCTATCTTCCATTTTAAAACATATTTGCTGCTTTTTATAACATCCAATGAATAGATGCACGTAGCCATTTTCTCCTTCTCTGTTTAATCCCTAATATAAAGATTCTTATTCCAATTCAATACTATTGTCTGATATTTTCTATACACTTTTGTATGTATTGCATCAAATTTCAGTTGGATTCCTCTAGATCAGTTAAGCAACTCTTCAAATAAGTTCATTTCTCCCACTTGTTGTGAGGACATAACTCTGACTAATGGTTGATAATGTCTGTGCTTTAAACAATGTTCCAATTCAGGTTATCTTATTGTTTTATATTATGTAGGCAGTTACTTAATTTTTGCATCTATTTCTAGTCTAATGTCTAATTTTAAACATTGATGAAAAGATTATATTTTCAAAATTCTTTCTTTGGAAATAAAATTTATTCTACCTGCTTTTCAGCCTCAGGGATTTTGATGTATCAGTGTTCACCATTCATGTCTGCTTACCTGAGGAATTGTCAATTTGTACTAAAGTGTTAACCATATTTCATGCACACCCACTATCTCTGGACCACAAACTATTATCCATGTCAAGTTTCTTCTCAAGATTATTTTAGTTCTTTTCAGCGGGGTGTCTTAAAGTATCATTGTCTATATTTTTGTTATTGTTAGTTCTTTAACTGTTTTTTTTAAATATAACAGTATAATATGATATAATAAAACACATAATTTATGTAATATTCTACATATGAGTAACAAAATGTCAACCATATATATGAGATTATATATTCTTTTTCTTTTTTTTTTTTCTGAGACCCAGTCTCACTCTGTTGCTTAGGCTGGAGTGCAGTGGTGCGATCTCGGCTCACCACAACCTCCACCTCCTGGGTTCAAGCAATTCTCCAGCCTCAGCCTCCTGAGTAGCTGGGATTACAGGCACATGCCACCATGTCCAGCTAATTTTTTGTATTTTTAGTAGAGACGGGGTTTCACTGTGTTAGCCAAGATGGTCTTGATCTCCTGACCTCATGATCCACTCCTTTGCCTCCCAAAGTGCTGGGATTACAGGTGCAAGCCACCGTGCCTGGCCTTAACTGTGTGTTTGAGGACACTTCTGATATTCAATTTGGTTTCAGTTATGTTTTTCATCAGGTTATTTTTTCCATTAATATTATGCAATGTATCCACTGATACCTACATGTAAAGATCTTTTAGTTCCTGGTATAAATGCCAATGCAAATAATGTATTTAATCTTGTATATATATCACTGGTTCAAGTTTGTTTTTGTTTCCTTGTTTTTCCTCAGAATTTTTTCACTTATACTCATGAGAGGGATTCACTATACATTATTCAACTTAATCTATTCTTGTTAGGTTCACTTTTCAAGGTTATACTGGCCCCAAAACATGGGCTATGACATGTTCCTTTTTCTTTTTAAAATATGGGTGACTTTGATCAGTGTTTTTTTTTCTTACAAAGAAGTATGGAAATTTCACTGGTGATAAAAACTATTCTGGTCTGTGGGAACGTTTTAAATTGTATATATATTTATGAATACACACACAGACACACACGCACACCCAATCTCTTATCATGTCAGTTTTAGAAAGATAAATGTGTGGGCGGTAATTTATGTATTGTCCATTTTATCTACATTTTAAAATGTTTTGTATTCAGCTGTTCAACATATTCCAAGTTTTCTTGGTTTCCTCTTTTTGCAAACATTTCTTGACAGATACTGATATTCAAATTTTCCCACCCATGATCTTATGTGAATATCAGCCTTTCTTCCATTTGTCAGCATCTCATTGTCACTTCTGTTAAAATTCTCAGACTCTTCCAGCTTCTTTAGACTTTCCAGGAGGACTAAGGAGAAAAAAGCTACTTTAAAACTAGCAGGTGCATGGAAGAGAAGAATGCTGCTGAAAATTGCCAGATCGAGGGTAAAAGCAGCATCCAAGTTTGGACTCCCCTCTCTGCTTCCCTTTTTTAAATTGTCTTATTATGTTTTTATTTTTATACTTTCATTTCTCGGGTACATGTTCAGGATATGAAGGTTTATTACACAGGGATACACGTGCCATGGTGGTTTGCTGCACCCATCACCCCATCTTCTACATTAGGTATTTCTCCTAATGCTATCCCTTTCCCCTGCCCCAACCACCCCCCCTCCAAGCAAGGAGGAAAACATCACACACCAGGGCATCCCTTTTTTTTCTGAGATTTTAGCCCTACCAGCACTTTGTGCTTTAATAGATTCTTATGCTTTCTTGCATAAATTTTCTGTTGGGTTGACATCAACAGGTGTGGTGGTCTGTAATGACCTAGCCACTCTGGTGGTCTTGCATATCCTACTGTGAGGAAAGAAAATGGATAATGATCCCAGTTGCTGCAGTCTAATCCATCTCTATAATGATGCCAAGACTATGCTTCTCATAGTTGTTTCAACTGATGACCAAGCATGAAAGATGCTCAAGCTAGACTATTCCTATGAGTTGTGAGAATCCTCGGACAGGTGATTTTTCCTGTAGGAATTCCCATTGGCCTTGTCAAATTTTCTTAATACTGCGTTGCAATTAAAAAACATCTTTCCTGGCTGGGCCCAGTGTCTCACACCTGTAATCCCAGCACCTTGGGAGGCGGAGGCAGGTGGATCACGAGGTCATAAGATTGAGACCATCCTGGCCAACATGGTGAAAACACGTCTGTTCTAAAAATACAAATATTAGCCAGACATCGTGGCACATGCCTGTAATCCCAGCTACTTGGGAGGCTGAGACAAGAGAATCACTTGAACACAGGAGGCGGAGGTTGCGGTGAGCTGAGAATGTGCCATTGCACTCCAGCCTGGGCAACAAAAGCAAAACTCCATCTCAAAAATAATAATAATAATAACTTATTTCCTTTCTCCTTTTATCACAGAGGTCAGATTAGAATAGCTGTTTGACATTTCTCCCAATTTCCTTATGCTCTCTGGATCAGACCACTTAGCATCAGTTATCAATCCCAGGGAAGGCTCCAAACACATCTACACATTGATTATATATTGGAACTGGAGTCACTAAGAAAAACACAATGTGGTTAAGCACTGGATAGAACAAGATAAGCTCAGTAGAGTGCTGTGGTCCCTCATGGATAGCAGGTCACCCAGGCAGGTCCCCCAGGCAGCTGGGAAATGCACCCTGTCAGACTGAAGCACAAGAACCCATCTCTCCTCCGTGGAATCGAAAATAGTAAAAACTGGGTGTGTTTCTGAGGACCATTGACTCACAAGCTAAAACAGAACAAAGGAGGACACACTGAGCTTATATGAAAAGATACTTGCATATAACACAATAGGCCCTGGAGAGGCTGTCTGGTCTTTTTATGTTTTGCTATAAAAATTTTCTAGGATCAAGGCCCATTCTTATGCAGTTAACTAGGAGTGGAAAGACTTCACAAACTACCTTTCCCAACAGCCTCTATTCCCTGTTGAGAAAATTATCTCAAGGCATTTACCTGCAATAAGTTGTTTGATCCTCTAGAATGTCTAAGGCCATCTTGATGTTGGAGTTTTGTATTACCCAGCTAACACAAGTGATGCCAAGAATGGCCTTAGAAATGCAGCAGTAAGGTGGGGATTTGTGAGTGGTCCAGTCCCTTGCTGGTGGGTGCAAAGGCTGCTAACTCTGTTGGAAGCTGAGGAACAAAGTCCCATGTCAGTTATCTGCCATTCGGTGGTAGCCAGTGTCAAAAGACAAGACTACGATACATTTAGTTAATGATATAACTGGCTTTTGTTCAAGATTCATGAACATGGGGTAGCATTCCATTCTATAGCATAAGGGCTTCCCTGAGCTGAGCACAGAAGGATGCCTTCATAGGGAGAGAAAGGTCAAAGAAAGTAGGAATAATAAATGGGAAGTGAATTGGTTGTTCCAGAGTTACTTTCCTTACAGAGTGAAACAAGGGGACATCCTTTCTATGCTAAATTCAGTTGACTCAAATCTTGCTCTTGTTTGTTTTCCTTTTTGAAAATTTGCCCATTTCAGAGTTCAGTTTCATTAAGTGACACTTATCAGGAGTTACTCCTTTCCGGTTTGGGCTGAGGCCTCGTGCAAGAGGCCAGTTCAAGACAACGAACGACCTCCCATAAAACTTGTTTAATAGCATGCTTTATCAGTCATGTGAAACTGATTTAGTTGTCACAGAATGGAGTGGCAAACTCGGAGCCTACATATGGACCCAAGAGCTTAGACTATTAATTATCATACCTGCTTCTGAAACCAACTTGTCAACATTTAATGTGAATATTCCTTAAAGGAACCTAAAGGACGCTTGGTGGTAAATTGACTACATTGAGCTTTTCCCTTCCACGAAGGTGGTAGATACCTATTCTGGTTACAAGTCTGCTTTGCCACCCTTGAGTCTGAGCCAGCATTCTTCACTGGGGCTTATGGCATGCCTGATAACACACAGAGTAGCTTCAGATCAAGAAACCCTCTTCACAGTGAAGGATGTGAGGGAGAAAGCCCAAACCCATGGGCTTCACCATTTGTATCACACACAGAATCATCTATAAGCAGCTGGTATCACAGGATGTTGGAAGAGCTTCTAAATGCACCCTCCTCAAGTCCCAGGTCTGAGGCAATAATCAAAAAGGATTTCGTAGGAAGAAAAAGTTGCTCCTCAATAGAAAGAACAGGAGGTCTTGAAACCAAGGAGGAGAAAAACAAGTGGCTCCACTTACCACCCTTCCCACTGACTTAATGAAGGATTTTGTGCTTCCCATCCCTGCAAATCTGGGTTCATCAGCTTGAAGGTCCTGAACCTCAAAGCTGGCGTATTTTGGCAGTGCATGGTGGCTCATGCCTGTAATCCCAGCACTTTGAGAGGCTAAGGTGGGCAGATCACAAGGGCAGAACTTCAAGACCAGCCTACCCAACATGGTGAAACCCCATCTCTACTAAAAATACAAAAATTAGTGGGGCATGGTGGCACAAGCCTGTGATTCCAACTACTAGGGAGGCTGAGACAGGAGAATTGCTTGAACTGGGACCCGAGGGGCAGAGGATTCTGTGAGCCAAGATCCCATCACTGCACTACAACCTGGTCTACAAAGCAAGACTGGGTCTTAAAAAAAGAAAAAAGCTGGTGTATTTTAATAACAAGAAGCAACAGGTGTCCCGATAGGCTACCATTTATGTCTGCCAGGGAAGTTCAGACTCCTTGTGCCCAAAATTTAGCAGGTGAAAAGACTTGTCACTATACTGGCAGGAATAATTGATCTTGATCAGTAGGAAAAGATAGGGCTGCTTCTACAAGGGAAGGGAAGAAATAATCTTCGTGATGTCCAGTTAATTCATTTGAGTTTTCATAGTAGTTCTGCATTGTACTATGTTTATGAATGAACATATGCAGCAAAGCTAAACCAAGAAGCATAAGATTATTAAGCATTCAGAAGCCACACAAGAAAAGCCAGTGTGACTTGCCAAGGTACTAGCTGACAGTGAGAAAATTATTAGTGGATAACAGAGTAGGGGAATGAGTACCAACTGTGGCCCTGAGTGCTTTTGCTGCCTGGGCCTATAATTCATCCTACTGACTTTCCTCTTACGAGTTTCCTCTCAGGAAGTAAGGCCTGCAGATACAATAGAAAAGGCTTCACACAAATCTGCTGGAGAAGTGGATCTGTGTGAAGCAAAAGGAAGAGTGTCATAAAAATTCACATCTCAGATCTCCTACCACTAGGGTCATAAGCAACCCATGACTCCAGCTGCTGAGGTCTAAATCTGTCACTACTTTTGCTCAGAGTCCATTTCCTATGGAGGGAGTATTCTTAACCAGTTACTGAAGTTGGCTGTGATATAAAAGTTGGCTCAGTCCTGTAAGTTTCCATATTCTTCTAAGAGTGAACTGCACTGTGATCTGAGACTTTATGTTTTCCCTTCCTTTCATTCTTCTCTTTCAAAGGGTTTACTACTATGTTGTAGTTTGATGGTTTCCAGCCTCATCTGGTTTCTCAATACATAAAAGTTCTTACAGTAAACCTTGTACACACATAATGCTTTCTTGGTCTCTGCTTTGTAGAGAACCTGTGGTAATACATCTTATTCATACAAGCTAAATTTAATAATAACATAAATTATTTGTTTTATTTAAGGTACTAGGGGAACACAAATAGACATTTTAAAAATAAACTTTATGAAGAGGTTTCTCTGCTAGTATAGTAAGAAAAAATGAGAAGTGTTTTCAGGATGACTCACTAAAGAACTACACTCCTCTACAAAGAAGAGGCAAATTATGACTAGATAATCACACTTTGAATAGATCATCCAAAACCAGGCATGGAAATTCAACAGATAAATGACAGTAAACACCTAAGCAAAGAAGGAGGGAGAAGCCTGGAAACCTGTTTGGCTGGGATGGGCTGGAAGCCTAGAGAAACGCCTCAATATGGAGGAAAGGTTAAGTGAGAGACCCAGTGATCACATTCCTAACATGGACTAATGCAATCTTAGCCATGGTGGAGCCTCAAACTTGGCAGGTTCTAAAATAGGGAGCTTCCTGAGACTGTACAATGACACTTCTCCAGAGAGAAAGCTCACATCAAGTCCCACTCATGCCCCAAGTCCTAAGAAGTGCTATTTTGAGAGCCCAACCACAAACAGACAGCACCTTGCACTGGGGCCTACCAACACCTGCAGCTCCACATTCTTGGGGCCCCACTGAGATCCCCTACCTGTGGCCTCCACTGTGGCTGGCTGCTGTCACAGGGGCGGAAGAGTAGGCATTGGCAGCAAACTTGCTTCCTCGAGCAGTAGAGCCACAATGCATTTTCATGAGCCCATACAAAGTTCCCCGCCCATAGCTGCCATCACTACAGGCTTCTGTCACTGGGGCTAGAGTGTAAGTGAAGCACACATTCCCCACCTGCCTGCCTGGACTACTGCCCACCATTTTCGGTAGCAAAATACCAATGTAAACCTATTGCTACTCCCCATCCAAGCATTCTTCCAGGTTCCTGCAGATGATTTCACCCCTGCCTATGACATACAGTACCTGTACACACCTTCAGGGGCCTAAGGGCAAGCCTGCCCCAGCCTAGCTTCATAACCCTCATGCAAGAGCATGAAGTCCAGGGACCTGGTAATTGCCAAGCTCCTGTCCACCACCACTGGCACCTGAGCACTCCTCCTGGAAGCCTGACATTGGGCCTCCTTTACCACACTGCTACCACCACAACTGGTACCTACCTGCCTGTACCACATGTAGACCTGGAGACTGGTCAACTCTGCTCAATACAACAATCATCAACTAACCTGATAGGATAAAATAGACAAGGAGATATAACAGCATATGCAATTGTTTAGAAATAAAGAAATGCATAGTGCATTTAAGAAGTAAATATCATTGTGGATTTAATTTTGCTGCCAAACATACATTTTGAAGTAATTCAGGATATATAATACAATATATAATACATAATTAAAAAGTTTCACTTTTAAAAATAGTCATCTGATAAAAGATAACTACAGATACCTAATATTGCCTTTAATCTTTTCAACCTTTAAAGTGGCAATTGCTGTTCCCAATTAGGCATAAACAAAATTGTAAAGTAAGTAAACTGGGATTGGATATGATTTTTTAACATGCAAGTGTTCATTTCTCTTTAAATTAAAAAAATAAAATTCTCAGTGCTGTGAGAATATAAAATCTGAAAATAAAATCTAATATTTAGTTAGAATGAGACATAAGACTGCTAAATCTCAATTTTATTCCAGATTGTTCTTTGCACTTATTTTTAGCTATGGCTTTTAAGTACAACGAATAATGAACTCATAACTTTGGAAGATTTGATTAGCCCAGTGCAGTACACTGAAAGTAGCTTTTAGAGCACACGGTTTACATAAAAAGAAAATTCATAAGCTTTTACACATGACTCCACAATATACTTGAGTTAATTTTATTGTAAAAATTTCTCCTCATTTCTTCTATAAAAATGGTGCTCCAAGAAGATATTTTGTTTTATTTTTTAGATCGAGATAGGATCTTGCTCTATCATCCAGGTTGGAGTGCAGCATAGCCTGTGATTTCAGCTCACTGTAGCCTTGACTTCCCAGGCTCTAGCAATCATCCTGCCTCAGCCTTCCAAGTAGCTGAGACCACAGGTGTACAGTGCACCACCATGCCTGGCTAATTTTTGTATTTTTGGTAGAGATGAGGTCTTACTATGTTGCTCAGGCTGATCTTGAACTCCTGAGCTCAAGCTATCCATCCACCTGGGCCTCCCAACGTGCTGGAATTACAGGTGTGAGCCACCACACCCAGACATTTTAAAGATGACATTTAAAAATATCTGTGAAATAGACACAAATTTAAGGGCAAGGCATGAATTTTCCCATTGTTAAATTCAATATGGCAGATGAGTTACACAGTTTTTCAACTTGTCCACCCACAATACATTATATATCAAAACATCGCTATGTATCCCATGAATATGTACAATTTTTATTTGCCAATTAAAATTTAAAATTAAAAGATACAAAAAGCACTAACCACAATAGATAAATAAATAATGCGAAAATAAAAATAAAGTCTCTTCTTGGTTTTGTTAAGACAAGTTGCAGTTGTCATCTGCTCAGAATCCTACTAATAGTGCTCAAATTTGGTCTTCAGATATTAGAAAATCTTGAAATTCTTTCTTGTTAGTGCTGCATGCAAAATGTTTGCCTAAATAGTAAATGAGTTCCTAGTTACATCGGTCTGAACAGCTGTTAGGGTGACAAGGTGAAACTCAGAGATTTCTCCAATTTTTACTGAGCAATATCAGTTCTTGTATTTTCTATTTTTAAAATCTATTTTCTCAATGTATTAGCCTTCAAATCTTAATTCTCACACATGGAACTCAAAAAGAAGGAAATTATACAAAGTTATAGTAGTAGCAGGAGCAAGATGCTTTGGCCATTGATGGCATCAACACTGGATTTTAGATAGACAATTTACAATCAATATTTTAATGTTCAATCAAGGTTAATATAAGATAAATCTGGCTAAAAATAACGTGACCATTTATTCATTTAACATTTCTTTATTAGCTATTCCCTAAGTATCAGGTATTCTTTAGCTATTGGGATATTTGAATGAATGAAATTTGAGATAATTCATTTAAAGAATTAACCATTGTAGTTGGCTTTTCCCCCATTCTGTTGAACTAACCATTGCAATTGATCTAAATTGATTAAAAACAAAATGTGAGAAAGAGATCAATTGTAATGGTTTATTGTTTAAATGACACATAGTGCTCACACAGAAGTAACAGAAGTAAAGCAGGTCAACAGCAGACACAGTTACATTACTCTCATCATTTTCCCTTTATTCATACAGGTGTCCTGGTGAAACTTTAAGGATACATTCTGACATTGACTGTTTGATGCTTTCACAAAAGGTAAGCCCCATATCTTTCATTCCACAATGTCATTCCACAACGAATGGAAAAATTTGCTAGGTCATCTATGTTTTTTCTATTATAATTAGTTTTATTTCTTGCTTGCAGTCTTTTCACAAAGGAAAATAAAAATCTGATAATTGTGAAGTCACATTATTTCTAGTATAGGTTTTACGTAGATTCACTTTATTTCTAGACAGTTTACATATCTAGTATACTGTTTCCAGGCAATTACAAACAGCTATCCTATTACTAACAGGATCGACCCACCTGTTAGCACTGTATAAGAGATTTTGTCCAGTTCTGTGATGGTCCCTTTTTAAAAATTAAACCAAATAAAATGTCAATAAGTACACTTAACATTTTTCTTGTAAATTTCTGTTTCATTATGACAAGTCATGCTTTCTAACTTTTCACATTGCACGGTGCATTGAACTGCACCCCAAGTGTTTGTTCAAAACCAAAACAGATCCATAGTGTTTGGAAGCAAATGGCGATAATATTTTCTGGGAAAAGGAAAACTATTTGATACTTTGAATTCACAATGCAAAGAACCTGAAACATTGATTTAGCATTCCTGGGTGTAGATTTACTTCTTTGTTTTTTGCCTCCTTAATTTATGATTCCTTGTAAGTGAATTATTTCTGTCTGCACTGTAAATCATCATTAGGATTTTTGTTCTCAATAAACTTTACACTATTTTTGTTTCATAATTAAAATAGTGTTTTGTTTGGAGTTATAACTAAATAACATCTTCCCCAAGTAAATGACTGCTACCTACTTCTCACAACTCAGCATTTACTTTTAAGTTAAAAAAAAAAAAAAAGAAAGGTTGAATGACAAACTCCGGAGACTTACCTATGCCCATTAAAGGTGTTTTTGTCCGTTCCTTAAATCCAATTCTTTACTCAAATATGTTATTTTGAGTATCACTGTATCTTAGATTGTATTTGTTTTGTTTTGTTTAATTCTAGAATGGTTATTTTATTTATTATATTTTAGGTTTTAGGGTACATGTGAAGAACATGCAAGACTGTTGCATAGGTACACACATGGCAGCGTGATTTGCTGCCTTCCTCCCCTTCACCTATATCTGGCATTTCTCCCCATGCTATCTCTCCTCAACTCCCTACCACCTGCTGTCCCTCCCCTATTACCCTCCAACAGAACCCAGTGTGGGATGCTCCCCTCCCTGTGTCCATGTGTTCTCATTGTTCAACACCCGCCTATGAGTGAGAACATGTGGTGTTTGATTTTCTGTTCTTGTGTCAGTTTGATGAGAATGATGGTTTTCAGGTTCATCCATGTCCCTACAAAGGACATGAACTCATCATTTGTTATGGCTGCATAACATTCCATGGTGTATATGTGCCACATTTTCCCTGTCCAGTCTATCATCTATGGGCATTTGGGTTGGTTCCAGGTCTTTGCTATTGTAAACAGTGCTGCAATGAACATTCGTGTGCATGTGTCCTTATAGTAGAACGATGTATAATCCTTTGGATATATACCCAGTAATGGGATTGCTGGGTCAAATGGAATTTCTATTTCTAGGTCCTTGAGGAATCTCCACACTGTCTTCCACAATAGTTGAACTAATTTACACTCCCACCAACAGTGTAAGAGTGTTCCTATTTCTCCACATCCTCTCCAGCATCTGTTGTCTCCAGCTTTTTTAATGATCACCATTTTAACTGGCGTGAGATATTATCTCAATGTAGTTTTGATTTGCATTTCTCTAATGACCAGTGATGATGAGCATTTTTTTCATATGTTTGTTGGCCTCACGTGTGTCTTCTTTTGTAAAGTGTCTGTTCATAGTCTTCACCCACATTTGAATCGGCTTGTTTGTTTTTTTCTTGTAAATCTGTTTTAGTTCTTTGTAAATTCTGGATATCAGCCCATTGTCAAATGAGTAGACTGCAAAAAATTTTTTCCCATTCTGTTGGTTGCTGATTCACTCTAATGACTGTTTCTTTTGCCTTGCAGAGGCTGTGGAGTTTGATTAGGTCCCATTTGTCTATTTTGGCTTTTGTTGCCAATGCTTTTGGTGTTTTGGTCATGAAGTCCTTGCCTGCTCCTATGTCCTGAATAGTTTTGTCTAGATTTTCTTCTAGGGTTTTTATGGTGTTAGGTCTTATAAACCCACTCTTTAATCCATCTGGAGTTAATTTTAGTGTAAGGTGTCAGGAAGGGGTCCAGTTTCTGCTTTCTGCACATGGCTAGCCAGTTTTCTCAACACCATTTATTAAACAGGGAATCCTTTCCCCATTGCTGGTTTTTGTCAGGTTTATCAAAGATCGGATGGTTATAGATATGTTATCTTGCCTCCAAGGCCTCTGTTCTGTTCCATTGGTCTATATCTCTGTTTTGATACCAGTACCATGCTGTTTTGATACCAGTGCCATGCTGCTTTGATTACTGTAGCCTTGTAGTATAGTTTGAAGTCCAGTGGTGTGATGCCTCCCACTTTGTTCTTTTTGCTTAGAATTGACTTGGCTATGCAGGCTCTCTGTTGGTTCCATATGAAGTTTAAGGTGTTTTTTTTCTCGTTCTGTGAAGAAGGTCATTGGTAGCTTGATGGGAATAATGTTTAATGTAAATTACTTTGGGCAGTATGGTCATTTTCACGATATTGATTCTTCCGTGTTCCTAAAGAACATGGAATGTTTCTCCATCTGTTTGTGTCCTCTCTTATTTAGTTGAGCAGTGGCTTGTAGTTCTCCTTGAAGAGGTCTTTTACATTCCTTGTTAGTTGTATTCCTAGGTATTATATTCTCTTTGTAGCAATTGTGAATGACAGTTTGTTCTTGATTTGGCTCTCTTTAAGTCTGTTATTAGTGTATAGGAATGCTTGTGATTTTTGCACATTGATTTTGTATCCCGAGACTGTGCTGAAGTTGCTTATCAGTTTCAGGAGATTTTGGGTGGAGATGATGGGGTCTTCTAAATACAGAATCATGTAGTCTGCAAAGAGAGACAATTTCACTTCCTTCTTTCCTATTTGAATACACTTTATTTCTTTTCCTTGCCTGATTGCTCTGGCTAGAACTTCTAGTACTATATTGACTAGGAGTGGTGAGAGAGGGCATCTTTGTCTAGTGCCAGATTTCAAAGGGAATGCTTCCAGTTTTTGCCCATTCAGTATGATATTGGCTGTTGGTTTGTTGTAAATATCTTTTATTATTTTGAGATAGGTTCCATCAATACCTAGTTTATTGAGGGTTTTTAGCATGAAGGGCTGTTGAATTTTGTCAAAGGCCTTCTCTGCATCAATTGAGATAATCATGTGTTTTTTGTCTTTGGTTCTGTTTATGTGGTGAATTATGTTTATAGGCTTGTGTATGTTGAACCAGCCTTGCATCCCTGGGATGAATCCTACTTGATCATGATGGATAAGCTTTTTGATGTGCTGTTGCAATCAGCTTGCCAGTATTTTATTGAAGATTTTTGCATCGATGTTCATCATGGATATTGGCCTGAAGTTTTCTTTTCTTGCTAAGTCTCTGCTGGGTTTTGGTGTCAAGATGATGTTGGCCTCATAAAATAATCTGGTAAGGATTCCCTCTTTTTGGATTATTTGGAACAGTTTCAGAAGAAATGGTAGCAGCTCCTCTTTGTATGTCTGGAAGAATTAGGCTGTGAACCCATCTGGACTTGGGCTTTTTTTTGGGTGGTAGGCTCTTAATTGTTGCCTCAACATCAGAACTTGTTATTGGTCTATTCAGGTTTTCAACTTCTTCCTGGTTTAGGATTGGAAGGATGCAAGTGTCCAGGAATTTATCTATTTCTTCCACGTCTACTAGTTTATGTGCATAGAGTTGTTTGTAATAATCTCTGATGATGGTTTGTATTTCTTTGGAAACTCTGGTTATATCCCCTTTATCATTTTTTATTGCATCTATTTGATTATTCTCTCTTTTCTTTTTTATTAATCTGGCTAGTGGTCTATTTTGTTGATCTTTTTGAAAAACCAGCTCCTGGATTTATTGATTTTCTGTGTCTCTCCTTCATTTCTGCTCTGATCTTAGTTATTTCTTGCCTTCTGCTAGGTTTTGTGTTTTTTTGGTCTTGCTCCTCTAGCTCTTTCTTTCTTTTCTTTTCTTTTTTTTTTTTTTTTTGCCAATCATTGAGTGCTTGTAAGGTTGCTGAGGTTGGTTGGCCTTGAACTCTTGGCCTCGCCTTCGCAAGCGCCATGACATCCGGCCGGAGCCACTTTGGGCCAAGCTCTTTCAATATTCATGATTGGGTGTCAATTTTAAATTTTTCCTTGCTTCTCATGTGGGCATTTATTGCTATATATTTTCCAATAGACACTATTTTAAATGTGTCCCAGAGATTCTGGTATGTTGTATCTTCGTTCTCATTGGTTTTGAAGAACATCTTTATTTCTGCCTTCATTTCATTGTTTATCCAGTCAACATTCAAGAGCCAGTTGTTCAGTTTCCATGAAGCTGTGCGGTTCTGAGTTAGTTTCTGAATTCTGAGTTCTAACTTGATTGCACTGTGGTCTGAGAAACTGTTTATTAAGATTTTCATTCTTTTGCATTTGCTGAGGAGTGATTTGCTTCCAATTATGTGGTCAGTTTTAGAGTAGGTGTGATGTGGTGCTGAGAAGAATGTATATTCTGTGGATTTGTGGTGGAGAGTTCTGTAAATGTCTATTAGGTTTGCTTGGTCCAGGTCTGAGTTCAAGTCCTGGATATCCTTGGTAATTTTCTGTCTTGTTGATCTGTCTAATATTGACAATGGGGTGTTAAATTTTCCCACTATTATTGTGTGGGAGTCAAGTCTCTTTGTAAGTCATTAAGAACGTGCCTTATGTATCTGGGTCCTCCTGTATTGGGTGTGTGTATATTTACAATATTTAGCTCTTCTTGTTGCATTGGTTCTTTTGCCATTATGTAATGTCCTTCTTTGTCTCTTTTGATCTTTGTTGCTTTAAAGTCTCTTTTATCAGAGATGAGAATTGCAACTCCTCCTTTCTTTTTCTCTCCATTTGCTTGGTAAATCTTCCTCCATCCCTTGATTTTGAGCCTTTGTGTATCCTTGCATGTGAGATTGGTTTCCTGGATACAGCACACCAATTGGCTGTATCCAATTGGGTTTTGGCTTTTTATCCAATTTGCCTGTCTGTGTCTTTCGATTGGGGCATTTAGCCCATTTACATTTAGGGTTAATATTGTTATGTGTGAATTTGATCCTGCCATTTTGATGCTAGCCAGCTGTTTTGTCCATTAGTTGATGCAGTTTCTTCATTGTGTTGATGCTCTTTACCATTTGGTATGTTTTTGGAGTGGCTGCTACTGGTTATTCCTTTCTATGTGTAGTGCCTCTTTCAGGAGCTCTTGTAAAGCAGGCCTGGCAGTGATGAAATCTCTGAGTATTTGCTTGTTTGCAAACGATTTTATTCTTCCTTCACTTATGAAGCTCAGTTTGGCCAGATGTGAAATTCTGGGTTGAAAGTTCTTTTCTTTAAGGATGTTGAATATTGGCCCCCACTCTCTTCTGGCTTGTAGGGTTTCTGCTGAGAGATCTGCTGTGAGTCTGATGGGCTTCCCTTTTGGGGTAACCTATCCTTTCTCTCTGGCTGCCCTTAGTATTTTCTCCTTCATTTCAACCCTGGTGAATCAGACGATTATGTTCCTCAGAGTTGCTCTTCTTGAGGAATATCTTTGTGGGGTTCTCTGTATTTCTTCAACTTGAATATTGGCCTGCCTTGCTAGGTTGGGGAAGTTTTCCTGGATGATATCCTGAAGAGTCTTTTCCAGCTTGGATTCATTCTCTCCCTCACATTCAGGTACACCTATCAAAAATAGATTAGTTCTTTTCACATAGTCCCATATTTCTTGGAGACTTTGCTCATTCCTTTTTATCCTTTTTTCTCTATTCTTGTCTTCTCATTTTATTTCATTGAGTTGGTCTTCAACATCTCATATCCTTTCTTCTGCTTGGTCAATTTCGCTGTTGAAACTTGTGCATGCTTCATGAAGTTCTCATGTTGTGTTTTTCAGCTCCATCAATTCACTTATATTCCTCTCTAAGTTGTCTATTCTTGTTAGCATTTCATCAAATCTTTTTTCAAGGTTCTTAGTTTCTTTGCATTGGGTTAGAACATGTTCTTTTAGCTCACAGATGTTTCTTATTACGTACCTTCTAAAGCCTAATTCTGTCAATTCATCACACTCAATCTCCATCCAGCTTTGATCCCTTGCTGGTGAGGAGTTGTGATCCCTTGTAGGAGGAGAGGCATTCTGGTTTTGGGTGCTTTCATCCTTTTTGCACTGGTTTCTTCCCATATTTGTGTATTTATCCACCTGTTGTCTTTGTCATTGTTGACTTTCAGATTGGGTCTCTGAGTGGACATCCAGTTTGTTGATGATGAATTTATTTACTTCTGTTTCTTAGTTTCCCTTATAACAGTCTGGCCCCTCTGCTGTAGGCCTGCTGAGGTGCAGTCCAGGCCCTGCTTGCCTGGGGATCACCTGCAGTGGCTGCAGAACAGTAAGAGTTGCTGCCAGTTTCTTCTGCTGCTATCTTTGTCCCAGAAAGTTACCTGCCAAGTGTCAGTTTGAGCTCTCCTTTATGAGGTGACTCTTTGGATATATTGGGGTCAGGGAGCTGCTTGAGGAGACAGCATGTCTTTTATGGGAGCTCAAGTGCTGAGCTGTGATCTCTGTTGTTCACTCAGAGCTGCTGGGCAGGTATGTTTTAGTCTGCTGCAGCAGAACTCATAAACCACTTTTTTTCCCCCAGGTGCTCTGTCTGGGTAGTTAGGGCTTTATTTATGAGTTTCTGTTGTGCTGCTGCCTTTTTATCAGCGCTGCCCTGCCCATCGAGGAGGCAGCCTAGTCACTATCTGCCTGCAGAGGCTTTGCTGAGCTACTGTGGGCTCTGCCCAACTGCCATGTGAATTTCCCTGTGGTCCTGTTTATACAGGTGTAGTTAGAACTGCCTCAGCAAAGTCTGCACACCTTTGTAATGGCAGACTCTCTCTGTAGTGGCAGTTTGCCTCGGCAATGATAGGCTGCCTCAGAAATGGTGGACTACCTCCATAGCAGTGAAGTGCCTTGGTAATGGCGGACGCCCCTCTCCCACAGAGCTGGACTTTCCTGGGTTCAGCTGTGCTTGCTGTGAAACTCTCAGCCCAGAGCATTTCCAATTGCTGTTTTTTTTTTTTTTTTTTTGTGGGGGTGGGACCAGCCGAGCCAGATCACCTGGCTCCCTGCCTCAGAGCCTTTTCCTTTAGTTGAATGGTTGACTTTCTCACAGGTGTTCCAGTTGCCTGTTGAAAAGGTGCTGGGGAGAGAGATCCGAGATGGCTGATTGTTAGCAGCTCGGGATTGTGGCTCCCAGTGAAAGTGCAGAAAACAAGAGGACGCCACACTTTTAGATGAATATTTGTTGCTCATGGACCAGGAGATTTCCAGCGGAGGAGCCCCACGGGTCACCAACGTGACTCTTGTGGCCAGCATGACTGTTTTGCCAGCCCTTGGCATGGCGGTTTTTGGTGCAGAAAAGCACCATCAATCTTAACACCACTGTTGTATCCAGCACAGTGGGTTGCTCAGATTCCAGCACTGGGAATCAATAAATTGGATGTCCACTCAGAAACCTAATTAGAAAGGCAGTAATTACAAACACAACAGATGGATAAATTTATAATGAAGGAAAGAAGCCAGCCTAATAAGGCTGAGAATACCCAAAATCAGAATGCCTCTCCCTCTACAGGGGATTACAGTTCCTCATCAGCAACAGAACAAGGCCTGATGGAGAAAGATTGTGTTCCATTAACAGAGGCAGGCTTCAGAAGGTAGATGATAAGAAACTTCTGGGAGTTGAAGGAACTTGTTCTAACAATGCAAAGAAACTAAGAACTTTGAAAAAAGGTTTGATGAAATGCTAACAAGAATAGATAATATAGAGAGGAATATAAGTGAATTAACAGAGTTGAAAAATACAACATGAGAACTGCGTGAAGTATGCACAAGTTTTAACAGCCGAATTGATCAAGCAGAAGAAAGGATATCAGAGGTTGAAGACCAGCTTAATGAGATAAAATGAGAAGACAAGAATAGAGTAAAAAGGATAAAAAGGAATGAGCAAAGTCTCCAAGAAATATGGGAGTATGTGAAAAGACCTAATCTACGTTTGATAGGTGTACCTGAATGTGACAAAGAGAATGAATCCAAGCTGGAAAATACTCTTCAGGATATTATTCATGAAAACTTTCCCAACCTAGCAAGGAAGGACAATATTCAACTCCAGGTAATACAGAGAACACCACAAAGATATTACTCAAGAAGAGCAACCCCAAGGCACATAATCGTTAGATTCACCAGGGTTGAAATGGAGAAAATACTAAGGGCAGCCAGAGAGAAAGGTCAGATTACCCACAAAGGGAAGCCTATCAGACTCACAGCAGATCTCTCAGCAGAAACCCTACCAGACAGAAGAGAGTGGGGGCCAATATTTAACATCCTTAAAGAAAAGAACTTTCAACCCAGAATTTCACATCCAGCCAAACTAAGCTTTATAATCGAAGGAAAAATAAAATCTTTTGTGAATAAGCAAGTACTCAGAGATTTCATTACCACCAGGCCTGCTTTATAAGAGCTTCTGAAAGAAGCATTACACATAGAAAGGAACAACCAGTATTAACCTTTCTAGAAATATACCAAAAAGTAAAGAGTATCAACATAATGAAGAATTTATATCAACCAATGGGCAAAATAGCCAGCTAACATCAAATGGCAATAATTTTAAATTTGAATTGACTAAATCCCCCAATCAAAAGATACAGCCAAAACCGATCGGTATGCTACATCCAGACCCATCTTACATGCAAGGATACATAAAGAGTCAAAACAAAGGGATCGAGAAAGATTTGTCAACCAAATAGAGAGCAAAAATACATAAATAAATAAAAAGAAGAGGTTGCAATTCTCACCTCTGATGGAATGGATTTCAAACCAACAAAGATCAAAAGAGGACCTAGTGGTAAAAGGATCAATCCAACAAGAGATCTGATGATCCTAGATGTGTACCAACCCAATACAGGATACATAAGACTTGTAAAGAGACTTGGACTTCCACACCGTAGTAGTGGGAGATTTCAATATCAATATTAGATGAATCGATGGGACAGAAAATTAATAAGGATATCCTGGACTTGAACTTAGATCTGGAACAAGCAAACTTAATAAACATTTATAGAACTCTCTACTTTAAACACACAACATATGCACTCTTATCAGTACCACATCACACCTACTCACAGGTTTAAATGAAATATTGGTTGGCCATTATTAAGCACGATTGATGGTATAAGGGAGGTTTTCAATACCCATTTTTAGACTGCATTCTAGCCTGGGCAATTAAGCAACACTTCCGTTCTTCTCTCTCCCTCCTCCTCTTCCTCTTTTTTCCTCTTCTTCATTTTTTTTTTTCTTTCTTTCTCTCTTAAAAAAAAAATCTGGAAGGAACTAGAACTAGAGTCCTCAGATGGCCATGTGGGGCAAGAGCCTTACCAATCTGTACTGCTCAACTATGGGGGAGGGAAATGAACTTCTGTTCTTCCTTAAGTCACTGTAATCTTTTTTCTTTTTCTTTTTCTTTTTTTTTTTTTTGGAGATGGAGTCTCACTCTGTTACTCAGACTGGAGTGCAGTGTGTGATCTCAGCTCACTGCAACCTCTCCCTCTCAGGTTCAAGCAATTCTTTGCCTCAGCCTCCAGAGTAGCTGGGAATACAGGTGTCTGACACCAAGCCTGGGTAATTTTTTTATTTTTAGTAGACACAGCATTTCACCATCTTGGCTAGGTTGGTCTCGAACTCCTGACCTCCTGACCTCATGATCCACCTGCCTCAGCCTCCCAAAGTTATGGGATTACAGGTGTGAGCCACCATGCTGAGCCTGTAATTTTTTTTTCTTTTGTAAAGATGAGGTCTCACTATATTGCTCAGGCTGATCTTGAACTCCTGGGCTCAAGTGACCCTTCTGCCTTGGCCTCCCAAAGTGCTGGGATTACAGGCGTGAGCCACAACACCTGACAATTTGCTGTATTTTTGAGCCTTCAGCCCACTTAGTCTTGAACTAATTAATATAAGAGACAAGTGCTGGGCATATTAAAGATGGAAAAGATACAGTCCTTACGCCCTAGGGATGATAAGCATATTTCAAGTAAGGAAAACCAACTCATATGTGTAGAGACTTCCAATTAAATGTGCTGTCTGCTGGTATGGCCGCCATGGAAGAACACAGGCCTACCTGAGGGCTTCAGGGAAAAAAAAAAAGAAAGAAAAAAGAAAAGGTGCTGGGATCTGTGTGATTTCCCGTGTGCCAACCCTCTGCTCCAGCTGAAACCGCAGCGCTGAGATGTGCAGCATTTTTTTGCCTTGGAATCTCCTGGCCTGGCTCCCTGTTTCAGTCCCCTTTTTAATCAGATGAATGGGTGACTCTGCCTTCCTGGAGCTCCAATCACCAGCTAAACCAGTGTAACCTGACCGGTGTATTTTGTACGGAGAACCGCGGCCCCAGGGCACTGGCAAAGCAGCCACGCCTGCCAAACCAGCCACACTGATGACCCATGGGACTCCTCCACCTGGGAATCTCCTGGTCTGTGGGCAATAAAAATCCATCTGGAAATGTGGCATCCACTCACCCTCTGTGCTTTCACTGGGAGCTGCCACTCCTAATTGGCCATCTTGGATCCAACCCAGAGCCTTTCTTTACACTATGATTTTACCTATTTAGTTGTAATCTCTGGTCTTCCATTAAGTAACTGAAAGTCTGGAGCAGAAGTGAGGAAGTTTCCCTCTTTGTAACCTGAGCATTTTGTGGAGGATGATGCATAGACTCTTAAGTCAGCTTGCCTGCATTGAAATCCTGGCTCTAGATTGTATTATTTTTAGTAATACTGTTATCACTCATAATTAATTTGACTATTTAGGTTTCTGTTTACTTATTCAATGAGATTTATGTATTTTTGATGAATACAAAAATATGCATTTGAAAAATTTTATATTGAGATAGTTTTTTAACACAGTTGTAAAACTGGCATAGACAGTCTCTGCATACCTTTACCCAACTTCTCTTATATTGGCCCTTTTTATATCAACAGGACAATAATTGATATTTAGATATTTTTCTTGATATAATATTATAAAGTAAATTAGAGATTTTATTGTGGTCTCACCAGTGTTTTTCCATTATATACATTTCTGTGCTAGTCTGTAATCTAGAATCATACCTTGCATTTAATTTTTATATATTCGTAGTTTTCTCCGATTTTGACAATCTCTAGTATTTTATCTTACCTGGCCTTCAAACATCTGAAATATGCTAGACAAGTTATTTTTATAGAATATCTTTCAGTTTGAATTGGAATATTTTCTGTTTATTAAGTGGAGAGTATACATTATCAATAAGAATACGAGGGAGGTTATATATCCTTTCTTCATGGCTTCAGACCAGGGGATACCTTATATCTGTACAAGTATACCATTTTCTGTGCTTTGGTTTATTATGCTTTGCAGATATCGTGGGTTTTTTTCTTTAAATTTTCTGGCAAACGTGCACAAACAAATCCATAGGCATATTTTTTTTTTTCAACAGCATGGGCTCACTTCACAGTTCTGTGTCACATTTTGGTAATTCTCAAAATATTTCAAACTTTTTCATTACTATCTTATTTGTTATGTTGATCTGTGATCAGTAAGCTTTAATGTTACTTCTGTAATTAATTGTTTTAGAGTACCACAAATTGTGCCCATAGAAGACAACAAAATTAATAAATCCTGTGTGTTTTGACTACTCAACTGACCCCCAGATCCCTCACATCTCAGCCTCTCTTTGGCTCTCTCTATTCCCTGAGACACTATTGAAATTAGTGTCTATTCAAATTTGAATATTGAAACCAGGCCACCTAATAAGTCTACAATGGCCTCTAAATGTTCAAGCGAATGGAAGAGTTGTACATCTTTCAATTGAAATCAAAAGCTAGAAATGAGGGAATCATGTTGAACCCTGAGACATGCCAAAAGCTAGACTTCCTGTGCCAGTTAAAAAAGTTTTAAGTGCAGAGGAAATTTTATTGAAGGAAATTAAAAGTAATATTCCAGTGAACATATAGATAATAAGAAAGAAAACAGTTTTATTGTTGATACGGGGAATGTTTCAGCAGTCTGGATAAAAGATCAAACCAACTACAACATTTCATTAAGCCTAAGCCCCAAATTTGGCTTTGACTTTATAAATAAGACCAACATCTAACTATTTTCAATTCTGTGAAAGCTGAGAGAGGTAAGGAAACTGAAGAAGAAAAGTTGGAAGCTAGCAGAAGTTCATTCATTAACCTTGAGAAAAGAAGTCATTTATCTCCACAACATTGAAGTGCCAGAAAAAGTGATAAGCGCTGATGGAAAAGCTGCAACAAGTTGTCCAGAAGATCTAACTAAGATAACTGATCAAGGTAGCTACACTAAGCAACAGATTTTCAGTGTAGACAAAACAGCCTTCTATTAGAAGAACCATCTAGAGCTTTCATAGCTGGAGAAGAGAAGTCAATGCTTGGCTTCAAAGCTTTGAAGGACAGGTTAATGCAGCTCTTGTTAGGGGCTCATGCAGCTGGAGACTTTAAGTTGAAGCTAATATTCACTTACCATTCTAAATATCCTAGGGCCTTTAAGAATTATGCTAAATTAACTCTGCCTGTACTCTACAGATGAAACAATAAAGTCTAGATGACAGCACATTTGTTTCCAGCATGGTTTACTGAATATCTTAAGCCAACTGTGCAGACCTAATGCTCAGAAAAAAAGATTCCTTTCAACATATTACATCTCATTGACAATACACCTAAGTCACCCGAGAACTCTGAGGGAGATGCACAAGGAGATTAATGTTGTTTCTCAAGGCTGCTAGCACAACATCCATTCTGTAGCCCATGGATCAAGGAGTAATTTCAGCTTTCATGTCTTATTTAAGAAATACATTTTGTAAGTTATAGCTGCCATAGATAATGATCCCCCAATGGATTGGAACAAAATAAATTGAAAAGCTTCTGAAAAGAATTCACCATGCTAGATGTCATTAAGATTATTCATAATTCATGGGAAGAGATCAAAATATCAACATTAACGAGGATTTAGCAGAAATTGATTCAACTCTCTGGCTGACATTGAGGTGTTCAAGGCTTCAGTGGAAGAACAAAACTGCAGATGTGGTAGACATTTCAAAAGAACTAAGATTAGGAAGTGGAGCCTGAAGATGTGGAATCTCATGATAAAAATCGAATGAATGAAAAGTTGCTTCTTATGAATGAGCAAAGAAATTATTTTCTTGAGATGAAATCTACTTCTGCTGAAGATGCTGTGAACATTGTTGAAATGACAACAAAGGACTTAGAATATTACATAAACTTAGTTGATAAGGCAGTGGCAGAATTTAAGAGGAATGACTCCAGTTTTGAAAGTTCTACTGTGGGGAAAATGCTATTAAATGGCATCATGTGCTACAGAGTAATCTTTCATCAAAGGATTAGTCAATTGATGTGGCAAAATTTATTGTTGTCTTATTTTTAAAAATTGCCACTTCCACCTTCAGCAACCACCACTCTGATCAGTCAGTAGCCATCAACACCAAGGCAAGATCCTCAACCAGCAAAATGATTATAACTCACTGAAGGCTCAGATAATTGTTAGCATTTTTAGCAATAAAGTAATTTTAAATTAATATATGTACATTATCTTTTTAGACATAATGTGCATGACAGATTACAATATAGTGTAAGCATAACTTATGTGTACACTGAGAAACCAGAAAACATGTATGATTTGTTTTTTCATAATATTCCCTTAATTGTTGAGGTTTGGAACCAAATCCACAGTATCTTCATGGTATGCCTGTATGCATTATTGACATCGTTATCTATCTCTTGCTTAGTGTGGTATCTGCTATGATATAAACTTACTGGATTTTTTATCCTCTTGGAACTCATTAAATGTAAGGGAGAGAGATTTTGAGACTATGCAAATATCCTGTTTCTGCTTAAACAGTCACCTCCTAAATTTAAAATCCATAATTGGATCTTGCCTGCAGCAATTATTCCTGGGTTATTCTAATTGTAGTATTCTAATTGTAGTCTTCCATTTTATTCTATATTTATCAACCAAAATTCTTAACAGTTATTACTTCTCCTCCATGCTAATTTTTTTAGCACTCTATTGCTACATGGCACCACAAGATGTTCCAAGATAATTTTGTATTTTTCTATCACATGCCTGGAATCAACCAGATCCCCTAAGGAACTTGGAATCTTTCACTTAGGAAGGACTTTTAAGAATCAGCATCTGCACTCTAGGTGTGTTCTTTGTTACTAACCTGTCACCACTTCTAATCCCTCCCAAGGATCAAGCTGGGAAATGTGTATATGTATATTAACTCATGTATACACATAGTAATTTATGTCCTTTGATCTGTATGGGTACATATAGATTAGTGCATGTATGTATGTGAATGTTAAGTATATATATACATACAAATGTTAAATATGTATGTATACACATGTTAAATGTTAAATATATATTTATACATATACACATATACACATAAAATCACATTTGCTCATACTGTTATTTCTGACTCCAATCCATTACCACCACAGGGTTTGTTCTAGTATTCCCCAATTACCTGATTTTTGTTCTCTTTCTTTTGCAGTGACTTTTGTTTTCTAAAATATATTTAACATTTTCTTCAAGCCTAGAATATAAATAGTATAGATTCAGAATCGCTAATGCATACCCTTGTGAGGAATACTAAATTGCCAAATGAAGTACAGTGTGTATAGAAATAATTTTTTTTTCATTTTATTGTCTTTGGCCTTACAACACTTAGTTGAAAAGCTGTTTTCAAAATTTACTCAAGTCAGCTCCTTTTTTCCTATCCCTTTCAGTGAGTTTTATGATTTATTTGTACTAGAGTTCGATTCATTTATCAGTCTACATTTCCTCTTTCTTCCCATATCCTGATAAATATTTTTAAATGTTCAAAACTCACACTTTGTGGAGTACACTTCTATGGATTTTGAAAAACACAGTTGTATATTCACAACCATAATTCCCTATAAAATATAGTATTACCCATAAAATTCCTTCATTATACCCCTCCATGGTAAATTCATCTTCCCTCCTCCTCAAACCCTGGCAAGAACTGATTTCTTTTTAGTACTCATTGTTTTGGTTTTACTCATGTTTCATTTAAAGAATTCCATAGTATGTTGTCTTTCAAAGGCTGGTTAATTTCACCTAGGACAATACATATATAATTTGTGATGGTTAATATTGTCAACTCAATTGGATGGAAGGATGCAAAGTATTGTTCCTGGTTGTGTCTGTGAGGGTTTTCCCAAAGGAGACTAACATTTGAGTCAGTGGACTAGGAGAGGGAGACCCACCTTCAGTCTGGGTGGGTACCATCTAATCAGCTGCCAGTATGGCTAGGATAAAGCAGGCAGGAAACGGCAGAAGAGCAAACTTGCTGAATCTTCCAGCCTCCATCTTTTCCCCATGCTGAATGCTTCCTCCCCCCAACATCAGACTGCAAGACGATTCAAGCTTAATGTTACAACTGATAGATTGATACTTTTTATTGCTAAGCAATATTTCATATATTTCATTGCATGAATGAATCAGAGTTTGTATATTCATTTAACTATTTTTCCCTGATCTTGTATTTGTGGTTTTGTGCTATTACTTTCAAGAAGTTTGGTTTATTAAATGGATTGACAATTTGCATGACTTTTGAATGGTCTCTTTTGGTAGTTTTTCACTAATATTTCCCTTTATGTTTCTGTTTGAGTAATTTCTATGGATCTAAGTTCAGTGAATTTTTCATGAGTTTTCTTCTGTTTACAGATAAGCACATCAAAAATATTTCTTAGTCCTCTCACTGTTTAACACGTCTAGCATTTCCCTTTTATTCTCTCTTATAATTGTCATTGCTGATAAAATTATCCATTTGCATATTGCTCACCCTTTCCAAAATAATTTAAAAAATAGCATATTATTAATACTAGTCAGTTTCTATATTTTTGTTATAATTGAATATGGTTTTGATGGTTGCTTTGTCTCATTTAAGTGTGTTTTTCCTTATCACTTTTTATGCCTTGCAGTTTTTTCTTAAATCCAGGCATGGTTTCCAGGTAGTAGGTATGAGTTAAGTAGCTTTAATGACCATGATTCCTTCTAATAGGTCTTTATTGTGAACATTTGACTTAATCTAGGTAAGAATTGGACTAGGGTTCGAAGGTTGTTGTTACTAAAGTAGCTTTAATTACCATGATTCCTTCTAATAGTCTTTATTGTGAACATTTGACTTAATCTAGGTAAGAATTGGACTAGGGTTCGAAGGTTGTTGTTACTATGGCCACCATGATATGCCTTTAGTGCAATGTCTGTTCATAGAAAAACAATTTTTTTAAATATGCCAACTGTTCTTACTCATAAAACAGAACAAAAAATAATTGCATGTGAATGGCAAAAATATAGTTAATAATCCAATAATACCTTTCTTTCTCTGATATGTTTGGATTTGTGTCCCCACTCAAATCTTACGTTAAATTGTAATCCCCAACATTGGAGGAGGGACATGGTGGGAGCTGACTGGATCACGGGGGCAATTTCCTCTTTGCTGTTCTTATGTGAGTTCTTACAAGATTTAGTTGTCTTGAAGTATTGTAGCACCTCATCCTTTTCTCTCTTCCTCCTGTTCTGGCCATGTAAGACATGCCTGCTTCCCTTTTCATTATAATTGAAAATTTCCTGAGGCCTCTCCAGCCATGCTTCCTGTACAGTCTGTGGGACAGTGAGCCAATTTAAATCTCTGTTCTTTATAAATTACTCAGTCTCAGGTATTTCTTTATAGCAGTGTGAGATTGAACTAATACATTATTAAGAAAAGTCAATGCTAAATCTCAATAAACACATTGCTTTAACTATGAAAGCACAACTTTCAAGTATGCCTTGCATATATTAGTTTTGTTAGGTGTGTATTTGAAATTGCATTAAGAAGCCCTCATAAAATCATCTTAAAAATCAAGAACTATTAGATAATACACAAAAGTAAGTCAATATATACTCTAATTTAACTCAAATGATGAGTTAATCCCAATGATAGGATCTGTATACATTTGTTATTATGCTTATATTGAACATAAAATAATTATAATAATATTAAGTAAGACATCTCTATCATTGTACATTATCATTGTTTTAAAATATATAATCCTAAATTATTATTGTCCCGGTACTAAGTAGTAATTTTACAAAGCTTATTTGTATTAGCTTTTAATGTTAAATCAAATTGAATTATAATTGAATACAAAATTGAATTAGCAGAAGGAAAACAAAAAAAAATACATGACATTGTGATGATTTAGTATCTGCAAAATAAATCGATTCTCAGTCTTTTATAGCCAATACATTTAAGATGACTAGTAGATGTTATATTTATTAAAACTGGATGTGATAGCATGTGCCTATAGTCCCAGTAACTCAAGAGGCTGAAATAGGAGGATTTCTTGAGCTCAAGAGTTTGAGACCAGCCTGTATAACATAGTGAGACCCCATTAATTAAAAAACAAAATTTTATTAAAATGTATTAATATTAATAATGAAAATTATGTTTAAACTTAGAATTTGATTTAATGATACTAAAGAGTCATGTTACAGAATTCTAAAGTATAGTTTTCACCATTCATAACTTACCAAAGGAAAGCAATAATAAAATTGTTCTCTGACATTTATTGATTAATTATTTATCAATAATCTCTACCATAGTGAGTCTTTGGATTAAATCATCCATGCTAAAAAGAGTTGCATAAAATAGTTTTGCTTTAAACACTTATAAAATTCTAAGATTAGCAAGCATTTACATTTGGTGTTTCTGTGATTAATACCTTCATAAATATAAACTCTGTTTGTATAAAACCTCTTGATTCGGAAGAAGAGAGTTCCTGTCCAAATTTTATCAAAATATAAGCCAGTGGAAAAATGTTTGAAAAAAAAAAAATGAAACAATGAAATTGTTTGAAATTGACAAAAATATGTATTTACTTGAAAATATGTCTTCAGTTTTGCCAATTTTAATTTAATTTGCAATTTTAGGATTAGCACACAAAAGTGAAATGAGTAAAAAATTCTTCAAAAATATTTTTCAAAGAATTGCATTTATACAGTAAAATTTTCATAAGATTTGTTCAATAAATTATTGTTAAAGAAAAATTAAAATTGTTTTATTCACAATTCTACTCCAGGAACTAAAGTTCCATATTATTAACATTGTCTTCACATTTTATAAAAGTAAAATGATTGCTCAGTGCAGTATATTATATTTACCTGGTGCTATAGGTTGAATACAATTGGTCATCACCAAAACTCACAATCCCCAGTGTGGCAATACTGGAAGGTGGTTCCTTTAAGAGGTGCTTAGGTCATTAAGATAGATTAATACCTTCTTCATGGAAATGAGTTTTCTCTCTGGTGGAACAGGGATAGTTACTAGGAGAGCAGGTTATAATAAAGTGAGGCTGCCTCTCCTGGTTGTTCTCCTTGTATCTGCATGCTTCCCCATGAGCTTCTCTACCACATTATGACCCAGCATGAGCTTCTCACCAGAAGCCAACCAGGTAAGGCTGTCGGGGCTTAGAACTTCCAATCAGCAGAATTGAGAGCTAAATAATTCTTTCTTTTATAAATTACCCAGTCTCAGATATTGTATTATAGCAGCAAAACGTAGACCAAGATACCTGGCATAGCTCTTGCACATATTCGGTTCCTTAAAAAGACAGGTATGGTATAGTATATCCTGTAACTTATTTATTATCAAGATTATGTCCATCAGATTTGACTCTCAGGATATACTCCAATGGCACAAGGTTTGCTGTTTTATTTTTCATAACTCGAATTAATGTTATATAAATTTCTATTTATCCTGAGACAAAGGCCATATTTCCACTAATTTAGATGTATTCCATCTTCCTGAAGCTTTATTTTATTTTTAGGAAAGCTTATGTACCCCAGATGACCCACTCAGGCTTGAAGACCTCTCTTCTTACAGATGTCCACTGAGAAGTCCACTATTCTGTCTGCTCTTGGTTACCATCTATGTAGTATAGATAGGTCTGTACTAACATGATGAGTCATTTGTTCTTGTATAATTTACCATTCCAAAGCATATCTATTATTTTTCTCTGCCTTACCTTAGGCACAGGAACCTATCTTCTGCTTCTGTATTTATGGAAGCATATAAATTGCTACAAGGTTATGTTTCTAGACTCATTCTGAGACCATTTGTTCTCTGAAATTTAGCTGTGTGCTGGCCCCAGCGATCAGAATTCAGGGCCCACATTCTGGGAATCTATAGTTTCTTACTTGTTGTCTTTCATTTCTCCTTCTCAGCAATGAAAATATCCTAAATTAAAAGGTGATTATAATGGGTTTGTTTATGATTCTTTTCTTCAATATTTCCTTGATCCTTTGAGATTTTAATTTTTTTACAATAAACATTTTATTTATTTTTTATTTTTATTCTAAATTTTTTAAATTTTTATTGCATTATAGGTTTTGGGGTACATGTGCAGAACGTGCAAGATAGTTGCATAGGTACACACATGGCAGTGTGTTTTGTTGCCTTCCTCCCCTTCACCCACACTTGCCATTTAGCCCCAGGCTATCCCTCCCCAGCCCCCCCACTGTCCCTCCCCCATTACCCCCAATAGACCCCAGTGTGTAGTAGACCCCCTCCCTGTGTCCATGTGTTCTCATTTTTCTCACCCGCCTATGAGTGAGAATATGTGCTATTTCATTTTCTGTTCTTGTGCCAGTTTGCTGAGAATGATGTTCTCCAGATTCATCCATGTCCTTACAAAGGACACAAAGTCATCATTTTTGATTGCTGCATAATATTCCATGGTGTATATGTGCCACATTTTCCCAGTCCAGTCTATCATCGATGGGCATTTGGGTTGGTTCCAGGTCTTTGCTATTGTAAACAGTGCTGCAATGAACATTCGTGTGCATGTGTCCTTATAGTAGAACGATTTATATTTCTTTGGATATATACCCAGTAATGGGATTGCTGTGTAAAAATGGAATTTCTATTTCTAGGTCCTTGAGGAATCGCCACACTGTTTCCACAATGGTTGAACTAATTTACATTCCCACCAACAGTGTAAGAGTGTTCCTCTTTCTCCACATCCTCTCCAGCATCTGCTCTCTCCAGATTTTGTAATGATCGCCGTTCTAACTGGCATGAGATGGTATCTCAATGTGGTTTTGATTTGCATCTCTCTAATGACCAGTGATGATGAGCATTTTTTCATGTGTTTGTTGGCCTCATGTATGTCTTCTTTTGTAAAGTGTCTGTTCATATCCTTTGCCCATTTTTGAATGGGCTTGTTTGGTTTTTTTTCTGTAAATCTGTTTGAGTTCTTTGTAAATTCTGGATATCAGCCCTTTGTCAGATGGGTAAACTGCAAAGATTTTTTCCCATTATGATGGTTGCCGATTTACTCTAGTGACTGTTTCTTTTGCTGTGCAGAAGCTGTGGAGTTTGATTAGGTCCCATTTGTCTATTTTGGCTTTTGTTGCCAATGCTTTTGATGTTTTGTTCATGAAGTCTTTGCCTACTCCTATGTCCTGAATGGTTTTGCCTAGATTTTCTTCTAGGGTTTTTATGGTGTCAGGTCTTATGTTTAAGTCTTTAATCCATCTGGAGTTAATTTTAGTGTAAGGTGTCAGGAAGGGGTCCAGTTTCTGCTTTCTGCACATGGCTAGCCAGTTTTCCCAACACCATTTATTAAACCGGGAATCCTTTCCCCATTGCTTGTTTTTGTCTGGTTTATCAAAGATTATATGGTTGTAGATATGTTGTGTTGCCTCCGATGCCTCTATTCTGTTCCATTGGTCTATATCTCCGTTTTGGTACCAGTACCATGCTGTTTTGATTACTGTAGCCTTGTAGTATAGTTTGAAGTCTGGTAGTGTAATACCTCCCGCTATGTTCTTTTTGCTTAGAATTGACTTGGCTATGCGGGCTCTCTTTTGATTCCATATGAAGTTCATGGTGTTTTTTTCCAGTTCTGTGAAGAAATTCAATGGTAGTTTGATGGGGATAGCATTGATTGTGTAAATTACTTTGGGCAATATAGCCATTTTCATGATACTGATTCTTCCTAACCACGAACATGGAATGTTTCTCCATCTGTTTGTGTCCTCTCTTATTTCATTGAGCAGTGGTTTGTAGTTTTCCTTAAAGGGGTCCCTTACGTTCCTTGTGAGTTGTATTCCTAGGTATTTTATTTTCTTTGTAGCAATTGTGAATGGCAGTTCGTTCTTGATTTGGTTCTCTTTAAGTCTGTTATTGGTGTATAGGAATGCTTGTCATTTTTGCACATTGATTTTATATCCTGAGACTTTGCTGAAGTTGCTTATCAGTTTCAGGAGTTTTTGGGCTGAGGTGATGGGGTCTTCTAAGTATACTATCATGTCATCTGCAAATAGAGACAATTTGGCTTCCACCTTTCCTATTTGAATACCCTTTATTTCTTTTTCTTGCCTGATTGCTCTGGCTAGAACTTCCAGTACTATGTTGAATAGAAGTGGTGAGAGAGGGCATCCTTGTCTAGTGCCGGATTTCAAAGGGAATGCTTCCAGTTTTTGCCCATTCAGTATGATATTGGCTGTTGGTTTGTCGTAAATAGCTTTTATTACTTTGAGATATGTTCCATCAATACCAAGTTTATTGAGGGTTTTTAGCATAAAGGGCTGTTGAATTTTGTCAAATGCCTTCTCTGCGTCAATTGAGATAATCATGTGGTTTTTGTTTTTGCTTCTGTTTATGTGGTGAATTACATTTATAGACTTGCATATGTTGAACCAGCCTTGCATTCCCGGGATGAATCCTACTTGATCATGATGGAAAGATTTTTAATGTGCTGTTGCAATCAGTTTGCCAGTATTTTATTGAAGATTTTTGCATCTATGTTCATCATGGATATTGGCCTGAAGTTTTCTTTTCTTGTTGAGTCTCTGCCGGGTTTTGGTATCAGGATGATGTTGGTCTCATAAAATGATTTGGGAACGGTTCCCTCTTTTTGAATTATTTGGAATAGTTTCAGAAGGAATGGTACCAGATCCTCTTTGTGTGTCTGGTAGAATTCGGCTGTGAACCCATCTGGACCTGGGCTTTTTTTATGTGGTAGGCTCTTAATTGCTGCCTCAACTTCAGACCTTGTTATTGGTCTATTCATAGTTTCAGCTTCCTCCTGGTTGAGGCTTGGGAGGACACAGGCGTCCAGGAATTTGTTCATTTCTTCCTGGTTTACTAGTTTATGTGCATAGAGTTGTTTGTAGTATTCTCTGATGATGGTTTGAATTTCTGTGGAATCTGTGGTGATTTCCCCATTATCATTTTTTATTGCATCTATTTGGTTGTTCTCTCTTTTCTTTTTTATCAGTCTGGCTAGTGGTCTGTCTATTTTCTTGATCTTTTTGAAAAACCAGCTCTTGGATTTATTGATTTTTGAAGGGTTTTTCTTGTCTCTATCTCCTTCAGTTCTGCTCTGATCTTAGTTATTTCTTGTCTTCGGCTAGGTTTTGAGCTTTTTTGATCTTGCTCCTCTAGCTCTTTCAATTTTGATGATAGGGTGTCAATTTTGGATCTCTCCACTCTTCTCCTGTGGGCACTTATTGCTATATATTTTCCTCTGGAGACTGCTTTAAATGTGTCCCAGATATTCTGGTATGTTGTGTCTTCATTCTCGTTGGTTTCGAAGAACTTCTTTATTTCTGCCTTCATTTCATTGTTTATCCAATCAACATTCAAGAGCCAGTTGTTCAGTTTCCATGAAGCTGTGCGGTTCTGAGTTAGTTTCTGAATTCTGAGTTCCAACTTGATTGCACTATGGTCTGAGAGACTGTTTGTTATGATTTCAGTTGTTTTGCATTTGCTGAGGAGTGCTTTACTTCCAATTATGTGGTCAATTTTGGAGTAGGTATGATGTGGTGCTGAGAAGAATGTATATTCTATGGATTTGGGGTGGAGAGTTCTGTAAATGTCTATCAGGTTTGCTTGTTCCAGGTCTGTGTTCAAGTCCTGGATATCCTTGTTAATTTTCTGTCTGGTTGATCTGTCTGATATTGACAGTGGAGTGTTAAAGTCTCCCACTATTATTTTGTGGGAGTCTAAGTCTCTTTGTAAGTCATTAAGAACTTGCCTTATATATCTGGGTGCTCCTGCATTGGGTCCATATATATTTAGAATCGTTAGCTCTTCTTGTTGTATCGATCCTTTTACCATTATGTAATGACCTTCTTTGTCCCTTTTGATCTTGGTTGCTTTAAAGTCTATTTTATCAGAGATGAGAATATTTTGTTAATGCTCTTTAGCATTTGGTATGCTTTTAGGATGGCTGGTACTGGTTGTTTCTTTCCATGTGTAAATAAAAATATAAATTGTTCATATTTCTATAAAACAAAATTTGTGAAAATGTGTTTTTTTACATTTCTTAGCTTTGTTAAAAATGCAATCCCAGAAGTACCACACAATTAGTTCACTGGTATACTCTAAAATGTATCAGTTTCAAATATGCAGCTCAGTTAGGATCAAGCTGAAAATTAGATATTTTAAACATTTTGCTTGTTTTTATTTTTATTTGAATAGTCCAAATTGTTCTTGATGTGTATAACCAAGACAGAAGAAAGACAAGATAATGGAAAATATGGTAATGTTAAGTAGTTAAAAATAGACCCAGAGCATCCAAGACAGGAAACATATCTTATTTTTGCTTGTTTCCATAGTATATCCTATAACTTATTTATTATCAAGATTAGTCTTGAAATTGTTGGAAGTGGCCTATAAAGACATTTAGTCAGATTAATAAAAAGAAAACATGAAAACAAACATCAATATCAAACAAACAAAATATCAATATCAATATCATCAAATACCTGTTTAAACATCTTGTTACAATCTTAAGAAATTTTAAATTATTATCTTTATAGTAATTAAAAAGTCAAATAAATTAATCTCAGTTTTGCATAAGGAAATATTTTAAAAGATATGTCTCTTATGTAAGAATATGCTATTTACATTTTAATCATATTTAGAAACACAATTATTGTACATTTAAAAAGTTATATGCAGAAAAATTAGTCACCTATATACTTATTAAATTAAACGTCTAAGAACAATTTGTGAATGATTCTTTTACAAATACAAAAACATTGTTTATATGCCTTTTTCATCCTTCCAAGATGAAATCATAGATATTTAGTAAACTACCCAATTTGACTTAGTAATGCCTTAAGAACATCTTTTATCATTGCACATTATTTTAACCAGTGGAATATGTGTTTGTATGTGTGTGTGTGTGCTATTTATTTCCAATTATTAATTCTTTTGTCCTTTCAAAGTTTGGCTGTTATTGTTTAGTAGTTAATATATATCCATTGTTAACTTTTTAATAGGTCATTAAATTTAACTTCATACCTTCAAATTTTTATTATGGGTAAATACACTTTTGTAAATTAAATTTATGAGACCATATATATACTATACTTACAATAATTGCGTTTACAGCTCAGTTGTTTTATTGTGCTTATGCTGTATACTTTTTCTTTCTTTCTTCTATTTAGAGCTTAAATAATTTCACTAGTTTACTAAAGTAATGACAGTCTATATTTATTAAATATTTGTCTTTATTTGCCAATGCATATGACTACTGCTTCGTTCTTGACTAAGGTAATATCCTCTAGTTACAGTAACATTTCTCTGAGAAAAATACTACTCAGTATCTACAGATTGTTTCATGCACAATTTGTAGACATATATTTCTAATAAATCAGGATCAATATGCACTGGGTATCCGGCTGTAATTTAAACTTCACTGACATCTTCACTCATATGCCCATAATGCCATAAGGAGAGGTAAAAGAATGTCTCATTTTCCTTGTATTTTTAGACTGCACAGTATGCTCAGCATATTAAGCATAGTCATTGAAAAAATGTTTACTAGCTATTGGATTAACTTCTCTCTCTCTATCCAACCTCTAACTTGCTTCATATATTTTGGAAGAAAGCTTGGTTTATCTGTTTTTCAATTTATTCATAAGGAAGTTTGATGAAATGCAAAGTAATTTTTTTTAGAAGAGAGCCTTTTGCTGTAATTAAGCCTTTAGCGATCTAATATGTGAAATATAAATAATTGTTTTAATTGAATTCAGGAATAGTTACAGCACTTTAATCTCTTGGCTTCTTTCTCCTCAATGAAAATAATCTGTCTTCCTCCCAGTTTACTCAGTCATTCACACATCCTCAAGAGAAGTCAAAGGACAGCTCACTCAGCTGGAGAAGACACCCACCTTTCCCTTTACAGTGGTTATGATAAAGCACCTGGCACAAATACTAAACTTTTGTCTACATGTAAGACAGAAATTTTGCAGCAGAAAAATCTGCAAAAATGTCCCTTTACAGGAGACAATTGGGTTCCACATTTTGGATAATATATAGTTTGCCAGTATTCTTAATCCCATCAGTAGCCATCAGCTTGGACCCCAAAAACATGTTCTCCTCTATCTTCCGTCACTTACATCCTTATCACCTCTATTTCCCTTGTATTAACCAGGGTTGATCTCATGATGCCTATTTACAGAGATATAAGGCATAACTCAGTCTCATATCTCTTACATCCCAGTTTCACGGGAGGCCTCAGACACTTGAATCAGCCATTATTACCTACACTCTACCCACTGTCCTGCCACCTCCTATATCTCACTACCAATTATCACTCCTTTGTATTCCTGAATCCTTTTTACTGGGCTCTCTGAATTTCATGGTTCATCAGCAGCAAAATTTTCAATATCCATATCTTAATCTGTATTTTTTATTATAATTGCTATAACAGAATACTTGAGACTGGGTAATTTATAAAGAAAAGAGGTTTATTTAGCACATGGTTCTGGAGACTGGGAAGCTCAAGATCAGGCAAGGGACTCCAGCTGAGTTATAACAGGGCAGAGAAGCAGATGTGAGCACAAGCAGAGTACAAACACAACAGGCAGGCTCACTATATCAACCTCTCTTGTATTAACTAATCCAGTCTACCAGAGTGGGAGTGACAACCCACCCAGCCCCACAGGATGGCATTAACCATTTTCATCTATTTCTGAGGCAGCTGCCCTCATAACCCAACACCTCCTACTAGACCCCACCTCCCAGCACCATCATACTGGCAATTCAATTTCAGCATGAGTTTTGGTGGAAACAAACCACATCCAGATTATACCAATCCTCAATCTCTTATATTTCATTGATTGCTTTCTTTTTTAAAAAAAAGAAAAATTCAGATTCTCTAGGGACTCTGTTTCCTATTCAGCCTCTGTTGGGTTTGCCCTTTAGGCATTAAATGGAGTAGTGATGAAGAGGACTTCAACATTCTCCTCATTTTGATAAACTTTGGATGAGTTTTCTCTTTTCTTAGGTCATTTACCTTAGAAAACTTGTAATTGCAAACATTTTCTGGCCCTTCATGATGTAAAATCCTCTTGCCTGTTTTACTACCCAGAATTGTCTTTCTCAAAGTACCAGGGGCCATTGTTTTGAAAGGTAGATGTGAAGGAAGATGGGGCCTCTGTCTCTGTGGTAGAGTAGGAGCCTAACTTTGGTGTGTGCCTTGATCCAAGTGGTAAAATCATCTTTTCTCATGAAACAGATTTTCCTTTTCCTTTCAGTAAAGCCAATAGGTACAGATGGCCAGAATCTCCCCACCTCAGCTCTTAGAAACTTATTCTTTTTCTGCTCTCCCTCCTATTCCTGTTAATAGTATCATAATGAAATCAATTTCTGTTTACTCATCTTGTCTAGTACAGCTTTTCTTTGACCATAGGTAACGTCTGTCATTTTCATTGCTGCTTTTATTGTTTTCTCCCCACACAGGCAGATCTTCAAAGTATTAGGCAGTATTATATAGAGAAATAGGATAAATGAAGGATAATAGAATTGGCTTATGTGTTAGGAAGGCCCAGAAATCCCACAACCTGCCATCTACACGCTGGAGAACTAGAAAAACCAGTGCTGTAATTCAGTTCAATACTGAAGGGGTGAGAACAAGGAATTTCAATATTTGAAGGTAGGAAAAGATGAATGTCCCAGATGAGAGAGAGGTTATTTGTCCTTTTCTCCATCTTTTTGATCTATTTGAGTCTTCAACAGATTGGATGATGCCAGTATTGTGAAATGGTAAGAACTGACCTTCTTTATTCAGTCCGCTGATACAAATGTTAATCTCTTCAGAAACACCCTCATAGACAGACCCAAAATGTTTTACCTTCTATCTGGGCATCCCTTAGCCAAATAAAGTTGACAATTAAACCATTGCATTCAACTTTAATCCTCACATTATCAATTTATATTATGAACTGGCTCTCATTGTTTCAGTTACCCACTTATCCCAGGTCATACGTCTTTTTTTTTTTTTTAACTGATTTTAACAAGTGTTTTACTGTCACTTTTTCCATAGAATTATTTCTAATTTTTAGTAATTTAAATGTTGATGGACAACTCATGGACCTCTCAGTACTTTGCAACATTTTACTTCAATAATCTTGTGGTCAACCATACCTCAGCTTCACTTCCATTCAAACTTTAGCATTACCAATAAATCAAACCTCTCTATAGCATTAACTTCTGTGCCCTGCTCTCTGACTGCTACCTTCTTTAGTTTTGGTCATTCTCTATATTACCATAACTCCAACAACCTTTAATACTGCCAGATTTTCATGGTCATTTACTGTCTGTAGTCTCCTTTTCTGACTTACTCAAGGTGTGGTCTATGGCCACGTCTTAAAATATTCCCTTACGTATAGTCCAAAACAATTTTCTTTCTATTAGGGTTTCCTACTTGATTGGGAAAATACTAATGCTATTTAAATTAACTCTTCATCCCTTCTATGACTATTCCATTGAACTTGAATGTGGCTAGAGAATAACACACAACTCTACTAGGAAGTCTCACTTTACATTTATAATGATAAATTTATAATGATACATCTACTGTTGTTAAGAAAACATCTACTATTGTTAAGAAAACATAATGTATTTTCCTAGTTCATTTAATTATTTTCTATCCCGTAGAACACTTTCACACATTCTATGTTCTCTTTACATTTCCAAAGTATTATGTTTTCATCTGATGGCCTTATAGTAATCTTTACATAGAAAATTAAAGCAATTAAAAAAGGATGTCTACAGAGTCCTCCCACCACATCTAATAACAAAGCAGCATCTATACTCTTCTATTTTATAGATTAAAGAATCATATTTTAGAAATTTTAACATGCATATTTTATAAGATAGTCTTATTTTATGTCACTTAGAGGAAGAAAATAAAACATTGTCAATTATACTGTAAGATACCATCAATTGTACAATAAATTTAAATGTGTGAGATGTTAAAGTGAGAAACAAGTAGGGACATTTGACAACGAATAAGATTGAGAAAATGTGCTTCTATTTATAGGCCATTTATCCACTTACAACATTCTCTCTGTTCTCTGCTCTCCTTGTCATTGGATATAAAACCTAATTACAAAATTTCTTCTCACTTCTCATATATTACTATGTTTTCCTCTACAACACATTATTACAATCAGTATTCAAAGTTGCTGCTATTTTCCCCAAACATAAAGCACAAACAAAAATCTATGCTTGTTTACAATGCCTCTACTCTAATTCTATTTTAAAATCTCTGCAGTCAGTTCTTCACCCCAACAATCCACCAAAATGCTCTTGTCATGTTAATGACTTCCACATAGTTAAATCTAGCAGTTCTCAGTCCTCATCTTACATAATATACCAGGAGCGTATGACATAGTTACTCATTTCCTACTTACTTCTTCACTTGACTTCCAGGATATCACACTCTTGATTTTGTTCCTGTCCCACTGGTTGGTTTTTTTCAGATTGCCTTGATGATTTCTTCTCTTGTTTCTTAGCTTTAGAGTGCCCAGAGACACAGGCATTTTATTTATTCATTCATTCATTCAGACAGACAGACAGACAGATAGATGATAGATAGATAGATAGATAGTTAGATAGATAGATAGATAGATAGATAGATAGATAGATAGATAGATAGATAGCTAGATAGTGATTTATAGATAGATAGATATATGTAGATAGAGGTATATATATATATATCCGTCAAAGCTATTTGTACCTATATCATCTATATCTATCTATATCAGTATCTATATATCTACCTAGCTACCTAAATTGACTTTTGGGGTACAGTTTTATGAGTTTTAGCAATTGCATAGGTCATGTAACATAACCACAATTAAGCTACAGAACAATTCACTCACCTTGAACTGAATTTTTGTTGTTCTCTCTTTTGTAATTACACTATCTCCCAACCCTTAATTCCTGGAAATTATTGACCTATTCTCCATACATACAGTCTTGCTTTTTCAAAATTATCTTGAAAATGCAATAATTGAACAAGTAACCTTTTGGATCTTATTTGGCTTTTGTTACTTAGCATAAAGCATTTCATATTCATTCATGTTGTTGTGTTGATTATCAGTAATTTGCTCATTTGAATTCCTAATTCAATATTCCATTGTACAGTTACCTTAAAGCTTAGGTATTTGCTGTTTGAAGGACATGTATTGCATTATTTTCAGGTTCTAATTGTTGGGAATAATTCTATTATAAATATTTACAATTTAGTTTGCAAGTACATCTTCATTTCCTTAGGGTAAATAGCCAAGGACAAAGTCATTGGGTCTCATCTTAACTTTCTAATTAGCTGCCAAAGTGTATTCCAAAGAAATTCTACCACCTCACCAAGAATGTTAGAAAGTTCTAGATGCTGTATAATTTTACCTGTACTTAACCCTCATCTCTGTGTTCCATCTCACATGGTGCTTTCTGAAAAATTATCACAAAAGAGGCACCTTCTATTATCACTGACTGTATAAACATTTAAGAAAATGTCTATGGAATACTAAGTATAATCTTCAATTTACTGTTAGCTGTGCCAGCAATTTTTTTAAAAAATTTTTATGTCTGACTTCAACACATTCTCCCTAGAAAAAAATGAACTAACATTTATTCCTTAAATAAATTCGCTTTGTGTTTTTTTTGCTACTCATCACATTTGAGATGATAAAGCTCTTTGCAGACTATTTTCACTGCCATAAATATATTTTCTGTATAAATTCCATTTTAGTACACTTTTCTTTTGCCCATTTATTAAATATGTTTTACTTGTGAGAATATTATTTTCTATCAATTAGGAGACCTAAAAGATTATAATAAAATCATATTATGTTTAAAAGTATTTTTGTTTTGTATTAGTACTTGTTGAGTCCTACTGTTTTTTATTTTTTAATTTTTATTGTACATTAGGTTCTGGGGTACATGTGCAGATCATGCAAGATTGTTGCATAGGTACACATGTGGCAATGTGGTTTGCTGCCTTCATCCCCCCGTCACCTACATTTGGTATTTCTCCCCATGTTATCCCTCCCCAACCTCTTCCCCCCACCACTGTTGATCAAAACGTTTTTCTCAATATATTAATAAGCTAAAGAAGTGCAGATTAAATTTACAGTTTTTATACTATGCTCAACCATAGCTATGGTCTCCAGGCTTCAGGTTAACACAAATATTTGCAGAATTCTGAAAGACTTGAGTGTCCCAGTAGACTTTTAATTCCCTATGAGATTCTAATAAGAGTTTATGTATACTTGATAATTTCCTATATTGCAATACAATTTAGAGAAATCTACCAATTTCTCTTAGGAATATGGTTTGAGCCTGACATCACAGAAATTTCCAAGTAATTCTAGTCTTCCCTTTTCATACGGTGTTACCATTGCTACTTTGTAGACTAATTTGGAATAAACAATTCCATTTTAATTTATTAAAAGCAGTTGTCAAGAGTGCCATTTCAACATTGTAATAAATACTCATAGCTCTTATGTTCAAAGTTTACATAGTAGTTTAAACACAGACTCTGGAGATACACACTTTTTTTCCAGTCAGGCCTTCTTGCAGTGAAAGACATTTACTTGAATTTAATGCCTCTGTGACTTTATCTTTTTTAAAAAATTATTTATTAACTGACAAGTAAACATTGTATATATTTGTGGTCTGTAGCATGGTTCTCTTTTGTATGTATATATTGTGGAATGACTATAGCAAGCTATTTAAACTGTATATTACCGTATGTACTTACGCTTTTTTACAAGTGCAGTAAAAACACTTAGATCTTTCATGAAAGACAATATACTGAAAAAAAGCAGAAGAAAAGAAGCAAAACACATATAAAGGAGTTCTAATAAGGCTAGTAGTGAATTTCTCCGCAGAATCCTTACAGGCCGTGAGAGAGTAAGATAATATATTCAAAATTCTGAAGGGGAAAAATTGTCAATCAAGAATGCTGTTTCCAGCAAATCTGTTTTTCAGAAATGAAAAAGAAATAAAAAATTCCCAGTCTAACAAAACCTCAGGGAGTTCATCAACAGTAGAACTGTTTCAAAAGAAATGTTAAAGGTAGTTCTTCAAACTGAAAGATAATGATGTGAATGAGTAACATAAAAATATAGAAAAGTAAAAAACTCACTGGTAAAAGTCAGTACACAGTCAAATTCAGAATACTCTAATACTATAATGATGGTGTTCAAATCAGTTACATATTTAGTATAAAAGTTAAAAGACAAAATTATTGAAAAGAATAACAACTAGAACAATTTGTTAAGGCCTATACTATATAAAATGGCCTAATTTGTATATCAAAAGTGTAAAATAGAGAGAGGCTGAAGTAAATATGTAGAGTGATTTTATACAATTTGATATTTAAATTGCTATAGGCTAAAATGGTCTACTGTAAACTATAAGATATTTTATCTAAAACTGATGGTAACTACAGAGTTTCTTTATCTTTAACATGAGAGTAGCAGAGTGTGTACCTCAATATATTAAAGTAAGAATTAAATGTGAAAATCCATTTCATGCAGTTGACGTGACACACATTGTAAATCTTTTAACACATCTTAGATATATTTATGCATATTACCTAAATTTTTTTTGCTATTACTCCCAAGTCCACACTAGGGTCATGTTCTGGTCCTTGTTCATTCATGTGTGCATAAGTGACTATGTCTACACAGTGTGGATTGGATTTTCTCATATTTAATCAGCTTTTTTCCTTTTTTCTTCTTAATCACTCTACCTTTTTGTATTTTCTACTTGTTTACACTTTCTTAACTTCTGGCTTTTGCATTTATAATTTCTTTAATAGTGCTATAAATTCATATGGTAAACTATAAAGTTTCTATGCATTGCATTTCTGGAATTTCAGCTATTTGTAAGACAGATAAGACCAGATGGTAGTAAAAGTGGGAAGCATGGATCTTCCCACCTTGGCAAAATTACTGGGAATAGAATTCATTATTCATAAGTAGCAGGAAGCCAAATATATAAGAGGAATTTGGGGTTGAATGATAGACAACACAAGCATGACCTTAACACTGTCAATCTGAGTCATGAGTGTGATAAATTCGTGTACCTCCTCTGATATTTACATCCTGTATTGTGTATAGAATTGAGTACCCCAAATTTTTCATTTGAAAAGAGTATCAGTAGAAAGGGGTCATCCCCATTTCTAAACCCTTATGATCTTTTAAAGATAAGAGCGCTATGTATGAGCAGTGTGTTCTCAGGATAAAATTTAGTAAGAATTCATGTTATAAGACAGGCTTTTCAAGTGATGTATTAATGTGCTGGGTGTGCACTGCAGACAAGAAAACATGGCAGAGTATCTTCAGGAATTGGAAGGGCCTTGGTTCACTAATCAGCTTCTCTACTTTCTATCTTGTGACACTGGACATCCTGAAACCTCATTTGATTTAAAGATAGACTATAGTGTAGTTATTTTGAAATGAAGTGACATAACATGTAGCTTCTTCTTAAGAAAGGTCAATTTTTTTATTTAAGCACAGAGCAGATAATTGCAATTATATTTTAGTAATTACCCAAAGCATATATATGCATCATGGAATAAGTCTTTAATACCAAGTCTTAAGCATGTAGTATAATTCTTCTGCTTTAGAACAGATTGGAACACTGTAAAAATGTCTATATCTCTTAAAAAGAGATAATTTGTCTTTAGAAAATGAGGCATGCTGGTGCTTTAAAAATATGTTTAACAGATAGATGCTTATTATATATATTCTATAACAAATAAGAAGTTGTTTCATAGTATATGACCACCATACAAAGCAACCACTTTAAAAATATTTCCTCCAGGTGGGGCATGGTGGCTTATACCTGTAATCCCAGCACTTTGGGAGGCCAAGGCAGGAGGATCAACTGAGGTCACGAGTTGGAGACCAACTTGGCCTACATGACAAAACCCAGTCTTTACTAAAAATACAGAAACTAGCTAGCTATGGTGGCACATGCCTGTGATCCCAGCTACTTGGGAGGCTGAGGCAGGAGAATCACTTGAACCTGGAAGGCAGAGGCTGCTGTAAGGCAACATAGTGCCACTGCACTCCAACCTGGGCAACAGAGCCAGACACTGTCCTCCCTCTCCCTGTCTCATCCTCCCCCAAAAGTTTCTGATTATATTGTCGTTTACTGCTAATGAGAACAATACATGTATTTTATACTGCTTTAATATACAAACAACTCTTTAAGATTTTTTCATTTAAATTCTAGAACGTATTTATTTATATATTACAACATTACAAAGATTAAAATTCACTTTTGTTGTTGTTGTTGAGACCAGGTCTCACTCTGTCACCCTGGCGGGACTGCAGTGGCACGATCCCAGCTCACTGCAACCTCTGCCTCTCAGGTTCAAGTGATTCTTGTGCCTCAGCCTCCTGAGTAGCTGGGACTACTGGCACCTGCCACCTCACCTGGGTAATTTTCCTATTTTTATTAGAGACAGGGTTTCACCATGTTGCCCAGGCTGGTCTTAAACTCCTGAGCTTCAGTGATCCACCTGCCTCAGCCTTCCAAACTACTAGGATTACAGATGTGAGCCACTGCACCGGACCCTAAATTCACTTTTTCTTTTTATTTCTATTTGTTATATATGCACCTGAATAACAGAACAATATTTAGAAGACATTGGAAAAAACCACCACCACCACCACCACCAAATTTTCAATCCACACATTTATATCCTCAGCTCTACCCTTAAATGTCTTGCGTTATTGAAAGTTTTTATGAATGCTAATTTATTTCTCTCTCTTAAGAGAGTGATGATAATAGGAAGTGTGTCATAGAGGATGGTACATGATATTAAAATAAGCATCCCTTTAAAAATATCGATTTGAAGGTTAGAAATATGAGCTACTTTGAGAGTCATTTAAAATAAAAGTTTATCTAATTAATGCTTATTCCCACTTTAATTTTATGTATTTCTAAATTGTTAAGAATTACATTAACAAACACATTTGTCTATTAGCCACCTCTTCTTCCTGCAGTTCTGAAAATATGCTACAGACATTCTATTAGGGGACAGCTCCAATAACAGACGATTGAGCAGATGGCTTATTTCCAATTTTATTTTTCCAATAATAAAAGGGCTTTCCTTGTTGTTAACATCTAAAGTTCATTCAAGAAGATACCTACCATGACAGATTTTTTTAAAGAAAAAACATACTAGCTAATTAAGAAAAAAGCTTTGCATTTTGTGATAGAAGCTTTTTCCATTGGCTTGAATCAAAAGAAAAATTAAACTGATAGAAACTTGCCTTTTAACTTAAATAAACTTTTGTTTTTCTCAGTTTCAGCACTAAAAAATAAAGCAAAAATAGAAAAATAAAGACATCAAAGAAAAGGGAAGATGAAAAATGATGAAGTCTAGAATTAACAAATATTTTTTAGTTTTATTTTCAAAATGTAATGGTTTATGGAAAAGATAACCTCTCCTCTGTGAAATATAACTTATATTTATTACAATGAAGGTTTTATATTTTAACTTCATCTTTTTTTCTTTCTGGATCTGTTTATTTTTGAATTTGTTTTAAATTAGAATTTAATATATACACATTTTATTCTCAAAAAATATATGTGGACCAGGCACAGCGGCTGATGCCTGTAATCCCAGCACTTTGGGAGGCTGAGGCAGGCAGAATACTTGAGTCCAGTAGTCCAAGACCAGCTTGGGCAACACGGTGAGACCCTGTCTCTACAAAATATTAGGAAATTAGCCAAGCATGGCAGTGCATGCCAGATGCTCAGGAGGCTGAGATGGGAGGATCACTTGAGCCCAGAAGTTAGAGGCTACAGTGAACCTTCATTGGGCCAATGTACTCCAGTCTGGTGACAAAGCGAGATGCTGTTTCATAAGCAAAGAAATAAAAATAATAAAAATGTATATGTGAATTTCAATTGCATTCTTTTGAAAATTGATCAGTCTTGCTATAGGAAATAAAATATAATCGTATGATGTTTAGGACAAGAACATATGTAGAAAAGACTATATACAGGAGACTGAGTAGAAGCAAATAACAGGGTGAGAGTAAAAGTTATTTTGGGTCAGTCATAATTCAGTGGCTGGGGTATGGACAACATTATATGTAAAGAAATAATTGGATAGCTAAGATTTGCAATGAAAAACAATAAAGAAGACTGTGTTAGGTTCTGTATTTATGCATTGACCAGGTGAAGAGGCAGTGAGATACAGTGTTTGATGTGCATGGTCTCCTAATTTGGATTAAAGTCCAAACCCTGATTCTTCCCCCTAATTTTATATTGGCTTTGGCTTCAGTCAGCTGTTAACTCCATTGTGCCTGCCTTGAGGGATTGTAGTAGAATTAAAGATGTAACACACATCTACAATATTTGCACAGCTATTCCTGATACACAATAGGAGCTGAGTATATATTAGCAACTATCATAATGCCACATTTTCCTGGATACAATTATCTAATTTCTAAATTGAATAATTTATACTTAAAACACAAGATAATTTGAGAAGAGCATTCCTTCTTTGTGTATTTATGGTATTTAAAAAAGGCAACACTTCTAATGTAGTTGGTCTGTTTTATAAGTAGTATAACTAATAGATGTCTAATTTTGCCATCACATAAAACTCATACTATGAATGAGTGCAGACTGTAACATTCATAGTATGGGCTGAGATTTTTGAACCATCAGTTAAAAGGGATATTGAATCCACAAGAAAGAGTAGTCAGTATTATTCTTACTGCTGTGCTAGAAGGTGCCAGATACCTCTCAGCTTTACACTTACTCTATGACACATTTCTCTCTAATATTAGAGCTGGAAGACTGTACAATACATCTCCCTAATTCCATGTTCCATATTCTTTCAATGAAAAGTAATGGTGGTAGAATAAAGAGTAATATAATAAGTGAAGCCATTTCTTTTTTTTCCCCTGATTTCTGGAAAGGGCAGCATAAGTAGCAAATGATTTGTAGACTTTTAAATTTCATGAAGAACAATGTTGAAGTATGAGGAAAAAGTACTTTTATCTAAAATCACCAAAATCAATAGCAAGAAGTAGCTTTTTAATTTTTTCTATTAGGCAGAGTTCTGTGTAACTTTTCTTCATAAATCAATAGTTGGAGTAGGAGTATAGAAAATATTATTTCTCTCTATACACAAATGTAAAATAAAGTGTACAGAGGTACATAGGAAAGGACTGAAAATGGCACTGCATTATAAATAAATGAAAGCCTAGAATTGACATGTTAGTAATAGCCAACATTAAATGCATGTTACTACTATCAGAAGTGGGAAAAAGTAACATACTTTCTGACACTTCCCAGTAAATATTTTAGAAGACATCATCCTTCCTATTGTCCTGTATTCAATAAAGTAAAATTAAGGGATATAAGTGATTAGTTTCCAAAAGTAGGCTTTATTCTGTGTTGGACATCTTTTACAAAGGTTTTGCTTGCAGTCAGAACAATTGAAGGTCCTAACAGCTGTGTGGCTGACACACTCATAGAGTGTGGCAGTAGAATGTATGGCAACTCTTATACAAGTCATTAAGTACATCTTTGAACAAGCAGCTAACTTTTCTTGATGTGGTCCAATGAATTAAAAACAAAAAAGTAAGTATGCTTTTTAGGAAATAGTGCGTTTTATCTTTTGGTGATGAATTTAACCATATTATTTCATTGCAAAACATAGCCAGTCTTGGAATGATTTTTCCTTAAATACGAAATCAATTTTTTCTTATCCTAGTTTTTCAGATTGACTACATGTATTATACAGGAAATGATTTATATAAATGAAATGTTTCCTATAAAAGAATTTTTGTAATAAAATTCCAGTTATAAACTATATGTATTTTTTCTAGTTCACTTTTACTCAAAGCCCCTGAAAATATGAATGAGAAAATTACTGTTTCTCTTACTTTCACAGAATCAGCCATGACACCAAAGTGACTTTAACACTGAACTACGTTTCACAACACCCGTATTCTCTTTTTTACTCCAACTTGCAAGACATTGAGCATGTCACGTAATCATTTTATTTGTAAGCTAAATAGAGATAAACATTATTGAGTTTACCTATGTGGTGGGCTTCCAGGGACAGAAAGAAATGCAAAGTTCATTCAGAGAATGATTCCATACCGATAGCATCTCTATGATTGAAAGCTAACATATGTATTTAATGCTATTTGTATGAGGCCAACACCTGAACATATTATTAGACTTGAAAGTAAGCATTCTAATACTTGCTCAGATTATCTAGACTTAAATACAAAAGTATTGAGTTACTCCCCCAGCAAAAAATTTCTGAGATTAACGAATAAAGACAAATTCATGAAATGGAGCATGACTATAGACTTAGATGTAATTGCTGAAGTTATGATAGGAATGTGTGTGTATGCAAAGGCAGCTAAAGAAAATTACTGCAAAGAATCTCATTTCTGCCTAATTACGCTTTAATCACTGAAAGACAGGAAGATTGAAACTTTTTCCTTTTATTCCCTGTTTTTTTTTTTTTTTTTTTTTTTTTTTGAGACGGAGTTTCGCTCTTGTTACCCAGGCTGGAGTACAATGGCACGATCTCGGCTCACACAACCTCCGCCTCCTGGGTTCAGGCAATTCTCCTGCCTCAGCCTCCTGAGTAGCTGGGATTACAGGCACGCGCCACCGTGCCCAGCTAATTTTTTGTATTTTTAATAGAGACAGGGTTTCACCATGTTGACCAGGATGGTCTCGATCTCTTGACCTCGTGATCCACCCGCTTCGGCCTCCCAAAGTGCTGGGATTTCAGGCGTGAGCCACCGCGCCCGGCCCTATTCCCTGTTTTTATAATATCTAGTAGAGAATCTGACACCTCTCTCTCCCTCTCTGTCTGCTTCTCTCTCTCTCTCTCTCTGCCCTCCCCTCTCTCTCTCTCTACACACACACACACACACACACACACACACACACACACACACACGCAAGCACAAGCACGCAGGTGTACATTACAATTTTGACTATGACAAATTTTGATACATGACATAAAACATAAGTAAAAAGTAATCTAAATGTATTTTCAGGTATTTGTTTGGAAGTGAAAAAACGATTCCCAGACCCCTTTTAATCTTTGTCTCCAAAAAATAACTATTAATAACATTTTAAGAATATTCTTTAGAAATATTTCTTAGAATGGGAATTATTTTTAAATACCCTTAAAGATGTAAGATGTACTATATGATGATGCATTGCTTTTTATACTCTCATGTGTTTCTTTAATACTAACCTGTTATTGGCAATTATATCTATTTCACGAAGATAAGGAAGTTAATTTGGGATTTAAAAAAAGTTTACTGTCAGCCTCTCCTTCTATGACTCATTCATTTAATACTACCTCAAGACAATAACATTAACATATTATCTACCATGTCCTATATACTATTCCAATAGCTTTTCAAATACTGAATGATTTAATCATTTAATATACCTTTGACTTTTATAAGAATTTTAGACATAAAGAAACACATTTTACAGAAAAGGAAATAAGAAAATGAGAGCAATTTATATTCCAGAAAGTCACCATGCTATTTATGGAAGGGCTGGTGCAACCCTCCCAGCTGTGTTTGCACTCACCAGTCTACACTACCTCATCTGCTCACACATGGATGATGTGATTTTATTGCTACATGCATTGAGAGGTCTAATATACAAGTAGGCAAATTAAATGCTTCCATAAAAATTCACATTAATTATTTTTAAAAGTCACTAAAAATACATTTTCAGGGAATTGAGTATTTTTGAATGCATGCACAAAGCCAAACAATATTTTGTATAGACATTTGTTTTACCTGAATTACACTGAGAACACTCATTATTCATCCATCTAAATATTCAAACACAGCACCATCGATAGTCTGGTTTATTTATTTTTTATTATTAAGATTCATAATATGGTGTTATTTTAAAAAGAGTTTAAAGTAGAATTTACCCATTTTTCCTAACATGTGAAATATGATCACTAGATCAAACAGTACCATCACTGAGCTGAATATTTGGAGAACATTATGTGTCTTTTGGTAAAAATCAATTCATATAACCTGCCTTAATTGTTTATATGCAAACATTTTATAACATTTCCATGTTATGAAGGCCTGCTTCTTATTTTAGTTTGTCCTAGAACAAACTATAAAAATTATGTGCAAGGCAAATATTTCATCCCAATTCTTATTTCATTCTCATTAGTTGGTAGAATTTGCATGATTTTTATCAAATTATATTTACTGCATTTTACTTTCTCTTATTTTTCCTTCAACTCTTTTTGTCATTTATTCATTTTAATCTCTTGCATTATACATACATTCTCTTGCATTATGCACATACACATGCCTATATAAGCTATGTATTAACTATAAATTTTTTGTAAACATAGTTACAAATAATACTGGATAATACAGAAGTATATAGATGTATTAGTCTGTTCTCAGGCACTAATAAAGATATATTTAAGACTGGGTAGTTTATAGTTCCACATGGCTGGGGAGGCCCACAGTCATGGTGTAAGACAAAGGAGGAGCAAAGGCACATCTTACATGGCAGCAGGCAAGAGAGTGTGTGCAGGGGAACTACCCTTTATAAAACCATCAGATCTCATGAGACTTATTCACTATCATGAGAACATGCATGGGAATAACCTGCCCCATGATTCAATTACCTCCCACTGGGTCCCTCCCATGACATGTGGGGATTAATGGAGCTACAACTGATGATGAGATTTGGGTGGGGACACAACTAAACCATATCAATAGGAAAATGAATTAAATCATATTATAAAGGTATCAGAGTTTCATTTTCATTTAGAATGCAATAACCACTTTCATATAATTTTATGTAATTTGGGTGTTGAACTTTCAATACTCGCCTATTCTACCACTAAAACTCTGTACTACAGTTAACTGTTTCTGACACAATGGTATGTCATTCAGAACTCATGTCATTCACTCTCCACAGAACGGTAATCTCAGAATATCTATAGGTGGCAATATATGTTTCCATTGGTGATCTTGCTTACATGTTCCCTTGTCAGTAATATTTATTCTGAATCTGGCTGGTGTTTTCCAAATTGCTTACAGCTTCTGTGTTTAACTCATTAGATATCTAATAGCAGCTATTGTTTATATGTATTTCACAGAATGAATTCAACTTTCTAGACTTAGCACAAAAGCAAATATTCCTCAAAATTTTTCCATCAAAGTCTGACATTCAGAGGCTCCTCACTTCAGGGAGGTGCATAAACTTTCATGATACAGCAACAAATATTGTTTTTTAGAACCTAAATTATCTCCCTTTCTTACAAGTAGATTTTTTTGGTAGGTAAATGCTTTGATCGGCATAACGACATGAAGGACAAATGTCTCCTAGGGCCATGTTTAATAAAAGAAATAGTTATTCAATGTTTTCTCAGTCAGGTACTGGCTGTAATTTTGAAATAAAAATTTTCATAGACAAAGGTGAAAGTTATGTTTCATTGATAGTGGTAAAAATTTATGGAGTCTTTTTAGTAGACAGTGGAGAAAAATGTTTTAGGTCATGGAAAACAAAAGAGATAAAAAATAAACATATGAATAAGTAAATTCAATTTTTGCTTTTGTGTTTATGCAGTTAGAATACTGTGTTCTGTGTTCCTATGAGAACTTCAGTAGTGTCTCCCTGTCTACTTTGAGATATGTAGCCAAATATTAATATGACCTCAGTACAAGGACAGAGTAATAACAAGACTGCTGTTTCATAGATGTCTCTAGCTCTGTTGCACTACTATTTCTTGGGTATGAAGATCATGTCATATTATTTTTCAACTGATTCCTCTTGGAGCTCAAAAATAACTAAGCAAATAGACACCTTTGAAAAATTCAGTAAGGCTTATTATGCAAGGAAAATAATGTTTCCACTTATATTTCCTTAAACCTTATATTCAATTTGCAAATCTTACTGTATTTATAAATGAAACATGTTTTTTGTTAAAATTAAAACCACTTAAGTCTTCACTTGTTCTTTGATGTATGCTCAATTAACTTGTAAATTTGACAGATTAAATTTTTCTAACCATCTAAAACCATTTATAAACTTCATTAAGTAATCATGACACTTCAGATTACAATTACAAATTCAATATGTCTAATTCTTTCAAGCACTTCAAAACACTTAATAAGTAAGACTTTAAGAGCCAGTATGCAATTTGCTGAATTCCATCTGCCTGCCAGGGAGACCACTGGTATGCCGCACAATTAAGACTTTGTGAATTTAAAACCATAGGTAGGGATGTTGGGAAGTAGAGCTTGAAGACATATAGCTGAGTGAGGATGAATTCTTTGAATCTGTGCCATAGATAATGCTAAGACTGAAGTAACATTACAATGGCTATACGATGTTTGTGGACTTGATCTATGTTCCTCTCTACAAGTTCCCAAGGATAACTAATAAATCAAAAATAAAGACATATTGAAATTATATATATAAATCACACATATTTGTGTCTCTGTGTGTGTGTGTGTGTGTGTGTGTGTGTGTTGACATATGCTAGGTTGTTACCAGTTAACAAATGTCTGATCACTTGGATATATTATAGTCATGTATTTTTAATTTTTATGTTCTGTTAATAAAGTTTCCACTATTTGTTGCAATAGTTATGATGATAAGTTTCTAAAATGGCCATGAACATTTTGCATTATACATCTTAAAATTCTTAAAGCAATATTTATTGCTAAAATAATTAGTTTTTAAATTTTGCTTCATGAATAGATTTTGTCAGGATTCTGTTATTTATATAAACTGATTTTTAAAATAACTGGTTATGTTCCATGTGGAAAGATGAGATATGCAGAAGGATGTTGATTGTATTTAAAGCATAAAGTAATTCATTTGTAATAATACAATTATTACATACATGAGCATCCATGTAAATATACAAATTCTGTAATTTGAAACATTTTGATATTGTAACTCCTCTAGAATGTCTACATTTTACTAGTTTGCACTATTTTATTACTAATAACAATATGGGATTGGGAAGGTTTTTGAACACTTTCTAGTTGTTAGGCACTACCCTAAGCATCTTCTAGGTTACCAGCTAGAGTTATTTTTCATTTTTAAAATTCTTTCACAAACATTATAAATATATTTGAAATTATTTAATTTAGATTTATTGTGATGTTAAATATTTTTGTGATCTTGTTTCATATTTCAAGTGAAAAGGAGATTGATGTATTATTATTGTAGTGTAACTAAAAGCATTTATTTTACATGGAATTTGTGAATTATATAAATGATAATGTGACAGTTCATTGTTTTTTCACTTTGACATCACTTACATCCTCTAAAACTCTCCATCTTTTCCTAAACTCTGAAAAAACTTCAGAATTGAAAATTCACAAAGTGCTGAACTCAATACCTTTGTAGAAGAAAGCTTTCTGGATATATATTTTTAAGTATATTTCATCTTTATTAGCTTGTTTTTATTTTCTTTCTTGAATCAGTTGTGAAAATATTCCATATATTTATTTATTTATTTTTAATTTTATTATTATATTTTAAGTTCTGGGATACATGTGCAGAACATACAAGTTTTTTACATAGGTACACATGTGCCATGGTGGTTTGCTGCACCCATCAATTCATCATCTACATTACATATTTCTCCTAATGCTATCCCTCCTTTAACCTAGCCCCAGACCCTCTTATAGGCCCCAGCATGTGATGTTCCCTCCCTGTGTCCATGTGTTCTTGTTCAACTCCCACTAATGAGTGAGGACATGCAGTGTTTGTTTTTCTGTTCTTGTGTTAGTTTGCTGAGAATGATGGTTTCCAGCTTTGTCTATGTCCTGCTTCATCAAATGGTTTTCTCAAGATTCTGTCACCTATATAAACTGATTTTAAAAATAACTGGTTATGTTGCACGTGAAAAGATGAGATAGGAACTCATCCTTTTTATGGCTGCATATTATTCCATGGAATATATGTGCTACATTTTCTTTATCAGTCTATCATTGATGGGCATTTGGGTTGGTTCCAAGTCTTTGTATTTAAATATTCATATTAACGTTCATAAAGTATATGTATTTTTAAATTTAAAATGTTCTTCATAATTTGATTATTATCCTGTGTCTTCAGGATCACTATATAATCTTTATTGCTCTCTTTTCTACACTTGTTTTCAGCAGATGTGTTTATTTCTAGTTTTTAAGATATATTTGTGTTAATTGTTTTGTTTCTAACTCAAATAATTTATTTTTCAATTTTGATAATTAATTTTTCCCTTAAGTGTATTACTTTTTAAAAAACACTATATCGATTTGAATTGATAACTGAATGAATGAATCACCTGTCATACTAATTTACTTAGTCTAATTTAGATTTCTTGAAATATTTATCACATTTTATATAATTATTCATAGAATGTTTACCAACATCACTGGACCTTAAATTCACACACACACACACACACACGGTTATATGTTATATTGCTATAGTTTGGATATATTTAGAGTTGGGATATATCCTAACTATAAATTACACATAAATATCTCATTCACCATTATGTTCCCCTTGCCTAGCAGAATGCCTGGTATGTAAAACTTATCTGATAAATATTAATTTAAATGGATTGAGTCTATTTACTAGTCATATATTTGCATATTTTCCTCTTACTAAGTTACATTTAACTCCATAGTTAAAAAGTTTCTTTATTATTCTTCCATTAGCATTTGAACTAATTTGTCCCTTTCAGTATAATTCTAAATGACGTACAATTATAAATGACTAATTGTTTTACTATAAATTATCTTCTTTTAATAGCTTTTGTCTTTCTGGTAGCAGGAAACCCCATCTGATGCCAATTCCCCATCATAATAAGTGAATGTAATCAAGGGCTCTTTTCTAATAATGTGAATAGGTGTGCAGAGACTAACAGAGGTGGTATAGCAGGTTTATTCTTTTTATGGCAGTGACCTAGTGCTCTGTAACCCAAGGGTAAAATCTCATGCACTCTTAGCAACAGGGAAATTGTGAGAACATGTCCTAGATATTTCTCCATTTATTTGTGAATTATATACATTTTATTCTGAAAATACATAGGTTTTACAATTTTGTTAAACAAATCTATTTTTCTTTACTATGTAATCACTAACTAAGAGTGAAAATATTTACTTGGCCAATTTTGTTCACTTGAGAACTTCAGCACTTGCTGATCATTGGGGTTACCCTGATTTTTGTCTTTCTTGAGTACAGATTTTGGTGTAGTCCTTTATTTGTTAGTCCCCTTATTTTATCAATAAGTATTGTTTTCTTAATTAGTGTCAGTTATGGTTTCTTACAACTGAAAAAAAATAATAAGAACTACAAAATAACTAAAATTAGTATTAAAGTATAGATAAGATGTGTTCAAGGGCATGTGTGGTATTGGGCCAACATGGAGAAAAAGCCAGAGATTTCTACTAACCATCACAGATACAATCAAACAATCCAAGGATTGTTGAGAACACTGGAAGGGTACTTTGTTATATGTCTCTTAGTCAATCTGAGGAAGGGATTGCATGACTTTGCTGGCATTCACCAAATGCTCATACACTCCCATGGCATTCCATCATGAGTTGCTTCTTGTTACAAACTTCACTTACAGTAAACTTAAAAAAATAAAATTAAAACTTTAAAAAGGAATAAAACTTGATTGTGTCTTTCTTTCTTTTTTCCCAGCAATATAGTTAGTTAACTTGACTCTATGGGAAATAATTTGTGTTTATTTTTTCAAAATTATCTAATTTTTCAAGGGATTGTACTGTAAAATTGATCCAGCTCTATCAATTCTCTCAATAGTGCCTTATATCAGATTTATTTAATTTATATCTATTTATAAACAAGACCCATTTACTACCTGCAAAAATCCATGCATAAATGTGGCTTGAGGTGCTGTGATTTGTGTTTTAAATAATTTCAAATGTAATCTAAATCTCTGATATAATTCATCTTCACCTTCGTTTCTGTTAAAAAAAAAAAAATACCATGCTGTGCTTCGTTGAAATAGACTAGCATACACATCAATAACCACTTTTAATCATTTCATAATTCTGTTATTCTAATAATTATAAATTACATTTTCTCTTTGCAGATGATTAGATTATGTGTGAGGTTCTTTAAAGCAATGTAATATTAGTGGTTAATATATTTCAGAGGCTCCACTGAGTTCTTAGAAATCTGTTATCTCTGAAGTTTAAACAATGAGATAGATACATCGTAATTTCTGTTGCTAGGTTCTAAAACAAGACAAAACTACAGACCTTTGTTGTTTTCAGGATCAATCATTCACACAATTGCATAAATTATAACTTGAGTCTTGCTTATTTAAATTTTGTATGTTTCACACACCTCACCCTTGTTCTTTACTGTTGTGATGCTGGTGTTCATGATACCAGCTTAGCTTTGTCACTGGTTAACAGCATTTGTATTTGCTCCCCATCGAGTTAATTTTCTCTCCTATAATCCTAAATCTTCAGGAAAATGTAACAAAGTGTACCCACTTTTCAGACTGAGCTCATTTCATACTGTTTGGCTTTTTCTAATTTGAATTAGTCACAGTTTTATGAAGACTCTAAAATCTCTTTGTTTCACACCCTATATTATTTTTTATGATATTAAAATAAAATTTCAGAAATGTTTTACACTCATGACTAAGATATATTTAAATGTTGTGAGGTTAAAAAAATCATTGTCTGAAGGTATGAATGTCCATTACTTCTGCTGTATATTACAAATAAGACAAGAGTGTCCTATTGCCAGTTTGCTTCTTTATTACTATTATTTTTAGTAATAACTTGTAAAGATCACAAGCCAGACACTTGCATTGTTCCTTATGAAGCAAATAGTCTTATTTCCTAGTCCTTTTCACATTTGATTATACTCTGTCAGCCCTTTTCTTAAATTTTGTTTCTGTTTCTTGCATAGTAAATATAAATTTTGGAAGACTTGAAAATAAATTCAGGTAAATACAACGTAAGTTGAATTTACTCTTTAAAGTTTTAAAAAATACATAATTGTCTCTTAGATTATTAAAACATAACACTTTCCAATTGTTTCTTATCACTTTTGGTAAAAGAAAATATCATTTGAGAATGTTACTTCTAAGGAAAAGGTAGGAAGAAAAGTAATTTTTTTCAATTAATATCTTAGTTTACACACACTAACAAGTGCAAAATTTTCTTATATAATTTAACTCCAATTAAAATATTATCAGAATCCTTCAAATAATCATAAATAAAAAATAACAATTTGACAATGACTAGAATGAGGTATGTATTGCCATGTAAATCTAGTTATTTTCAGGAGGAAAATTATCATACACGATATATAGTTGAAAAAATTGGAAAATACAAACAAAGCTGAAATGTCAATAAATCAGTGTGAATTATAAAATATTTCTTACCCTAAAACATGTTGTTAAAATTTTAAAGTGTTTGCCCATAATAGTAAAGAAGAAAGATTCTTAAACCAAAATCCGTTTTTTGACTTACTTAGTGCTATATACAGATTTGCCTTTATATTCATTTTTAGTCTAATAACTTTTGCTTAACTTTTGCTTTTGCTTTTGCTTGTTAAAATGTACACTTAAGAATCATACAGTTTTTTGAGACACATGGATGGAATTTCACAATTGTTTGAGATGGTGCCATATCTTTAACTATATGCAAAGAAAATATATTTGATTCTTTTCCTCCAATCCACAATTCTATGATTTTAATTGACCCAGAGACAGGTGAAATTTCTTTTTCCAAATCATTCTGAAAAAAAATTGAATAATAGGGAAAATTTATATTACAAAAGTCAATCTAAATCTAATACTTTTTAAATCAGATAATTTTATAAAAAATAATTGCTAAAAGTAGAATAGAGAGGATTGTCCAAAAGCCTTAGGAATAAATTCCACTTGACCCAGCAATCCCATTACTGGGTATATATCCAAAGGACTATAAATTGTTCTACTATAAGGACACATGCACACAAATGTTCATTGCAGCACTGTTTACAATAGCAAAGACCTGGAATCAGCCCAAATGCCAATCAATGATAGACTGGACAGGGAAAATGTGGCACATATACACCATGGAATATTATGCAGCAATCAAAAACTATGAGTTCGTGTCCTTTGTAGGGACATGGATGAACCTGGAGAGCATCATTCTCAGCAAACTGACACAAGAACAGAAAATGAAATACTGCATGTTCTCACTCATAGGCAGGTGTTGAACAATGAGAACACACGGACACAGGGAGGGGAGCACTACACACTGGGGTCTGTTGGGGGGAATAGGGGAGGGACAGCAGGGGGTGGGAAGTTGGGGAGAGACAGCATGGGGAGAAATGCCAGATACAGGTCGAAGGGGAGGAAGGCAGAAAATCACACTGCCATGTGTATACCTATGCAACTATCTTGTATGTTCTTCACATGTACCCCCAAACCTAAAATGCAATAAAAATAAATAAAAAATTTAAAAAGGAATATGTTAAATATATTTAAACAGATAATGACTTTACTGATGTATTATACTCTATTGATAAGTTATTTTTGTGTAATGAGAAAGATTGCCAACAGAAATAGTGTTGACTTACCTATGGTCACTGACTCAGTTTGTACCAATGCCAGACTCTAACAGTTCTTATATTAAAAGAGCAGACACGGAAATGCCATTAAAAATTATGGACTGTTAAAAGATGTATTGTTAGTAGAAATAATGACTCAGCACAAAAAGAAGAGGTATGTGGTAATGTGAGGAGGGGACTATGTACATATATAAATATATATTTTGTGAGCAGTTATTTATAAGGAAAGTGAAATACAATAAAGAAAATATCTATTATTACCTATTTATGCCTTTTGAAAGACTTTATCCTTTATTTGAATTTCTGAAACTCTAATCATTTATTTTATCATCTATTACATCATTTTCTATCCTTCCCTAAGGATAAATATGTTTATTTTCTAAATTAATTAAGAGTGTCTTGAATAACAGGGCTATATTCTCTTATTCTTTCATTATCTCAATTTACTTTGCACAATGCTTGATTATTTTTGGATAGAGACATAGACAGATGACATAATAACTTAGATTTCTGTATTTTATATGCCATAATATCAATTAAGAAATCTTGTTCAGGTAAATATGTCAGATAAAAATATTCAACTATAGGGAATAGCACATGAATAAAAAAAGTAATTTATTGTGTTAAGATTGTTACAGATACCACTACTGTCTAATGACATCATATCATATACTCAAATAGTTTCATAACTGCAAGCATGAGAATGTTTAAATTCCAAATCAAATTAGTTTTAATTCAAAAACAAGAAGCACCGACATTTCCTTAGGTCTCTGTAAATTGTTCATTAATTCACCATGCATTTTCTAAATGTATCTGAACAATGTTTATGTTTTATTTTGAGTCAGACTAAATTTAAATTTTCTGTGATATAGCAATGAATTTTTAAAAAGGCGTTTGCAAGTTACAAAAAGCAAAAACTGAGTTAACTAAAATTAACTCCAGATGAATTAAAAACTTAAACATAAGACCTAACACCATTAAAACCCTAGAAGAAAACCTAGGCAAAACCATTCAGGACATAGGCATAGGCAAGGACTTCATGACTAAAACACCAAAAGAATTGGCAACAAAAGCCAAAATAGACAAATGGGTTCTAATTAAACTCCAGAGCTTCTGCACAGCAAAAGAAACAATCATTAGAGTGAACTGGTAACCAACAGAATGGGAAAAAAATTTTGCAATCTACCCAACTGACAAAGGGCTAATATCCAAAATCTACAAAGAACCAGAACAGATTTACAAGAAAAAAACAAACCCATCCAAAAGTGGGCAAAGGATATGAACACTTTTCAAACGAAGATATATATGAGGCCAACAAACAAAAAATGCTCATCATCACTGATTATTAGAGAAATGCAAATCACAACCTCATTGAGATACCACCTCACGCCAGTTAGAATGGCAATCGTTAAAAAATCTGAAGACAACAGATGCTGGAGAGGATGTGGAGAAATAGGAACACTTTTACACTGTTGGTGGGAGTGTAAACTAGTTCAACAATTGTGGAAGACAGTGTGGCGATTCCTCAAGGACCTAGAAATAGAAATTCCATTTGACCCAGCAATACATTACTGGGTATATACCCAAAAGATTACAAATCATTCTATTATAAAGACACATACACACGTATGTTCATAGCAGCACTGTTAACAATAGCAAAGACCTGAAATCAACCCAAATGCCCATCAATGATAGACTGGACAAGGAAAATGTGGCACACATGTACCATGGATTATTATGGAGCCATAAAAATGATGAATTTGTGTTTTTTGTAGGCACATGTATGAACCTGGAAACCATAGTTCTCAGCAAACTGACATAAGAACAGAAAATCAAACACTGCATGTTCTCACTCATAGGCGGGTGATGAACAATGAGAACACAGGGACACAGGGAGGGGAGCATCACACACTGGGGTCTTTTGGGAGTGCCAAGGGAGGGACAGCACCGCGGTGGGGAGGTCAGGGAGGGGTAACATGGGGAGGAATGCCACATGTAGGTGACTGGGGGGTTGAAGACAGCAAACCATATTGCCATATGTGCACCTATGCAACAATCCTGCACGATCTGCACATGTACCCCAGAAACTAAAGTACAATAAAAAAATGATAAATAATAGATTTAGAAAAGGTATTTTGGAATAGCTATTTGAAAACACACATAAAGAAAATAAATATTTACATAGTTTACAAATGGTCTTTATATTTCATTGAGAGTAGTGTGGCCTTAGATGTGTGCAGAAGAGAATGATGAATTTTGGTAGACCATTATGGCTTTGTACCCCAAAACATGGTGGCCAGAGCTATACTACTACCACTCTACACACACACACACACACACACACACACACACACAGCTATAAATATATACATACAAATATGTACACACTGTTTCCAACTATATAAAGATATATATTATCTTTCATATGAAATACACATATATGTCTATATATGTATATGTATGTATATGTCATTCATATGAAGTATATATGTATATGTCTAGTGTGTACATGCTATTTGCTACTATACATATATGTACACATGTGTACACATATGTACACACAGGTATAGTGTGCCTGTGTATGGTGGCAGCATAAATTATATTCACATTCAGCTCTGAAGTACAAGAGAATGAAGCTACTTTTTTAAATTTATAATTGATTCATTCTTCTTCAAAAGTTGTAAAGAGCTGGATTGTGGTTTCATTCAATGTAGTTTATCCAATGTAATTATATTTATAACCCTATAAGCAACACTCAGTCCTTCTGGGTAAAAATGCTCATTTCCCCTGAGTTTCTTCTACATTGCTGTTTACAGCTCTACTCCATGGAACCTGATGCTTTCTAAATAACGGGGGAGATTAGGACTTATATTTTCTCATGATATTTTTCTAGCTCTATGTGGTACCATTTGGTTCTACATGGTCTGTCTTCTGCATCCTCTGTTTTTCTGGTTCTGACCAGTGTGACAGTAACAGACCAAGTTAAGCAGGTGTGAACCATGACCTGTGATTGCTCAGTGTGGTTAGAGCCCATTCATGCTTCCTGGTTGATGTAGCTTACTTTTCTTAGAGTAGGACAACTGTGCTCTGTAGATTGACTCTATCGTCCCAGGCCTATGGGGCCTCACCCTGTTGCCTTTGCTGAGTGCTGCTTCTGTATCTCCCAGTATACTCTGAACTACTACCCAACAAGACTTTCATCTGTTTTGGTGATCCACACAAAACAGAGAAAGAGAGAAGTTGAGGAAAGCTAAATTTCAAGGCCTCTTTCAAACAGCCTATCCCAAGCTGTGCTGCAAATTTTCATTGATATAACTGGCACTTTATTTTGGCTGGATATTTCAAGTAGTCAAGTAAAATTTAATTGATTAATTTGACATATTTTGAAGACTTCCACTTATTAAATTTTAAAAATATAATTGCATATTATATGTGTGTATATCTCTCTATACATAATTTTCCATATTAGTTTTCTTTGTACAAATAGCTGAAGAAAAAGAGTGAGGAAAAATTAAGGTAAGGAAGAAATAATAAAATGAAAAAAAATACTTTGAAACATACAGAGACAATTTTTAAAAGTCTATATTTAAAATGGTACTTTCTCTTTAATTAACACTAAAAGCATTCAGTCTAATGCCCTAAAAAAAAAAATGTTAGTAGCTCATAATGTTAATCTATTTAATTGAGCTTACAGTAATAATTTAAAATACATGCTATGTTACCTTTCTGTCTCTAGGTCCACTTAGGAGGGTAGTAATCTCCTGATCCACTTACTATATTTTAGAAAGAAGGTAATTTAAAAGTTTACACAGAATAGTTGCTTTGAATGTATTCATTCATTCTAAAGGAAATTTTAAAGAAACACATAACTGAATCTGTGTTTATCAGAATACAGCAAGTAAAACCACAGGCTTTGTCAATGTGCACTGAAACTTGCCTTCTAGCAAGACAAGGAATCACTGTTCCAGCTGAACACTGCTGATCATCAAGTCAAACTCCTCATCAATGAAATAAATTCAAATGAAAGCTTATGTGACTTTTGGAATCAGTGTTTTAGTAGAAAATATTCTGAAAGCTGCAAAAGACATAAAACCTAAATGAAGATGATACATAGTTCCACATTTAGCAAATTCATTTCATTCTAAATTTACACTCTACTGACTGTAAAATAAATCAGACACTAGAAAATTGCACATCTTATTAAATAAACCAAAGAAAAACAAACATACATAATTTCTAGAAGAATATATATATCAAGGACACTTTAGAAGAGAAAAATCATATTTGCTAGTGATAAATACATTATAAACTGGCAATTGAGATATAATAAACTATAATTTCTAGACAAACTCTATCATATTCCATGTGTTTTACTGACAAGATATGAAAATGAAAACAATTTTAATCTGGTGGTCAATAAAATCAGTTTGTTCTACTGAAACAGAGCAAGCGAAGATGTAGGAACAAGTAGCGATTGTGGGCAAGGGATAGTCTTAAGAAGTCACAGTAAAAGAAATGGGAAACTGAGATAGGGATGTAGAGGAAGCCCAAGTGGCATTACATTTCCAGGTATTTATCAGAAAGAGGTCAGTCCTGCTAGGGAATCTCTGAAGAATGACATGGAACACAACTCAGAATTGTCCTTCTGGGAGACTGAAGACTGGAGCATCTATTCACTTATTACCACTCTCTATTAATGAGGGTCATTCCCATAAGCATCAACTTCCCTGCACTTCAAGGATATACTTTCTTTGAGTAAGTTCTTAGGGTGTCAGAGAACACCCGAGGCAGAAAGCTGAGATGCTGGAAAATATCTATGTAATTAGGTAGTGTCCGTCATAGCTAATGCTGATGTTAAAAGCTAAGCCTTGTGGTTGAGACTTTGGACATCAGTCATACCTACCACACATAATCCTACAATCTTTCCTTCCACTCATCAGACATAACATTGTATATTTGGAGGTTTACATGAAGGCAATAAAATAGTAGGTAATGGTAGAAGATTAAGGTCATTTGGAAGCCTTTCTTACCTTGCCAGTATCTGAAATGAATAATGCTAAAACTGGATTATCAGGAAAAAAGTAACTTGTGGAATATATTTGCAAACAGCACTTTGGGTTCTAATATTCTCCTACAAGCAGCATATACAAATGAACATGCTCTCTAGATATGCTGTTGACTGCTATGACTGAATAATTTAGAAAAATCAAAAATTTATACAGTAATTAGGAGAGTAAAGGCACTTTCTACCTATCAGGAAAATAATATTTTATCATGACATAAAGCATTATAAATAAATGTTTTCATGTAAATGCTATAAATTTTGTCCTAAAAGGAAACAAATAAATACTTGGCATGTACTCATTTCCAATTTGAGTTTTGTAATTACTTGCTAGATAAAAAACATTTTAAATATTAAAAAACACAAATAATAAAATGTATTTGAAAATAGTAGAATAGTTATTTGAAATATTATAATGTTTTTCATTTAATATCCATTGCCTTATAGTTTCTGTTCTCTCTCTCTCTCTCTCTCTCTCTCTCTCTCTCTCTCTCTCTCTGTGTGTGTGTGTGTGTGTGTGTGTGTGTGTGTGTGTCTGTGCGTCTGTGTGTGTAAAATATCATTGTATGACTTGCTGATTCAGCCTCAAAAAAATGATACACCAAGAATATGGCACTTTGGCAGGTAAGTGCTTTGAATTAAAGGAAATAAAATAGCCATTAGAAATAAAGCTCAAAACCAAGGTCGATCTCAGACCCTCCCTACCACCTTTTCCTTTGATTTTTTTTTTTTTTAATTATTTATTTTCTGAAGCACCACAATACTGAGAGGCACCCTCTCTGGAATTTCCTTGTTTGACTAGGAAAGATATTCTCCAAGAGAAATGCGATTGTCTTAAGAACCTCTCTCTAAAGGGTCTCATCAAATAACCCAGGATTTAAACACAGGTGAAGAGAAAAAACTAGGAGTGATTACCATGCCTAGACAATTTTTTATTTTTTCTTCTGAGGGCACATGCTAGAGAATTCCCTGGAGACTTTATCTGCATAAGACAAATTTTGTTCACAGTGAAGTTCAGCCCTTTACTTTCCTACCACCTTTGAGGGAGCTTAGAGAGATTTTGATTCAGGGTCCTTTGGACTCGTTCATTTTCCCTGAAAATCATATACTCCTACGCATCCATCTCTGGCTCCCTGTGAAGGAGGACATAGAAGCATCTGGACTACAGTAGGTTAAGTCATTCTGTAATTCTTTGTGCTTATGCACATTAAATACATATTTAATGTTTTTTTCCTCCTGTTTATCTACAGTGAGCCTTCAAAGGGCAAAGGAGAAATTCTGTTTTTGACCCCATGCCAAAATAAATAAATAAATAAATAAGTATACTTATCTCTCTCCCTCTCTCTCTCTCTCTATCTCTATATATAATGTTATATATATACACACACACATATGTATAAATAATCAATATATATGTTTTCATTTGGTTGTTTTTCAAATAAAGCAAAATATTTGGGGAATGGGAACACTTGTTAATCAAATTATTGTCCCCATCAAGTAAACAGTTAAGTACATAATGTGATTTCAGAGAAAGAATTCCCATCTAGAAATAGTTTTCTTCTAATTTCCATAGCGCATGAATTCTATTGCTAAGATTCCAGGTTTTATTTTAACTGTAAGTATCACAGGAAGAGCGAAGTGTTAAACCTTTAGAACTGAATATGCAGCTTATAGTGCATCAATTTAATTCAATGAGCTCAATGAATTTCAGGCCTTGGCAGAGTTGAAGATTAAAATAAGCGTAGATGAGATACCTCTGAAAGAAAAAAATACAGGATTCATATAAATGGCATTTTGTGTATGATTATCTGAATAGTCAGTAGGGAAAATAAGAGTTCCAAATCAAGATAACTGTGTTACATGGAAAGTATTACAGATCACTACATGCAACAGATGAAACCAGTGAGAATATTTCATAGAAAATATGATGAAATATTAATTTGGCAAAAGGAATGGAGTAGATAATAAAATAGAACATATGAATGCAAAATGATGGAGATGAAAGTAAGCATTGAGTGCAGACAAGTTGTTAGGCAAAGGAGTTGAGAGAAAGAGAAAGATAAAGGGAATTTTCACATGGGGCAGGCCTGGTGAAAGATTATCTCATGGACAAGGGCTTAAACAAAGCAGAGCTTTTCATTGGCAGATCTTGATCTCTTAAGAATCCTAATGGTATTTATTTTCTGTGTCATATATTTTGCCATTAAAGATTACATTACCTATACTTTAAACTATTTCATAAATACACGTCTTCTTTTCCAAAGCAGAAGGCTATTGTTTTTGAAGAGTGTTCAGGAAGTATTCCAATGCTTTTCTGCATGATAAGATGCAAGTCTAAAGCCACTGATGTCATCTCTATACATTATGTACAAAGCATGCCTTCTAGCTGTCCCTCAAAGAGAATCAGGAGTTAGCAGGAGAGTTAATTCTGATAACATCATTTGAGAACCTGAATGAAGTTATATTTGAAGATCATACTACCCTTTGTCTTTTTAGGTATGTGAGTTAATAGTTTTTTATTGTATAACTTGAGTGTTGGTAAATCAGTGTTATAAAATAATAATATTTGTTAAATGTGTTTAGATATTTGAATTTTATAACTTTTTTTGTGTTTATTTTAACTAGTGACAGACTTATTTTACATTCTGACTTAATTTTGCATCACTTTTTACTGTTTGGTCATGTCTGTTTTATAAAATATTTAGAAATAATTTTAATATAAAGGAAGCATAATTACTAACTGACAAACATAAGATTAATCCTGCTCCCCAAAATAAGGAAAACTAATCATCATTAAAGCTAAGACAAATGAATATCTGATATCATTTTAGAAGTGTGAATTAGATGATTTGGTGCCAACACTCTCCTTGGATTATGGCTCAGGTTTGAAATGTCAGCAGGGGTTTATCCACTTTGCCTGGGTTACTTGCTGTGATTAAATTCCTTCTCTCTGTAGGCATCTTTAATATTCACTAGGCTAATTCAAATTCCTTGCATTCTAAAACAATGGGAATAGTGAAATGCTAGACCATCCTACTGGAGATTACTGAACATGTTCTACATATATTTCTCTAAAGAATCTAAGGAAACAAAACATGAATTAATAACATAGCTTTTAAAAACAGGTGGCTATATTTTTTTAAATAAAAATTTTGAAAAAATTTATAATGTCTACATATTTTTGGTTAAAAACATATGATCACATGACTTTCTTTTATTCATTGGCCATTCCATTCAAGGTCAAATATAATTTTGAATAATCCATAATGAATTACATCAAGAATAGGTCATGAAAAATAGTTATGGTTAAGTTCACTATAAAAAGATTTGCATTTCTATTCTTAAAAATCTTTGTTAAATAAGTGCTTGAAGACAATAAAAGGAGCAAAATTAGTGTAATTAGCACATAATTCATATTATAAAGCTTGTCAAATTACAGTATTCTGCTATTATTTATAAAAGGTTAGCAGAGCTACAAAAGCAAGCAATCATAAATTTCAGAAAACAAGCTTCCATGAAAGACATGTCTTGCATCTTGCACGTTACCTGTGTTTGCATAAGCACAGCATAGTGTATTACAATTACAAATGCAATAGTGGGTAGGAAAGTAACTGTGTTAGTTCATTTCTCTACACATTCAATCATTCATTCAATTTAGATTCTTAATGATCAACAATACTGCTTTCAGAAAGAAATAGAAATTAATACTGAGCATATAGGCATTGGAGGGACATAAAATGTCATTAAAGATTAGGTAAGATATGTATCTTTTCACTTTAGAGGTCTGTCATAGTTACCCTTAATATTGAAGACCTCAGGACTCTACCAGCTATGATTCATTAACCTCATTTTATATCAAGTATAATAAATCACCTTAAATTCAAGTAGAGTCTTGAATAATATGTTTTATCATAGAACTCCATAAATCATGTTCTGAGTGGAGGGCCCTTATCCTTGTTCACCAAAACATGCAAAGCAAAGCTTAGTGTACTTTCCAAGAGAAATACTGAAATTCCCCAACTATAAGCCAATTTTTTGTTTAATAGGCTTTCAAATATAACTTCAGATCATTTTCAATTCAAAACTAGAAATGGAAGAAAAGCTGGAGCAAGTAGAGTAAATTCAACCTTCTAGCAATTATCTCCTGATGGAACCCAAAATTGCACAAATATTTACAAAGAAAGCACTCTTATAACCAAAAAGTAAGGTGAGCAATCACAATACCGGATTTTAAGATATTAACAAAGAAAGAGGCATTGAAGAAGGTAGGAAGGACAGCCACGCATTACCTGCACCATTCCTGCCCCAACTCCAAGCAGCATAGCAGAGAGAAAAACCTATGCTTGGAAGAAGGAGAGCAAAATGAGTATGGGAATTTGCACTGAAACTCAGTGTTTCCCTGTCACTGTTACAACACCAGGAAGAAGTTTGCTGGTGCCTGCAGAGGGAGAAGTTAAACCACCACTGAACCAGAGGAGAATCCTTTACCCCAGCTGGAGGAACCTGAATCTTAGCTGTCTTCATCACTGATGAACTAAAGATGTCTAGGGCCACAAATAAATTTGAGGAGAAAGACATAAGATTGCAGTCCTTGGGCAAGCCTTGGCACTGTGCTTGTCTCGTAGGCAGTGGGCTTAGGGTGCAACCCAGTTTGACACCAACCTTGGCAGTGTCTACATCACTGACACCAGGGCTATGAGACGTGCCTGCATTACCCTTCCCCCAATCCAGGCAGTGCAGAGAGACATTTGTTCTGCCTAGGGGAAGGAGAAGGAAGAGGACTTCGTCTTTCAACTTGGATACCAGCTCAGTCACAGTAAAATAAAGCACCAGATAGATCGCTGAAGCCCCCAATTCCAGGCATTTGCTCCCAGAAGCTGTTTCTAGACCCAACTTGAGCCAGAAAAGGATCTGTTGTGCTGGTGAGATGGAAACAGTCACAGCAGGATTTACCACCTGCTGACTAAAATAGCCATAGGCCTGTAGTAAACATCAGTGACAGCCAGGAAGTAGCACACAGAGGCCTTGGGTGAGCCCTAGTACTGCGCTGATCTGAAAGGCTGTGAGCTTCAAATGCAACCCATCATGATGCCAACTGTGGTGGTCATGGCAGTGCCTACATTACCCCTCCCCCAACTCCAGGTGGCACAATGTAGGGAGAGACTTGTTCTGCTTAAGGGAAAGTGAGGAAAGGAAGTAAGAAATTTTACTTGGGAACCCAAATAACTTCCCCTTATCTTTCCCAAGTTTACCAGCACTGTGTATCTGGAAGTCTGAAAGAATGGCAACATTTCTGAGCTTAGGATAGTTGATAGTTATTCCATTGGGGTTCCCAATACTAAAAATGGTAGTAGCAGTGATAAGAGTTTTGAGTATCCAACTCAAATCCCTTTCAATTCTTGGGAAGTCCTCTCAAGAAAGATGAGTACAAATAAGACCAGAGTGCGAAGATTGAACAAATACCTTTCGATTAATGGCCAGACACTGGAAAACATCCACAACCATTAAGAACATCCCAGAAAACTTGACCTCATCAATAAGACTAAACAAGGCATCAATAACTAATTTAGTGTGATGAAGATATGTGACCTTTTCAACAAATAATTCAAAATAGTTGTCTTAAGGAAGTTCAACAAATCTCAAAATAACACAGAGAAAAAAATTCAGAATTCTATCAGAGAAGTTTAACACAAAGAGATTGAAATAATGAAAAAAAGACAGAAATTCTGAAGTTGAAAAATGTAATTGTGTCAGACTCTCTCAACAGCAGAATTGATTAAGCAGAAGAAAGTATTAGTATGCTCTACAATACCTATATAAATATACATAGTGAAAGGGAGAAAAAGAAAAAAAAAATGAATAAAGCATGCTCACAAGATCTACAAAATAGTTTCAAAAAAGCCAGTCTAAGAGTTATTTGTCTTAAATTAGATAAGAGAAAGAAATCAGGGTACAAAGTTTGTTCAAAGAAATAAAAGAAAACTTACCAGACCTACAGAAAGATATAAATATCTAAGTACAAGAAGTTCAATGAACACCAAGAAGATTCAACCCAAATATAACTACTTCAAGGCATATAATAATCCAACTCTCAAAGGTCATGGACAAAAAAAGCATCATGAAAGAAGAAAACCAAAATTAAAAAAATACATAAAAAGGAGAGCTCTTATATGTCTGGCCTCAAATTTCTCAATATAAACCTTACTGGCTACAAGAAATGGAATGACGTATTCAAAGTGTTGAAGAAAAAATAAAAGGTTTCCTATATTATATTCACCAAAGTTGTCCTTCAAACATGAGGAAGAAATAAAGATATTCCCAAACAAAAGTTGAAGGATTTAATCAACACAAGAACTGAATTACAAGAAATACTAAAGTGAGGTTTTCAATCTGAAAGAAAAGATAGCTAATGAGCAATTAAAAATCATTTAAATGTAAAGAACTCATTGGTAAAGTAGCTACACAGACAAATACAGAACACTCAAACACTACATTATGATATTACATTACTAATATTGTTAGTACAAAGACTAAAAGGAAAATCTATAACAAATAATAATAACTACAATACATTTTTAAGATATAGACAATGTATAAATAGGGACAACCACCAGTCAATTAATGAAGAGGATGGAGTTTAGGTGTAGTTTTTGTTTGTTTGTTTTTTATGTGCTTGGTTTTTTCTTTCCATTGTGATCAAATATAACTTGTCATCTGTTTAAAATGATTAGTTATAAGATGTTACACATTAGCCTCATAGCAACCACAAAGCAAAATGCTATAATATATGCACACATGCACACACACACAAACAAAAATTTAAAACACACTAATAAAGAAAATCACTTATACATAAATAAATATAGGAAGAAAGGACTAACAAAACAACCAGAAAACAAATTTTAAAATGGCAACAATAAATTCTTACCTGTGAATAATTACATTTAATGTAAATGAACTAAATTCTCTAATCAAAAAGACATGGAATATTTGATTGGATTTTTTTTAAAAAACTCAACTTTATGCAGCTTACAAGAAGCTCACTTTACCTATTGATATAGTTTGAATATTTGTCCCCTCCCAAATCTCATGTCAAAATGTAATCCCCACTTCCGGGTGGGACTTGGTGGAAGGTGATTGTATTATGGGGGCAGATTTATCATGAATATCTTAGCACCATTGCACTTGCTGCTGTCCTTGTGAGAGTGAGTGAGTTCTGATGAGATCTGCTCATGTAAAAATGTGTGGAACCTCTCTCTTTCTTGCTCCTGCTTTTGTCATGTGACATGCCTGCTTCCCCCTTTGCCTTCTGCCATGATTGTAAGCTTTCTGAAGCTTCCCCAGAAACAAACAAGATGTTGGCACCATGCTTTCTGTAAAGCCTGAATGATGTGATTTGGATTTGTGTCCCACCCAAATCTTAGTTCAATTGTAATCCCCAGTGTTGAAGGAGGGGCCTGGTGAAAGGAAACTGGATCATGGGGGTAGATTTTCCCCTTCCTGTTCTCATGAGAGTGAGTGATTTTTCCTGATATCTGGTTAACTGTATGTAGCACCTCCCTTTTCTCTCTCTTTTTCTCCTGCTCCCGTCATGTTTGACGTGTCTGTTTCCCTTTCATTTTCTGCCATGACTGAAAGTTTCCTGAGGCCTTCCCAGTCATTCAGACTGTGGAATTTTGAACCAGTTAAACCTCTTTATTTTTTTTCAATAAATTACCCAGTCTCAAGTATTTCTTCATAGCAATGCAAAAATAAACTAATACGGAAAATTGGCCCCAGAAGAGTGGGGCATTGCTATAAAGATATCTGAAAATGTGGAGGCAACTTTGGAACTGGGTAACAGGGAGAGGTTGGGATGGTTTGGAAGGCTCATAGGAAGAGATAAATATAAGGGAAAATTAGAAATTTCTAGAGAATTGTTAAATTATTGTGACCAAAATGCTGATTTTTATATGAACAATAAAATGTCAAACTAAGGTGGTCTCAGATGGAGATGAGGAATTTATTGAGAACTGGAGTAAACATCACTCTTGCTATGATTTAGCAGAGACTGGCAGTATTGTGCCCTTGCTCTAGATATTTGTGGAATTTTGAACTTAAAAGTGAAAATTTCTGATACCTGGAAGAAATTTCTAAGCAGTGGAACTGTGAGTCCATTAAACCTCTTTTTCTTTATAAATTACCCAGTCTTGAGTATTCCTTCATAACAGTATGAAAATGTACTAATACAATTACATAATATCAACTTATATTTGGCTTCTTGTTCTTAATATTATTATTCTGACATTAATCTATTCTATGATGTTAAGAATGGCAATAGATTATTCATTTGTGTCTTTTATTTGTCCATTCTACTGCGAATGAGCATTTCAGTTAGTTATTTCACTTTCCGCCTATAATGGATAATACTTCAGTTAACATATTTCACCTGTTTTTGAGGCATACTGAATATATCTCTATTGTTTATTTTCCTAGGGGGTTATTAGGCCATAGGTTTCTATATATTTATCTTTAATAGATAATGCCATATAGTTTCCCAGAATGGTTCTAATAGTACACACTCTTTCCAGTACTGTATGAGAGTTTCAGTTGTTCCTTATTACCACTTGATGTTTTACAATTTTACATCTTGCATTAGTAATGAATTAAGTAGTGGACTCTCATTACCCTACTAGGTAATGATGTTGAGCACCTTTATACAATTTTTAGTCACTCAGTAGTCTTATTAAAGCCTCCTATTTTTAGATACATTTAACAAAAACTTGGATTATTTCCTCGTTGATTTCTAAGATTATATATTACATCAGGAATTGATTTTATTTATTGTGTGATATAGGAACTTATACCATAATGTGGCAATATATTCTTAGGTAAACAAACCAGCACCTTTCTTAATTGCTTGCCAAGAAATATACATGAACCTCTTTATACGATTCTAGAGAATATATGAAAAGAAGAGCAGAATAGCTTCTTCAGGCAGCATTTCTGCTCCTTTTTCACATTCTAAAAAGAGAATTGATGTTTTCTCTTTCATAGTGTGAAATATACCCTGGATTGCTGCTTTTTGTAACATCTATCTATGCTCTGCAGCCTTTCTAGTCATTTGTGAGAGAAATCTGATACATCATACAACTTCCCTATCTTTTCCAATTGACAACATCTTCCCTTATATAGTCATTCAGCCTCAAGAATTTCCAATTTAAATTAAATATAAATATCAGTTTTATATTGCAGATCCTTCATAATATATTCATATTTTCTAAGAGGAGAGAAAAGAAACAATTATCTTTACTAAAATTATTAAAAATATGAAATTACAAAATTTACAATGGCTTCTTAACAAAGGAAAAGTTTTCATAACAGATGGATTACTTTATATTTCAGTGAGTTTCCTAATGTCTTATAGTTACTAAATTAGTCCATTATCAAATTGATATAAAGAACTACCTGAGACCAGATAATTTATGAAGAAAATAGGTTTAATTGACTCAGTTCTGCAAGTTTTACAGGAAGCATGAATGAAAGGGCTTAGAAAACCTATAATCATGGTGGAAGGGAAAGCAGACACCCTCTTCACATGGGGGCAGGAGAGAGAGTAAAGAAGGAAGTGCCACATACTTTTAGACCATCAGAACTTATGAAAACTCACTATCACCAGAACAGAAAGAGGAAAATCTGCTTCCAGGATCCAGTCACCTCCCACCAGGTCCCTCTCCTGAAATGTGGGAATTACAATTCCACATGAGATTTGGGTGAGGACATAGAGCTAAACCATATCAATTACTAACTATTGTGCATTTAATAATGTAACATATATTTCTCACTTTTCATGTATCATGGTGTTATTATGTTTGTGTTTCTAAATAGGTTATTGGAGTTGCATTCTATATATGCTGTATAGTGTTCAGATATGAAGGCACAGTGATTTTAAATCTCAAGGCCAGAATTTTCCTCTCTTCTGGAAAGAGAGGAATACTGGGCTCTGAATTAGTTTAAAATATTTTATGTAAAGGATATCCTAGCACTTCTTTAATGCAGCAAATGAACATCATTTTTTTTGTGTGTGTGTTAGACATTGATTCATTTAAATCTATGCCTTGAGCATTAGCAAAACTTGGAGAAATAACTTAATGACCTGGATACCAAAGTTTATTCATAATATAGCCACAAATTTTTAATGACTTAGAATATTTAAAAGTAATTCACTAAGTTTTTCATATATTAAAACTTTAAATAATTAAAAAGTCATAACTGGGGCTAAAATACATTCATACCTCATGTTAAAACATGATTTTCCTTATAATGGGATATCAATGTTTTATTCTTGTTGAATATGATAAGCATTTAAAAATCATTTTAAAGCACTTTAGGCAATAATTTTTTAACCATAAACTTGGAATAATCTAATATATGCACATATATCTGATTCTTTCTCAAAAATTCATAAAATATGAAATTCATTTATATTTTAGAATTTTGTGTCACACACTAAACTGTGTAATTACACTTAGAGTTCCTCAATGTGTTTTTTATACCTCAAAATTAGTTATTCCTGTGAGACAGTCATTATTGGCAGGGAATACATTCCAAGACCCCCAGTGGATGCCTGAAACCATGGAGACTAACCAACCCCATTGCTGTCAATCAGAAAATATTTCTGATCTTGTCTTCTACTCACAAATTTAATGAGTTTTGCATTATAACTAAACACATATTATGTACTGTGGCCACAACTTTAGCAGGTTAAGTTGGAACAGCAAAACTGACACAAATTTCTTTTTCCATCTTTACAATTTCCTGGATAATAGGTATTCTATTATCTATTATCATAGGCATCAGCAACCTCTGAATATGATGTTTTCTTTTTTTTTCTTATTAAGGCAATAGCATTTATTTTTTCCACTTAAAGAATGCACCTTATGGCTTCTTGTTGGCCTATCCAAAGTACCAGCATCATTGCTGTTGTGTTTTAGGGCCATTATTAAGTTAAATAAAGGTTACCTAAACACAAGGACTGCAGTACCAGAAAAGTTAGCCTGAGAACCAAGAGGGCTACTAATTGACTAAAGGAGTCGGAAGTGTCTACAGCATGGATCTGCTAAAAAAAGATGATTTATGTCCCAGGCAGGACTGAGTTGAATGGCATGAGCTTTCATCATGCTACTCGGAATGGTGCACAATTTAAAATGAATGACTATTTCTAAAACATAAATTTTCTATTTAATGTTTTTGGATTATGGTTGGTCTTGGATAACTGAAACCATGGAAAACAAAACAGTGGATATGGGGCAACTGCTGTAGATACGCAGGTGGTGGGGTAACAAACTAGCTTAAGCCAAAACCTGTGTCAGAATCTATAGAATTAAAATAGGAATAAGCCAATTTAACGTCTGTTTTAAAAGGGATTGATTTCTTTTTACTAAAAGAAAAAGTGTAAGGAAACCTTAACATAGTGAATAGAAACATTTTTGTTCTTAGGAAGATGATTAATTTTTACCACATCAACATTTACATCTCCAGTTTATCTCTGGGAACAGCTACTAATATAATCATATCTATATTCAATTAAGGGCAGGTTGAGATAAGGTGTATATTAAAAACTAAATACAATTACATAATTAGGATATAAATCCTTTTTATTTGAAAAGATACAGCTCACTTTTCACCCAATAGGATTTACAACAAAACTTTCAGTTTACAGAAGTGTTTCTTTTTATCCAGAGACACTGGAACAGAGGCACACACAGACCAGCACACATCATAAACAACCAAGAGAACATATTCTAGAATTAAGCAAACAAACGAACAAAAACCTAGAGTATATGGAGGTCAACGAATATTTAAATCAAATTAAACCAGCTTTTTCCAATAATGTTCTGTGGTAAAAATGCTAGAATTCTTTGGAATTTAAGGAAAAAGCAATGTCATACTCAGCGACGTTAAATGTCTATCCAAATAGGTTAATATATTTAATTCATTGTGTTGAATATCTGACACTCAGTATCTGACTCTGTTCTAGTAAAAGGTCATTCAGAATTTGACTTCGATGTTTAAGCATTGAAGATAAAACATTATCAAAAGTAAATTATGATAAAGGTAGACTTTCCTGAAGATCTGAGGAAATAAAGGAATAAAGAAACACTTGAACATGATCCAGTGGGTATGAAAGTGGTAAGCAAATGGGCTGGTGTCATCTCAATATGTTTAAAACTTTAAACATGCTCTTGACAAAAACAGGTTATTAATGTTTCTTAACCAAGTAATCCTTATATGTTAGCAAAATATAGAAGCCATGAATAAAAATTCTAAATGCAGTTTTCTCCTTCCGTTTGTTCAGTGAACAATACAAAATAAGACTGTGCCACTTTACCTTTGGAAGCCTTCAAATAATAATACTAGCAGGAATAACTTAGAAAAATGCTTAGTGCTAATGCTAGATTACTTTTACATTATTCATACTGGCTATGTTTAAGGAACCCAAAAGTTACAAATATTTCAGAAAAAAACTAGAATCGCTTTAAGAATATCTCACAAAGCATGATTTAAAAATCAAACAAGACCAGGTGCAGTGGCTCATGTCTATAATCCCAGAACTTTGGGAAGCCAAGGCAGGGGAATCCTTTGAGCCTAGGAGTGCAAAAGCAGCCTGGGAAACATAGCAAGACCATGACTCTATAAATAATAATAATAATAAAGTAATAATATTAAAAAGACTTCTGCTCCCTCAGTGACCTTACAAGGCCAGAATTTGAGTGAGGTACTTCCGTCAGGTACAAAATTAAGGGAGAGCGGATCAATGAACTCATAAAGCAAAATAAATATAAAAATAATCAAACAAATAATGAATTGTTCAGTTTAGATGATGACAAATCAATTCAAAATCTTGATTTTTCAAAAATGGAGATAAAATTTAAATATATGCTATATAAATTTTGTTCCACATTAGCTATATATGAAGGCTTTTATAAGATGCCTCTGGTTGATACAGATATAAAAAAAGCAGATTTCATTTTGTAAATAAAGTGAATTTGAGAATATATTTGTTTAATAATTCAGAATTCCTCCTGTTGCATATCCAAAGAAATAATTGTTACATCAACTTTCTAGAAGTATACTAATGGAGATAATATTTCTGTCCTTGCTGACTAATCAAATTTAATCAAGGAACATTATTAAAACATTCTTGAATATATATCATTATAAAGAATTGAGAAATAAATCTTAGATTATTCAAAGTGCTTAATAGGTTGACTCTATATATTAGTGAAATTGGGGGCTTTTGTACAAATATGAGAACATTTCCCCCCAGTTAGAATACATTTGCTTTTCAAGTACACGTAAAACATTTAAAAAAGTAGACGATATTCAGAGATAAAACAAATCTGAACTAATTTTAAACACTAGAAATTATAGAAACTGTATTGTAAGGCCATAATATGATTAAAGCAGAAATTTAGAAAAATACATGGGGAAATCCTCAAAACTTTGAAAATTAGGTTACCCACAAAAATAATGTAAAAATAGCCAGGAGTGATGGCTCACACCTGAAATTCTACCAGTTTTGAAGGCCAAGGCAGGCAGATCACCTGAGCTCAGGAGTTTGAAACTAGCCTTGGTAACATAGCAAAACCCCATCTCTACTAAAAGAACAAAAAATTAGCAAGCATGGTGGCAGGTGCCTGTAATCCCAGCTATGCAGGAGGCTGAGGCATGAGAATCCCGTGAACCAGGGAGCTAGAGGTTGCAGTGAGCTGAGATCATCACTGGGCTCCAGCATGGGAGACAGAGTGAAAAAAAAAAGTAGGAAATAAATACTCAAGAAAATTAAAATATATTTTGAGCTCATAATAGCAGTTGAAATAGTACTCACAAGGAAATTTACAGTCTATATCACAAATCTAAAGTTAATAATCTAGGTTTCTACCTTAATAAAATGGAAAAATTAAAATACACCCAAAGAAAAATAAAGAAAATCTAAAATTGATTCTGTTATTTGAAGAATAAATAAAACTGATAAATCACCAGCCACACTGACAAAAAAAAAAAAAAAAAAAAAAAAAAAAGACATAGAAAGTACTCTTTACCAATACCAGGAACAAAAGAAGTGATAGCACTCTAGTATTATAGTCATTAAAAGCATGATAAGGAAATAATAAAAACACCTTTATCCTCATAAATTCAAAGATTTCAGTTAAATTGACAAATTTCTTATAAGACAATCTCACAAAATTGAGAATTGAATAGCACTATACTTATTAAATAAACTGGAATTTTAGTTCAAAAGCTTTGTTTAAAAAGTCAATTCAGGACTCAATGATTTTACTAGTGAATATGAGAAAATATTACTCATTCCACACAGTTTATTTCTAAAAATACAGATGAAAATACTTCCCAGAGTGTTTACTGTAATATCAAAAAAAGAAAACAGCATTACAAGCAAAGAGAGACATAAATATTCCTGGTGAACTCATATTTTAAAAAGTCTCAACAAAATATTAACAAATTGAACATAACAATGCATACCAAGCATAATCCATCAAGCCCAAGTAGAATTTGACCTCAGAAATGCCAGATTGTCAACATTTGGAAATTGATTAATGTATTTCACCAAAATTGACTTAATACAAAACACTGTCGATTATTACAAAATGTATTTAAGAAAATTTAATGTGCACTTATAATAAAATCTCTCAATAAACCAGAAAGAGAAATGAACTTTCTTTACCTGATAAATGTCCTCTACAAGAAACCAAAGGGCTAATATTATATTTAATAGTCAAAGACCGAATGTGTTGCCCTATGATTGGAATAAAAGCAAAAATGTCCCCTCTTACCACTCCGTGATACTTGAATTCCTAGTCAGTACACAGGAAATAGATGGAATGCAGACTATATACAACTAAATATAATGGTCTCTATTTTGGGATTACATAATTGTATATATAAAAGCAATAAAAACAAATTCTACTGAAATGCTGTAAGAACTAATAAAAGAGTTTAGAAATGTCATTGGAGACAAAATCAACATACAAATATCAATTGTAAATATACTTTACAATTATATTTACATGTATTACATATACAATTATATTTTTATATATTTGTAAATTATATCTTAGTAAATTTACATTTGGTACAGTACAATATTGCTAACTGTAAGAGCAATGCTGTATAGTAGAGCTCCAGAGCTTTTTAATATTTCATTACTAAAACTTTATAACTATTGTTAAATAATCTTCAGGGTGTCACTTTGCCAGCCAGAAACTTCTGTGGCTGTTGGCGACTCTGCTTGAGTTTTGCTGACACCCACTAGGTTTATTCCACCCACTCAGCCTGGCAGACTGGGCTCGGCTCAGGCCACTGGCCCCATCCCATGACCACCAAGGGTGAGCCAGGTGCAGAGCAGTGAAAGGAGTGTGAGTAAAGGATCCCAGGGTCCAGTCACTGCACACAGGCCACCAGATGCTGCCATGGGGTGGGCAGCTCTAGGCACTGGCACAGATGTCAGTTTCCTGCAAAGCTCCCAGTTGGGCCAGGGATACCACAAGCAGCTTTTGTCATGAGCACCATTGTCTGGAGGAGGGGAATGCAGTGACACCAGAAAACTTGAAGACACCAGCAACTGGGGAACCCTAAGGGGTGGGAGGTGGGGGTGTTACAACTCTCTTGTTCCTGCCACCCACAGTGTGATGAATTGAGGCAGGGGCATATTTCAGCCCATTTGTGTTAAAGCTTGTTCAATCCCACTGCCCTGCTTTGGCTTGTGGCTCCTGGGCTGGCCTGACTGATGTTTTCCAACAGGTTGAGTGGCCACCCAACCCTGTTTGGAGAGTGGGAGGGCTATAGCATTACAGCTTTGGCTCACGGAATCCTGAGGTCTGGGCCCCCAGAAGAATTACCACTCTTCACCCTGCAGTCCAATGAATGAGAGTGTATCACTGCCCACAGATCAGTGAGCCAGCCAGGAAGAGTTTATAGCCCTTTTTAAACCTGCTGTTTGTTGGGTCCCGAGTTTTTGTCCTGCATCTGTGAAGAATGAGGTTACACAAACAACTGGAGACTAAGCTAGGCAGAGAAGAATTTCATTCAGCAGCAGAACAACTCTCAGTGGAGAAGAGATCAAAGTGAGTAGCTTCTACCCAAAGGGAAGTAGTCCCAACAAGTGTGTAAGTCTGTCTGAATCTAGGGCTTTTATGGGCTCAGAATGGAGGAAGTGCGTGCTGATTGGTCCACGGGTGAGCCCAGAAAATGCACCATCTGACTGTCCAAAATATATTAAGGAAGTTCCCATTCTGGGTCACGGACTCCCTGAAGAACTGACAATCCAGACCCCAGGTGTCAGGCTATTCCTGGATTGAAGTTCAGACCTCACAAGGAACCCATCCCTTCCTGCCTATGAACCTGTCTGCCTCCTGCCACCATCACTGTTAAACATCAACTTCTCACATACTTTTCCCCCAGCACCTAGAAACCAACATTCTACTTTCTGCTTTTATGAGTCTCAGCATTTACGTACCTCATATAACCAGAATCATGCAGTATTTGTCCTTCTGTGACTGGTCGATTTCACAAAACATAATGTTTAAAGGTTAATTTATGCAGTAACATATTACAGGATTTTCTACTTTTTATGACTGAACAGTATTCCACTGTTTGCATATAACTTTTTTGATGGTTTTTATAAAGGGCTTTTCCTTCTTTGCTTGGAACTTCTCCTTCCTGCCTTCATGTGAAGAGGATTCTTTTCTTCTTCTTCCACCATGATTGTAAGTTTCCTGAGGCCTCCTCAGCCATGCAGAACTGTGAGTCAATTAAACCCCTTTCCCTCATAAATTATCTAGTCTCTGGCAGTTATTTACAGCAGTATGAGAAAAAAACTAACACGAATAACATGGCACAAAACTCTTTTTTTATGTTTGATTTTAGTGGCACTCAGGCATTTAGAATGTGCTAGATTCCCACCAGCTTTGTGGGTTGGGCTAAACAGAAAATAGTCCTTTGGACAGTTCTCCAAAAGGCAGAACATTGAACACATGCTCCACTTTTCTCTTTACTCTCTGTGAGCTTCTGAGGTGTGTAATCCTCCATTCTCTGTTCTATGTGTCTTCTGGAGGATAAGCACAATATCTAGCTCTTTATATCTCAGTGGTCCCCAGGCACTCAGAGTGTGCAGGGTCTGATCAGAACTCTGTGTCAGATGAGACAAATTCCAGTTCCTTGGGTCCCTTCGCCTTAAAATTAGAATGTTGGTATAGAATAGTCTTTGGTTTCACTTCCCTGGGAGAATCTAGGAGGTCTGAATTCCTTCTTGCACATATGGTACATTAGAGGAAGGGACTATGTGTGAGGATGGCAAAGCTTTTCTACCACTTTTGATGAAGCTTGTTTTACAGTAGCCTGGATGCAGGAGGCTTTTAAATAGTTATTGGGGTTGACACAGTGGCTAACAACTGTAATCCCAACACTTTGGGAGGCCAAGGCAGGTAGATTTCATGGTCAGGAGTTTGAGACCAGTCTGGCCAACATGATAAAACCCTGTCTCTGCTAAAAATACCAAAATTAGCTGGATATGGTGGTGGGTAACTGTAATCCTAGCTACTCAGAAGGCTGAGGCAGACCAAGTCACACCAATGCAAAAGGTGGGCTCCCATAGGAGCTGGGAGAACCCACTCATTATCATAAGAACAGCAGCATTGGGGTAAATGCCCTCATGATTCAATTACCTCCCATGGGGTCCCTCCCACAACATGTATGGATTATGGGAACTACAATTCAAGATGAGATTTGGGTGGGGACACAAAGCAAACCATGTCAATCTGCCTCTGCCCCCTCCCAAATCTCATGTTCTCACATTTCAAAGCACAATCATGCCTTGCCAACATTCCCCAAAGTCCTAATTTATTCCAGCATTAACCCAAAAGTCCAAGTTTAAGTCTTATCTGAGGCAAGGCAAGTCCCTTCTGTCTATGAGCCTTTAAAATCAAAAGCAAGTTAGTTACTTCCTAGATACAATGGGATTGTGGGCATTGGGTAAATAAATCCATTCCATATAGGAGAAATTGGTCAAAACTAAGGGACTACAGGTCTTATGTAAGTCCAAAACCTAGCAAGGCAGTCAAATCTTAAAGCTCCAAAATGATCTCCTTTGACTCCCTGTTTCAAATCCAAGTCAACCAATGCAAGGATTGGGCTCTCCTAGCCTTGGGCAGCTTTACTCCTGTGACTTTGCAGAGCATAGTGCCCTCCTGGCTGCCTTCAGGGGCTGGCATTGAGTGCCTGTGGCTTTTTCAGGTGCATGATGAAAGTGCTTGGTAAATCTACCATTCTGGGGTCTGGAGAATGGTTGCCCTTTTCTCATGACTCCAGTAGGCAGTGCCCCAGTGGGGACTCTGGGCTGCAACCCCACATTTCCCTTCCACTCTATATTGCCCTAGCAAAAGTTATCTATGAGGGCTCTGTCCTTGAAGCAAACTTCTGTCTGCACATCTGAAATCTAGGCAAAGTTTGCCAAATCTCAATTCTTGACTTCTGTGTACTTGTAGGCTCAATATCACATGGAAGCTGCCAAGGCTTGGGGCTTGCACCCTCTGAAGCCATGGCCTGACTTGTATGTTTGCCCTTTGTATTCACAGTTGGGATGCATGGCACCAAGTTCTGAGACTACAAAAGCAGCAAGGCCCTCAGCCTGGCCCAAGAAACCATTTTTTTCCTCCTAGGACTCCAGATCAATAATAAGAGGGGCTGCATGAAGACCTCAGACATTTGGAGAAATTTTCCCCATAGCATTGATGATTAACATTTGCCTCCTTATTCCTTGTGCAAATTTCTGCAGCCAGGTTGAATTTCTTCAAAGAAAAGGGGTTTTTCTTTTCCATCATATCATCAGGCTACAAATTTTCTGAAATTTTTTGCTCTGCTTCCCTTTTAAATATAAGTTCCAATTCCAAAGCATGTCTTTGTGAATACATAAAACTGAATGCTTTTAACAGCACACAAGCCACTTCTTGAAGGCTTTGCTGGTTAGAAATTTCTTCCATCATATATCCTATACCACTGTTCTCAGTATAAAGTTCCACAGATCTCTAAAGCAGGGGCAAAGTAGTGCCAGTCTCTTTGCTAAAACATAGCAAGAGTACCCTTATTTCAATTCCCAACAAGTTTCTCATCTCCATCTGAGACCACCTCAACCAAGACTTCATTGTCTATATCCCTATCAGCATTTTGGTAAGAGCCATTCAACTAGTCTCTAGGAAGTTCCAAACTTTCCCATATTTTGCTCTCTTCTTCTGAGCCCTCCAGAATGTTCCAACCTCTGCCTGTTACCCAGTTTCAAAGTCATTTTCACATTTTCAGATATCTTTAGAGCAGCACCATACTACCCAATACCAATTTATTGCATTAGTCAATTCTCACGCTACTATAAAGAACTGCCCATGTCTGGGTACTTTATAAAGGGAAGTGGTTTAATTGACTCACAGTTATGCATGGCTGGCGAGACCTCAGGTAACTTACAATCATGGCATAGAGGATGCAAACACATCATTCTTGACATGATGGCAGGAAGGAGAAGTGATGAACAAAGAGGGAAATTCCCCTTATAAAACCATCAGCTCTTGTGAGAACTCACTCACTATCATGAAAATAGCAGTATGGGGTAACTGCCCCCATTATTCAATTACCTCTCACTGAATCCTTTCCATGACAACTGGAAATTATGGGAACTACAATTCAAAATAGGATTTGGGTGGGGACACAACCAATCCATATTACTGCTGCTTCAGAGGATGCACCTTATACCAGACAGACAGGCCTCATGAGCAAGAAAAGCTGAAATTCACAAGCTACTCAATAGGATTACAGAGTGACAGTAATGAAAACAGTGCGGCATTGGCACTAAAGACCTGCTAATTTCTGCAAGAATATAAGGAACATAAAACTAAATCAAACTAATATAGACAAATGATATTTAGCAATGGTACTAAAACAATTCAATGGAGAAAAACTTCAAATAATAATGATAGACAAATTAGTCCCCAATTTTAAATACTTTTATCCCTGCTTAACAAGTTCATGATAGTTAACAAGGGAATGGCGGTATATTCTAATTTTGATTTGAATTTTAGATTCAGGGGTACATGTGTAGGTTTGTTACAAGATTATATTGTGTGATACTGAGACTTGGGGCACCTGAACCCATCTGCCAGGTAGTGAGCACAGTACTCAACAGGTAGGTTTTCAATGCTTGCCCTATCCATTTCCTCTCTTGTTAGTCCCCAGTGTCTAGTCCTTCCATTTGTATGTCCGTATACCCAACGTTTCGTTGTATCTCATTTATAGAGAAATAAAAAATAGATGAGTCTTAAGTGTAAAATAAAAACAGCAAAACAGCACAACTTATAAAAGTAAAAAAACTATATTAAAATGAAAAATGTTTTGGGGTACACACACACACACACAAAGATGGGAAGAATAAACAATAAGGATTCCAGAAGGAGAGAGGAAGGCAGAGGCAAGGTTTGAAAACTACCTGTCAAGTACTTATTTTACTATTTGGGAAACAAGATCATTAAAAGCCCAAATCAGCATCATTCAATATACCCATGGAACAAACCTGAATATGTAGTCCTTGAATCTAAAATAAAATAAAATTGAAAAAAAAGTGTTGGTTCTGTAAAGATACTCTTATTTTTTTAAAAGTCCCAGACTGAGAGAAAATATTTGCAAATCAAAATTTTAAAAAACTCAGAAAATTGCAAATTAAGAAAAAATAACAATGTAAAATATTGGCAAAATGTCTGAACAGACACTTTATCAAAACAGAAATACAGATGGAAAAAAACATTTAAAACATGCTCAAAAATGCAAATATAAAACCAAATGAGCTAAGAAGTTATCACTACCTATCTCTTAAAATGCATATTGAAATAAATCTAGCAATAGGAAGTGCCGATGAGGATAAGTAATTGAAATTTTCACACACTGCTGGTTAACATGCTAAAGTTACAGCTGTTTTGAAGAACTAGAAATTTTTAACAAAATCATACATTTACTTACTGTATGACCCAGAAATCTCACTCCTATGTGTCTACTCAAGAGAAATGAAAACGTATGGTCAGACAAAAACCTACATGTAAATGTTTCTAGGAGCTTTATTCAGAATTACCAGAAATCAGTAAAAAAGAGAGAGAGAGAGAAATGATAAAAAAAAGAACTATAGTTACAGAATTCTATGAAGCAGCGACAACTAAACATAGTGTAGGACCCTGAAACAGAAAGGGGAGTCACAAAAAATCTGGTGAAACCCCTAAAATTCTGTACTTTCATCAATAGTATTGATCTATGGTTAATCTAGTGTCAACAAATGTTCTATGATTCCATAAGATGATAGGAACAGTTGTGTGAAGGGCATATAGAAACTCATTATACTATTCTTGTGAAACTCTTTTGTCAGTTTAAAGTTATCTTCTAAAAAATTAACTACTAAATTAAAGCTGCTAATACTGAAAAATAAAACAAATTCCAAACACCTTAACTATATGTTATTTACATCATTTAAACTTTACTTTTCAAAGAGAGATTAACACTACATTTTATAAAATCTAATAGTAAAACTAAATATTTTACTTTTTTTCTAATAATTATATTGTATTTTTACAGTGTTTTAGTAGGATAGATGATCTCCTCAGACAGAGATAAAAATGGAGATGATAATGAAATTTACTAATTCTTTTTCTTCTGATTGCTGTCCAGCTTTCTGAAACCTATAAATCTATATAAGCTGACACAATCCTACAGGAAACAGAAAGATAGATATTAGTATTAATAATTCATGCTAAAAAGAAAGGATAAGACCTATAGCCAACTGTGAGTCTTGGTGATTTTTCTGTTAGATCTTTCATAAAATAATGAATTTCCCGACCAAGCTTATAATGTCTTTCAGCTCATCCTGTAGCACTCGTGACAGCCTTCATAAACACGAGCACTAGACAGCTCACATTAGATTCTCACAAACAATTAACAAAGATTATGGGAAAGCTAATATTTGGTGGACATTTTTCCTGTGGTGCTATTAGTTTTCCACTTAATCGTAGTGTTTCTATCTAATCTAAGCGTGACACCCATGAAATAACACAGGTAACATCAGGATGATGGGGGCCGTCAGGTCCTTTCAGTCAGAACAGTTTACTTCTTGCACTTCAGCTTCTTTTGTCACCCTGAAGTTTTCAATTGCAGAAGATTTGGCTGTGAGAGAGGAAAGTTTGAATCTGATCTGGCTCTGCCTTTCTTATAATGTGCTTGAAAGTGACATAAAACTTTTCAAGTTCTTAGAAATACCCATTTAAAAAAAAAAAACAGCAAAATAGCTTTTCTCTCACAATGAATGCTTTAAACCTCTTCCCTGTGGGGGGAAAAGGCAGCTTTAAAGAAAAAAAATAATAATCCCTGCATTATTGAAAATGCATCAGTCTCCCAGGGCTTCATTGTCAGTTTCCAGCATTGTGTATTGAGAGACAGCTCTGTCAGATTTGAGTCTTGTGGTTATCTGGTGGAAGTGATGCAATTGAAAATGCTGATGGGGATGAGACAGATATAATCTCATTTTATTTGAGGAAATCAAGCTATGCCATAAAGGAGTTTATCAGTGAGGCCTAATTAAAGGCTCAGATAAATTATTAGTGTTATAAATATAAAATTGTTATATATTTTCCAAAAAATATACATATTTAATTGGGTCACTTTACAGTGAAACATGTAACTGTAGATTAGATCTGTGGAACTGCTTTTCTTTTCTCTATTGAGGAAGGTGTCAAAATACTTCATAAACGACAATGCAGTGGAATGGTAGAGATGTGTGGTAAACTATCAGAGAACTGATCTCCATTTTCCTTAGCCTACCCCATCTTCATACAGTTCCTTACCACACTGATTCTGGGCTAGACCACATGACTGGTTTTGGCCAATAGGATAACAGGGAACATGATGCAAGGTGAAAAGTAAATAGTGTTTGCACAATGAAACTTGGCTTCTCTTGCTGCTGTTGAAACCCCTTCAACAGCCACTATGTGAAGAAGACTAAACTGTACACATAATGAAACACATGGTTCATTTTTTTTTTTTATCATTCTGGCTAATGGTCAGCCAAACTTAAAAAGCAAAGGTGCCTAGATGAATGGAGTAATACAGGTAACAGTGCCCCTAGACAAAACCAGCAGAAGAAATGTCCCAACACAGAAGGCCCAGGTGAGCCCTCTTAACTACGAGCTAAATAAATGCTTATTTTTTAAAGCCAATAAGTATGGCGTCATTTTTATGTTGCTAAATCTAACACAGTGCAAGATACTTTGGAATCACTTGCAAAGTCTTTCTTAGAGTAATATAATACCCTGAGGCATGCAGAAAGAAAAATATGGAGTAAATAGCACATTGCATTGGAACAAGAGTATATTATCAGGCAATTTGTGCCTAGCTAATTCGAAAAGAAAGTTGTGAGAGCCCTAGGAATTATGTCCAAGAGAGCAAAAGGGCCATGTTTATTGCCCTATGTGTTAGTGGATGACCCATGAATTTCATAGATTGTGATGCCAGCTCACATAATGACAGTTAATTGTATAACTCTGCTAGACCACTTTCAATCAGCCTCCAATATTTTTATACGTAACAAAATAAACCATAATGTTAATGTGCAAATCTTATTTACATCTTGATTAAAACAAACTGATTTCAAATGAACTTTTTTTAGTCAATTAGAAAAATGCTGAAACTGATAGTCAATAGTGACGTTAAATTTTCTTAAGTGTGATGCCAGTATTGTGATATTATTAAAAAATCATTATCTGTTAAAGATGGGTATTAAGGCTTTTTTTTTTTAGTGAAATGATTTGTTGTCTTGGATTTCCTTTAAAACGTAATGATATTTTATAAAATGACTGAAAATTCAGGTTTGGGAAAGCCCTTGTAAACCATGTTGTGCAAATTCAAAAACCAAGAATGAAACTTTAGAAGAAAATGATATGGCTGTTTTTACATTTTAAAATTATACTTTGGCTGCAGCTAATGTATTGAGGCAGGATGACATGACATGTAATAGTAAGTAATACTTCCAGTGAAGGGATTTACTATGGTCAAAAAATATAAACTTGTAAATATACATTGTTTTTATATTGAAGGTACATAATTAAATTAAACATGTAACAGAAACTTAAAACATCACAGCTATAAGAATCCTAAAGTGACAGAAAAGATACGAGTATTTGATCCATTCAAATCAAAGAAAAATATCCTAATTATGTGTTAAAAATCTTAAACTTGTACAGTTATTGATATATCAAATGGTTATGATATCTGAAATAATTTTTTGAAATTTTAAAATGTACAAATATTTTCATACAACTATTTATTCAAAATTATTACATAATGTCTTCAACAAATTTAAAATATAAATAATTAAACATATATTTGAATCCATTATTAGTAATTAGTGCATAGTAAAATTTCATAATTTATGGTAGAGAGCATCACAAATATAATCAGCCTTCATCTGAAAAACGTATTGTTAGAAAGTACGTAAGCAGTATGCTAGTTAATCTTCAAATACATAGAATTGAGAAAAACGTTTGAAAATTTTAAAATTCAGATTGAGTCTGGGCATGGTGCGTCACTTTGGGAGGCTGAAGTGGGTGGATCACATGAGGTCAGGAGTTCCAGACAATCTGACCAAAATGGCCAAACCCCATCTCTACTAAAAATACAAAAATTAGCCAGACACAGTGGCCTGCAACTGTAGTCCAAGCTACTCGGGAGGCTGAGACAGGAGAATTGCTTGAACCTGGCAGGCAGACATTGCAGTGATCCCAGATCATGCCAGTGTACTCCAGCCTGTGCAACAGAGTGAGACTCTGTCTCAAAAAAAAAAGAAATACAGATTGATTCAATTTTATAATTTTCCAATTCTTTTTTCCAAACCTATTCAAAAATGACATTTTATGGGCAGTGCATTTCAAATATATTAAATAAAATGAAAAACATTATTATAGGAAAATGTAATTCGAGGTTATTATGCAGTATTCTGAAATCACATGGATTAATAAACCTTTGCATGAGCATCAGATTATTCAATCACTGTAGCTCACAGACTTTAGGCTTTATCAATAAAACAGATAGGGTATTTGCCAAATAACACACAAAGAGGAATATCTGCAATATTTGAGTAATATAACATTATTAGTAATAGATAGGATCTATGAAAACTATTGTTATATCAGATGTCAAATTTAACTGACAGCCAGGACAAAGAATATATATGTTATTTAACATTCATGGCAAGAGGAAACATTTCCAGACTGGCAGAGTAAGGGACTCTGTAAATATCCTCTTTCATAAAAACCATATAGAACATTGGCAAAATTTGAAAAATATCAACATTTTCATAAGTTTGGAAATTAGCTAAAAGCCTTCAACATTCAACAAGCATTTACTCAGGAAAAGTGGCTAATCTATTTCAGAACAGCAAGCTTTGTGCCATTTTACTTTGCTCCATTCCCCTCGCCCCACATCCCAACTCCAACAAAACCTTGATGCACAGCACACTCAAACCATGATACTGTGAAAACAAGCCACTGACGGGACAGACTAGGTACAGAATTTTCCAAAAGCCTCATACCTGAAGAATTTCATCTACTTGACCAGTCTGAAAACTCTGGAAAACCCCCATTTACAAGGATTATTTTGATTTGACCTGACTCAGAATTATCTCATTGGGGAAAGTCCAATCCCTACAGTATCTGTCAAAATAATCAGAAAGAATTATTTAACCTTGCAGCTTCCTGAGACTGTGATACTATTAGATCAAACAATAAACTGGCCAGAAAGTTAAAAGGAAGGTCTGGGAATTAGATGTCCATAGAGGGCTTTGAAACGCTCCAATATATTCCTGCATATTTAGAAGACCACACACGTGCAGAGATGTGAATATGGCAAATAAAGAAATGAGTGGTTCTGATCTACTTCTGGCTAATTATATTCATAAATAGGAAGTGCAGCATGAGACAGAGTTATAAACTAGCAGATAATTAAGCCATGCCTCAAAATATATATGGAGACACTTATAAAAAGGTAAGAGAGGAATTGGTTCAAAGCATTTTTAAATATATTTCTTCATAAGAAGTAGCTAACCAATAAGCTAACTCGGCAGTGATTTCAGTGGCTACACAAGACAAATAATACAGACTTTACAGATTTACTTCAGAAAACTTCATTAAGGAAAAAAAAAAAAAAAAGAAACAGCATTAGCAGCACCAGCAATAACAAGAACAGCACCACATCAAAATCAAACAACAAATACAATAAACCTTAGAACCATATTCTATTTCCAGAGTTGCTCATTATGTTATTTGAAATATCCAATTTCAACAAAATCTTATGAAAAATGAAAAGAAACATGGAAGCATAATGCATAAACAGAGAGAAAGGAAACAGTCAAAAAACTGTACCTGAGAAAGCCCAGATGTGGGTTTTACTGAAGAAGCACTTTTTATTAAACATAATTAACATGTTAAAAGTAAAAGAGTACATATATAAACCTTGTCTAATGAATTAAAGAAAAATGTGACAATAATATGTTACCAAATAAAGAATTTCACTAAAAATAAAACATTTAAAACATCTAATTGAATTTCTGGAGTTTTAAAATAGTTGAAGTGTAAAATTTACTACATAGACTCAAAAGCACATCTGAGATAGCAGAAGAAAGAAGTAGCTCACTTGAAAACAAGTCAATGGATATTATCAAGTCTGAGAAATACAAAGAAATATATATGAACAAAAATTAGCAGAGTCTTAGTCACTAAACAGGACACCATCAAGCATACCAATATATGTATATTGGGAGTCCCAGAGGAGTGGAGAGAAATAGGCAAAAATAATATTTGAAAAAATATTGGCTGAAAACTTTCCACATTAAAAAAAAAAATAATTTACACATATAAGAAGCAAATAAACTTTAAATAGCAAAAATTCAGATATTGACACATATACACAGCATAGTCAAATTGAGGAAAGCCACATTAATGGGAGCACCTTGAAAGAAACAAGAGATAAATGCCTCCTCATGTACCAGTAATTCTGTATATATTAACAATGAACTTCTCATCAAAAGCTGCAGAGGCCAGAATACTAATTTGGATCCAGATGAGGAATTAAAGACAACCAAGAAAGCCAACCAAGAAAGCCATAGGGAAATACGAAAGAAAATATAAACTTATTTATGTTTGTAACTCTTTGTCCCTTTGCTTCAAAAGACAATTCTGTAAAACAATAATTATGTGACTCTGTTTATGGGTTTATAGTATATAAGGATGTAATTGCTATGCCAATAATAGCACCAAAAGAGGGTCATGTGGTAAAGGAGCTATACTGGAACAAAAATTTTCATAGATTACTACAGAAAGCAAGTTGCTGTTCCAAACTAATTTTTAAAATATGTTAATTATAATACTCAGACTGATCATTAAGAAAATATGTCAAACATGTATATTAAGAAAACAAGATGTTTATAATGGTACACTAGAAAATAGATATTTAAGACAAGGTAGGGAATAATGGAGAACTAGAGAAACAAAACAGTCATACAACTTATAGAAAACAAGATGGCACATGTTAACTTACCTTGTCAATAATTACAATAAATATAAATGATTTAAATTCTCTAATCAATGATATAATTAAAATAATCCAATTATATCCTTTTACCAAAAATCCCTTTATATTCAAACATAATAGGATGAAAGTAAAGTATGAAAAAATATATATAATACTAACAAGGAGCAAGCAAAAGTTGAAAGGGCTATACTGATATTAATTTAAGTTGAGTTTAAGAGAAAATAATGTTAACTAGAATAAAGAAAGGACATTTTATAATAATCAAGGAGCCAATCCCTCAAAAGATATAGGAATTATAAATATACATAGATCCAAAAAATATCCCCAAATACATGAAACAAAAACTGCAAGAATAGAAGGGAAAAAAATAAAATCAGTAATTAAAGGCTTAATAACCCACTCATAATAATGTATAGAACAATTAGGCAGAGAACAAAACGGAAAGAGAAGACTTGAAGAGCACAGTAAATGTAAAATACTACAGAGCTAACAAACATATATAGAATAATCCAACCTACAAGAACATAATATAAACATTTTTTTCAAATATCATATGGAACTTTTTTCAAGACAGACTATGTTAGGCCATAAAACAAGCTTCAATCAATTTATACATATTGAAATCATGTAAGTAATAGAAAATATTTAAAAGGATAAAACTGTGTGGTTATTTGTCAACCACAATTTGATTGTATTAAAAATCAATACAAAATGAGAGATTAAATCATTTGTTTTGAGAAGAATAAAAATCACAATACAGCTTACAAAACATATGGGATGCAGCTAAAAACTTAGTACTGAGAGAGAAGTTTAAGTCAGGTCTAAAAATAGATGTCAAAGCAACAGCTTTATTAAACAAACTATGACAACTCCCTGGTTCATTATACAACAGAATTTTTTGGTAGATAATAATAAATGCTACACAGAACTCCTTTCCAGAGGACTTGCTGACTCAAGTGTGGATATCAGATAACTTGCAGGTGTCAACTTCTTCAGACTGCCCTCCCATGGAACGTTGCATTTAGTTATTTTACAAGTCGTGGAAGCAAAGGCCTCTCAATTTTTGGCACCAGCAAGATGCATCAGACATACAGTATTTACTTCAGAGCTTCCCATCAGGCTTTGTTGGGAAGGCTTTTAGGTTTTAGCTTTTTTCTCTGTCCAACTTGCTGCTTCTCCCTTCCTTTCACAGGTATTATTCCCTAATAATAATAATTTTTAAAGCCCTCAAGTTCTGTTTCGGCATCTCCTTCCAGAAAAGCATCCTGCAACACTGCATGTCAAGAGTGGTACAGTAAATCAGGTAGTAACTTGAAGCTTGATGCTGGATCATTCATTATCATTCATTAATGTGTTGAGTCACATTGGTAGTAGGTGGGGTACATATGGCTCCTTGGACAAGTTGATATTTTAATTGAGAAACATTTTACATGAGGTGAATCTGGATAATATGAATGAATGCACCACAGGCATATAAGAAGTAATGGGAAATTAGCAGTTATGGTATCTATTCACCACCACTGGGATGTGAAAGAGGGGAATGGTTAAGACAATGGTGGATGACAATGGGCCCTGGAATACCTAATAATGAAGCTTGAATTGACTCTCTTATTCTGTTTGTCCTTCACTCAGATGTAACAATTCTACCTCATGAATTCTTGTGATCCTGCCACACCTGCCATCCCTTGATATAAAAGGCAAACCCAGCTACAGTCACTTATTTCTCTATGGTAGAGGCTTTGTCTTTACCAAACGTCTAATCATGAACCAGGTTTTTCAAACCTATATACTACTCTGTTGCAGCTGCCATAACGTTGTTCTAAAACCCTATGTCTTGTATTGTGTTTTTTTCATGAGGAATTGCCACAGACTTCACATTTCTCCTTCTAATATCTCCCAAACCATAGCATCTGCCAGATCATATGACTATCATTTTTTCCTTCCTTCCTTCATAGAAGCTTGTGTAAAAATATGATGTGATGCCTGGAGCAAAAATAGACACCATGTAAGCAAATAAAAAAGAATATTAAAGTTATCCAGAGCCAGTGCCCCACTATTATGGACTTTTTGGACAAAGTTTCTATTTTTGGCAAATTTTAAATATCATTATTGTTTTAGCCATTGTACTTGTTATTTTTACAGATTTCGTTTATCTCATTTGAAAGTTTTTCTGTCTTAGTGGATAATTGAGAAAATGGAGAAATATTTTCATTTATAAGTTCCAAATGTAATTTTGGAATCCTTAAACTATATCTCGGAAATGAATATATCTCATAAAGGAACTCAGACACCACAATGGGAATATTATCATTTTTTTCTTCTCATGTAAAGCCTATTATCCTTGACAGAGACATGTTATCTCAACTGGGCACTTTTCCTTCTTATTTGGGGTACTACAAATTAATTAAGATACCTAAGCAATAAAACAGCATCTCCTAGACCTAACTTCAATTTATCTGTCTTAATACTTTTTCACTAAGAATGTATTATCTTTCAACAATTGCCTCTGTTACTCATAAAACTAAATCTTCTATGGCCAGAAAACACAGTTGGCGAGACATATTGGGATGCATCTAAATAGTATCTATGGCCATGACTTATGCTTACACTAGCAAACCGCTACACATGATAGCCTAGGGTTTTGAACATGACTTTGTAATAAGTGGGTGACAGTAGCAAAAATATTCAAGTGCCAGGAGTTATAGGAGTTATTTTTCATAAGAATCGTGACTAGAAACATAAGATAACAAGTGTTGTTGAGGATATGGAAAAACTGGAACACTTATATACGTTGATGGGAACACGAACTGTTGCAGTCATGGTAAACAGTTTGGAAGTTCCCAGAAAAATTAAAAAGAAAACTGTCATGTAATCCAGCAATCCCACTCCTTAGTATATTTCAAAAGAATTGAAATCAGGCTCTTGAAGAGGTATCTGAACTCACATATTTATTGCACCATTATTTATAATAGTGATCAAAATATCCATTCACAGACAAAATGTCCATCGACAGACAATATTTCATTGCATATATCTATATATATGAATAATATTTCATACTTAAAATATAAGGAAATCTTATCCTCTCTGATCACGTAGAGGGAACTGAAAGACATTATTTTAAGTCAGTGAATCACAGTTAGACAAATATTGAAGGATTTCACTTATAGGAAGTACATAAATTAATCAAACTTACACAAGCAGAAGGTAGAATGGTTTCCTGGCATTGAGGCATGAGGCTAATAAGGTGTTTGTTCAATGGCTGTAAATTTAGAGTTATACAAGATGAATAATTTCTATGCATCTGCTGCATCATAGTGCTTCTGGTTAATGATATGTTGCTATGAACATAAAAGTTTGTTAAGAGAGCACAGTACACATATAATGTACTTACCATACACACACACACACAAACACACACACACACACACACACACACACACGGACACAGGTGAAAGGACACAAAGGAACTTGGAGGAAGTGGATATTGTTATTTCTTTTACTGTGGTTATGCATATGTCAAATTCATCAAGTGGTATATATTAAATAAGTGCAATTTTTCAACATCAATTAACCCTCAATACAGCTTCTAAAAAAGAAATCAATAAAAAATTTAGAGGGTTCTAAAAATATTCATGGATTTTTATTGTTGTCAATTGCTTTGAGAAATTTTATATATTATTGTTTTCCTAATCAAACATAACTCATTTGCTAACTTAAAATTCTTTTAGTTTGTATTTTTATTCGATGATTTTTCCCATAAGTGTATTTGTAGAAATAAGCTATTCATCTATCCACACCTGAATGAAAATGAAAAAAAAAGTTTCCTTGACAGAGTTTCACTTTTATTAGCTCTTAATATAATCCAATTATTTTAATGTAATTGACAACTAAAATGCAGATGGAGAGATAGAGGATAGAAAGATGGATGAATGAATGATTCCATGTATCCATCTATGCATATATTAATACATAGAATCATCCATCTATGCAGAGACATATAAAGATGAATTAAAAAACTGTTTTGCTAAATTTTTTTAAATATAATATTTTGGCATCTAAAATCAATTCAATCAAATTGTATTTGCTTACTTCTGAGTTATTTCTTATTTCCATTGATTTTATTTAATGTCTTAAAAGAAGCAATGCATAAACACACCTCTTAAAGAAAGTGTGAGAGCATAATGAATCATTAGCATGCCATAATAATAAAAAGAGAGAAAAACCACAAATGAAATTATGAGTTCAAACAGAAATGAATTTTTAAAAATTATCTTCTAAAAAAATAGTTGTGGGGAATACTAAAAATCAGATCCAAATATTATTTTAAAAATTATGTTTTAAAAATGGAGATTTTTTGTCATTTTGAGTTAATACCAGATAATCTAATTAATAAATGATATACAGATATATTCATCAAAATACACTTCACATATATTTCAAAGATACAGTTTTGATTTCTTTTAATCCTGATAAGTATTTTCTGTAGAGATATATTTCCTACTTTCTTATATATTACCATCTTTCACTATTATGCTTATAATTTAAAGATAATGTTTTATTAATTATAACTTCAAAATTGTTAAATATTAAAGAAACTTGATGAGAACATATTGATCACTCCTGGACAAATATAACTTATTTTAAAATTAAGATTATACTCATTTTTATTCTTGAAAATAATGCATTTCTAATTGAGGACTTTAAAAGTAAGATTGTTATAATACATTGAAATTTTAAAATGTGCTGTGATCATATATCTGCTACCCTTTAAATGTTTTAACATGCTACACATTTTAAGAGTGAAAGATAATCCTGATTGGTAAACAAAATTCTCATCTTCCGAAATTTATTAAGATAATAAATTTCACTGTGAAATTTATTATCTTAATAAAAAACACTGTGACCAAAAACAATAGTCACAGAGGTAGCAATGCATAAAGACTAAAGAAAGGTGTAGATAAGTATGAAATATGTGAAATACAAAAATGACATATCACAACGTCAAATACAAAGTGAATTTCACGATATTACTGCATTTGTTGCCACCTTATGCTTGTCATATCACAGCTACCAACCACTGTCATTCACACTGAATCTTTCTCCATTTGATGTTATAACTGCTTCTATCAATCTCCTCTTGGGAAGAATCTTCATTTAACCCCTCTTCACTTGCTATTTTTCCCTCATTGCTGTTTGCTTAGTACTCAGAACATTTCTGTGGGAAAATGAACTGTGTGTTATAAGAAAATAACTTGGCTGGGTGTAATGGCTCACGCCTGTAATCCCAGCACTTTAGGAGGCTGAGGCAGGTGAATCACCTGAGGTCAGGAGTTCAAGACCAGCGTGGCCAACGTGGTGAAACCCTATCTGTACTAAAAATACAACAACAACAAAAAACTAGCTGGGCGTGGTGGCAGGCACCTGTAATCCCAGCAACTTGGGAGACTGAGGCAGGAGAATCACTTGAACCCGGGAGGCGGAGGTTGCTGTGAGTCAAGATCATGACATTGCACTCCAGCCTTGGTGACAGAGCAAGACTATGTCTCAAAAAAAAAAAAAAAGAAAATATCCCATTCCTGGTACATATATTCAGCACATCCAGGGCAAATTACTTCAAGGTGCTCTTGTTTTCTCCTGTCTCTATTGATGATTTTGTGCATTTTCCACTGAAAATACAAGTGCCCATAAATTATTGAATGTGTTTTTAAATTTTCACCATGGACTGCCAAACTTTTAATTTAAAAAAGTATCTATATCTATCTTCAAAGTAGCATAAATGTACTGAAATCAGAAGTAAAATCATAGAAAATTATTTTTCTTTCTGTATTCTATAAATGTGCATGTTTAGGAAAAGTAATGAAATATATTTATTAATTATAAATATGAAATATTAAAATGTAAAAATAATGAGATAATTTTGTGATGGTTAATTCTATTTTCCTCTGAGTAACCTAATTTTACCCTTAATAAAAAAACAGACAGTTTCAAGTAAACTTTATGCAATATGTGATAAAGTTCTTTGACCAAGGAAATTTAGATAAATAAGAAAGTTAATGTTTTTTCTTTTTTAGAAATAAAAAACACAATTTCACTTACAAAAATCGTAAGTCAGGCTTAACATTTGTTTAAAGCTTTTAATTTTTCTTATGTTGATTTTAAAAACTATTAATTGGATTGAAGTTTTATAAATAACCAAATAATTGAAGTTTCTTTTGGTCATATCATTAACTCACTCTTCCTTGCAAGCTCTCATTCAAAAAATGGAGAAGAAAGAAGTTACATCTTCAGGTCTTCTAGTTTCCACTAAAAAACATGGTTTTATTTTCTTGCTGACTGCCCCACTGTCAGTACAGATGATCCTTATCCACTGTATTGACTCTGTTCCACCCGGGTTCTCAGATGGCTCAGTGGGCGTGTGACCTTTGTAGTCCTACCAGTGCCCATGCTCAGAAGTACACTACACTTGATCTAATGCTCTGGTATTACCATCTTGGAATTCCTTTAAAAATTGAACAAGAAGCTCTGCTTCTCCATTTTGCATGTAGCCCTAAGACTATATTGCGAGTCTTGTTTATATGCCTGTGTCTGGCAATGATTCTAATTGTCAGCTTGAGCAGGCTGCTATAGAGTCCCTCATTACAAAACACATTGGATTTTCCCTCAAACTACTCATCTTCCTAGTATTTCAGCAGCACCATGAGCAACATTATCCTTTTATAAAGACAGGATGATCTCTCTGGTACTTTTCAAACCAGGAGATTTGAAGCTGGAACAGAATGACCTCCTTAAGCAGTCTAGCTTTAACCAATCTAACAAGCTTCTCACTTCAACACTTCTGCCCAGGGACAGGATGCCAAGCATTCTGGCAATCAGTTCCTTTACTTCTTCATCTTCCACCCGAAATTCTGCTATCTGAAAGAACAGGTTTTCTGTGCCTTTCATATCATTTCTATTTTTGTCTTTCTACTTCAGCATAAAATTTGCATTTTATAATGTAGTTGACTCTGCCTTCCTCTTAGTAGATAAGTGTTAAGGGATGTCAAATACAGTTTTTCTTTCTTAATAAAAGAAACTTTTCAGACTATGGCTTTTGTTCCATTTTACTATGTTAGTAGTGAAAATTTGGACACTGAGTTTTTCCATTTCTATGCATATATACTTCAACAATCCAAAAGCAATCACTCATTTCTACATGTCTTTACTCATGAAGACAATTGCTAGAGTGGCCTAGACAGGGAGTTGTTTTAACTGAAATGGAAAAGAGGATAAAAAAAGATTATTTATTATTGTTATTTTACAGTATGGACATTTCAATATTATGTTGTATGTTTTAAAATCTTAAACTAGTAAAAAGAAAATCTTTCTAATATTGAATTTTAAAGCCAAAATATCTGGAATATTTGGAACTCACTTTCCCAGTTTATCCAGAGAAATTTCTGTAACTTAGTGATACAACGTTATCTTACAAAATACTATCATCGGGTATAATCTCACACATTATCCAGTAAAAATCAAATTTTCTTCTCTTGGTCTTTGCTAACTGACTTTACAAAAACTAAATTACTTGAATTTGTTACTTTTTTTTTTTTTTTTTTGGAGACGAAGTTTCGCTCTTGTTACCCGGGCTGGAGTGCAATGGTGCAATCTCGGCTCACTGCAACCTCCGCCTCCTGGGTTCAGGCAATTCTCCTGCCTCAGCCTCCTGAGTAGCTGGGATTACAGGCACACGCCACCGTGCCCAGCTAATTTTTTGTATCTTTAGTAGAGACGGGGTTTCACCATGTTGACCAGGATGGTCTCGATCTCTTGACCTCGTGATCCACCCGCCTCGGCCTCTCAAAGTGCTGGGATCACAGGCTTGAGCCACCGCACCCGGCCTGAATTTGTTACTTTTAACTGCCGTCAGTTACAAGTACTCAATTTGTTTTGCTGCTAATTAACTTTTAGCATCCTCACAACTAGGCAACTGTTCCAGTGAAATGTGTCAGGAGACATTTGAAAGACAGAACTTTTGATGAAGGAGAATCTAGGTCTATCAGAATTAGAGCAATTCAAAGAGATTCACAAATTCACAAGAAAAGAGTCTATCCATACCATATTTAGTAGTATTCAAATCTTTAAAAATTTTCGCACTTAATTTACTTGGCAGAAAGAAGTTATCTTCTGATTGGTCAGAATTAATTTTTATAACCACAAATTCTGCAACTAGAAATGATCTTTAGGAATATATTATGTTATTTTAAAGCATCTTTTTATTGTACTTTAGGTTGTGGGGTACACGTGCAGATCATGCAGGATTCTTGCCGAGGTACACACATGGCAATGTGGTTTGCTGCCTCCATACACCTGTCACCTACATCTGGCATTTCTCCCAAAGTAATTGCTCCCTGACTTCCCCACCCCTCCCTGTCACTCCCTTGACACCCCCCAAAAGACCCTAGTGTTTGATGCTCCTCTCCCTGTGTCCCTGTGTTCCCATTGTTCAAATCCCCCTATGAGTGAGAACATACGGTGTTTGATTTTCTGTTCTTGTGTCAGTTTGCTGAAAACGATGGTTTCCAGCTTTGTCCCTACAAAGGCTACAAACTCATCATTTTTTTATGGCCGCATAGTAGTCCATGGTGTATATTTTCCTTGTCCAGTCTATTGTCAATGGGCATTCAGATTGTTTCCAAGTCTTTGCTATTGTAAACAGTGCCACAGTGAACATACGTGTACATGTGTCTTTATAATAAAACAATTTATAATCACTTGGGTATATACCCAGTAATGGGATTGTTGGGTCAAATGGAATTTCTATTTCTAGATCCTTGAGGAAGCACCACACTGTCTTCCACAATGGTTGAACTAATTTACACTCCCACCAACAGTGTAAAAGTGTTTCTATTTCTCCACATCCTCTCCAGCATCTGTTGTCTCCAGATTTTTTGATGATTACTATTCTAACTGGCATGAGGTAATATCTCAATGTGGTTTCGATTTGCATTTCTTTAATGACCACTGATGATGAGCATTTTTTCATATGTTTGTTGGCCTCATATATTTCTTCTTTTAAAAGTGTCTGTTCATATCCTTCACCCACTTTTGGATGAGTTTGTTTGTTTTTTTTCTTGTAAATCTGTTTTTGTTCTTTGTAGATTCTGGATATAGCCCTTTGTCAGCTGGGTAGATTGCAAAATGTTTTCCCATTCTGTTGGTTGCCAGTTCACTCTCATAATTGTTTCTTTTCTTGTACAGAAGCTTTGGAGTTTAATTATGTCCCATTTGTCTATTTTGTCTTTTTTTTTGCCAATTCTTTTGGTGTTTTAGTTATGAAGTCCTTGCCTATGCCTATGTCCTGAATGGTTTTGCCTAGATTTTCTTCTAGGGTTTTTATGGTATTAGGTCTTATGTTTAGGTCTTTAATCCATCTGGAGTTAATTTTAGTGTAAGGTGTCAGGAAGGGGTCCAGTTTCTGCTTTCTGCATACTGCTAGCCAGTTTTCCTAACACCATTTTTTGAACAGGGAATCCTTTCCCCATTGCTTGTTTTTGTCAGGTTTGTGAAAGATCAGATGGTTGTAGATGTGTGACGTTGCCTCTGAGGCCTCTGTTCTGTTCCATTGGTCTATATCTCTGTTTTGGTACCAGTACCATGTTGTTTTCATTACTGTAGCCTTGTAGTATAGTTTGAAGTCAGGTAGCATGATGCCTCCACCTTTGTTCTTTTTCCTTTGAGTTGTCTTGGCTATGCGGGCTCTCTTTTGGTTCCATATGAGTTTAAGGTGGTTTTTTCAAGTTCTGTAAAGAAGGTCATTGGTAGCTTGATGGGGATAGCATTGAATCTGTAAGTTACCTTGGGCAGTATGGCTATTTTCATGGTCTTGATTCTTCTTAACCATGAGCATGGAATCCTTCTCCATCTGTTTGTGTCCTCTCTTATTTCCTTGAGCAGTGGTTTGTAGTTCTCTGTGGAGATGTTCTTTATATCCTTTGTTAATTGTGTTCCTAGGTATTTTATTCTCTTTGTAGCAATAGTGATTATCAGTTCATTCTTGATTTGGCTCTTTTTAAGTCTGTTATTGGTGTATAGGAATGCTTGTGATTTCTGCACATTGATTTTGTATCCTGAGACTTTGCTGAAGTTGCTTATCAATTTAAGGATATTTTGGGCTAAGATGACAGGGTCTTCTAAATATACAATCATGTTGTCTGCAAACAGAGATGATTTGACTTCCTCCTTTCCTAATTGAATACTATTTTTTTTTCTTGCTTAATTGCTCTGGCTATAGCTTCCAATACTATATTGAATAGGAGTAGTCACAGAGGGTATCCTTGTCTAGTGCCGGATTTCAAAGTAAATGCTTCCAGTTTTTGCCCATTCAGTTTTAACGTAAATGTGTTGCACAATATAAATATTCTTTTCTTCAATAAAATAATATAGAAATTTAAATTAAACAAAGAAATTATTTTGATCATAGAATTTTTGATCAAATAAAATAAAGGATAAATAAAACAAAGGATGCTTAATATACACAAGAACACCAGTGTCAGAAAAATAAAAATTCAAAAAACAATGATAGAAAATAATGAAGAAAGATTGAGGTCAAAAATATTCCTAGAACAAATATATAATCATCTGCTGCTTATAAATATATCTCTAACAGTCAAAGAAACAAAGTCACTGATGCTTATTTACTGAGTTTAAATCATTTGTTTATATTATTATATGACATGCAGTTATTTTATACAGACCTTGTCATTACTAAGATATTTTGATTTTCCACAATCATTACGTCAACTCTACACTTGTCTTCACCAACAAGCATTAAATCTTGTGAAAATAAGTTACAACGGTAGTGCTAGCCTGTTAGGATTTTTTCTTTTTTAAATTTTTGTTTACAATAGCCCTTTGTGTGCCTTATATTCTAAGAAATTATAATTAAAAATACAGAACACATAATTGTATTCTCATGATAGTTTTAGATGTAACTGTACATCTGTCAAAGATGTATTGCTAATTGCTTTATGTCCCCTTTGGTCTTGTCTTGAGATTTTGTTCTACTTAGTTTAAATAATTTTCTTTTTTTGTTTAAAGGTTATATAATCTCTGCTTTTGGAATTTTTGTACATTTGACAACTTGTACTCTTTTCCCTTCTTTAAAGGGAAAATGTTACCTGGGCATATCATTCTTAGCTCACAGTCCATTTTCTTTTAATTGCATATAAATGGTAAATGATGTTCAAATGTCTTCTAGCTTCTAGTGTTGCAAATTAAAAGAATAGTACTTAGTTTTTCCTAAGTAAGCAAGTTGTTGTTACTGTTGTTTCTATCAAATTGCATTTGATTTTCTAGTTCTTTTCATCCATATATATCACCATAATGAACCTAGACATGTGTCTTTTCATTTAACATTTTAGAAACTTACAGATCTATTCTAATTTTAACACTTAAAATATTTATTTAGCTAAGAAGTATTTTCTTCTATTAATTATTATGAGTTGTTAGTTCAGTATCACTTCATTTTATTATTCTAAAATTTGACTTGCACAACAGTTCTCTAATATCTTTTCTTCAAATGCATCTCTTATACTTCCAATTTTTTTATCATTTCTTTGTTTCTTATTTTGTTTGCATAATATTTCATCCATTTTATACCCATAGCCTTGATTCTTTTCTAAGAAACAACCACTTTCTTTCTAATTCTTCTATTAAAAGTTTAAATATTATATCTTTGTAGTTTCAGAAAGTTATTTTTACTTGAGATACTCTTTTTGCATATATTAACATAATTTTTTGCTTTCCATTTAACCAAAATGATCATGATTATTCAGGTCATAATCTCAGAAAGGAATTATACTGACCATCTTATTTGTAAAATTACACCATCCCAACCATAGTCACACTATAAATTATTTTCATATATTATTTTTATTAAGAGCATTTATAAATATCTCTTACCATATTAAATATGTATTGGTTTACTTTTTTGTTCTTTCAGTTAAAAAATATAAGCTACTGGTGGCTGTTAAGTTTTTTGGCATGTTGACTATAATGTGACTATAACTATTCATGTTGACTGTAATGTTGACTATAACTATATCATTGGTCATTTGAGTAAATGCACAAATAAACTCCCTGACACTTCTAATTATTTTTGTAATTATAATTATTTTTATTCTTATTTACTCTTTAAAAAAAGTGCAGAAAAAGCAAATATTGCCCATAAAAAAGGACTAGATTTAATTTATCAAAAGGAAAGTCTTTTTCAGGCCAAGAGAGTCTCTTAATTTCTAAAAGCAATTCAAATAGTCAATAGGCAGTGTAATCCTCTTCACCACCTTACCAAGGGATTCAATTCACCTGCCCAAATTCCTGTGTCCTCTGCTATATCTTTGTCTTTCCACAGCCATTTGTGCTTCCCTGGCTTCAGGATCAATGAAAAACCCTCCTGCACTCACCTTTAGAAAACGAATTGACAAGCTTAAATTTCATCTTACCTAAGACAGAAGGATTGATTTATTTGCTGAATCTTTTCATCAAGAAGTCTGAAAAAAGAGGCACTTCCTACATTTTTCAGCCTCTTTTCTTGTTGCTTTATAGATCACTATATTTTATTAGACAATATTTGTTAAAAGCATTTACAAGGACTTTCTATACTCCCTATTCCATTTGCTTATGCAAAGAAATATCACCAACAATCAATAGTTTACATTTTATATAGATAAAATTGTGAATATTGCTCCAGAAAAGTTTTAAAAAAGCATCTAATGTAATATTCTTATAATACACAGATGAAGAAACTAAGGCTGGAATAGGCTAAGGGATTATTGTTAGTGCATGACAGATATGAAATTATAGAACAGGATTTATTTTTACAGCCTTATACTCTATTCAGCACACTGAGCTGAATCATAGTAAAACAATTTTAGTGTAGATGTATAGACAATTAATAATGTGGAGCTATTTCTTTTCTTTGAGTTTTAACCCAATATTTTAAAAGGTAAAATTAAATATATGAATAATTACATGGAAAAGTATTTTTGACATTTTTGAGGCTTGAATGTGTTTTATATTAACACTTTACCAAAGGAAATGTGGCTATTACTTCAGAAACATTGTGTGTGTGTGTGTGTGTGTGTGTGTGTGTGTGTGTGTGTGTGTGTGTGTGTTTAAAATAACACTGCAAGCTCTTTGATATTATAACTTCCATATTTTTCAAAACAGATAACTCAGCTCATCCCACTTTGTCATGGTTGAGCTAGAGTATATATATTTCATTCTTTTAATCTCTCATTTTAACTTCTCAGTTCCTTAATCACTTTTCTTCATTTTCTTCAAAGTTATTTCCATTTGTCAGCATCTTTATGACATTAAAGTGCTTCAAACTGAAAACAACATTACAGGTGTTTGACCTTATCAGCTTTTTTTGTTTATTGCTTTCTTGTCACCTGTCAAAAAAAATAGAATTGGAAACCTGAAATGATAAGGCATTTTCAGTGTATGACATGGCATTGCTTTATTTAAGTGGGGGGAGCTGTATTTCTCCATAAAATATGTGATTATAGCACACACATTTTTAAAGTTATCATCACATTTATGATTATATAAGCCTATGATGTTTTATATTTTATTTAGATATTTTGTTTGAGTCCACATAAGCTGGGTACTCTCAGTTAACACTTCACATCTAAATGTAAATTTCAGTGCTGTAAAATTACTCAACACGTTTCCAAAAGTAAAAGTACAATTTACCCTTTGGGGGTTGAAAATAATTGATTCCTGAAAAACTGGAGGCTTTGTACAAATAAGAACTATTAAGACCACAAAATAAGTCTTTAAATAATAACTGGAATTAAATTATTAGCTGTTATTAAACACTTTTGTGTTTAATAAAAGTAAAAAGCAAAATGAAATGGCTTTGGGTAACTCCTCTCAGAGGATGAAATGTGAAAGTAAGCTGGTAGATAACTTAGGACATTTTACTGAAAAAATAAAGGGAAAGAGAGCGAGAAAATGAATTGTGATGAGAATTAAGAAAAATTAAGAAAGCCAGCTTTTCTCTCTTATCTCTGAAGTGAAGGAAGAGGAGCATCACTCATGAGGTAGAAGGTCACTGAAGATACTGGGATGTTTCAGGAAGCAGAGGCCTATGGACTACATTTTCTTTTCAGCAGGTTATGAAACAAGCAGAGAGTGGCATCTTTTGGTAAAAAGAATGTTCCTGGAAACTTTTGGTAGGCACATAAGAGGACTAAAGGTATGCAAACGATGACAAATGCAGGGATAGAAAGTGTGTTGATAAGCAATGCTAGAAATAGCCTTCCTGTGCTGGCAGATTTGCACATGAAAAGGTGAGGGATGTCTGTGACTGGCAGGGAGCTAGGTGTCCTCTGGAGGACCTGCTACTACTAGTAGTAGAATAGAGTCCTAGATTCTTTGTCAGGTGCTATGGCTCCCAACAGGCTACCAGGCTTCCTCCCACCTAACAGTGCTCCTCTCCCATTTCCCCCTAACACCTGCTTCGGTCGTCTTAATGGGGTCACAGACCAACTCTCAGAGTCAGTCTTTTCCTCGCTAGCTGGCCTGTCTACCTCAAGGGTAGTCACAATAGTTAGTACCCCGTTTAGCATGGTAACCTGGCTTCCTAGGGCAACTCAAGATCAGTGGCACTTTACAGAAATAAATTTCTGCTTATCGAACATTTGGCATCAGCAAGAAATAAAGCCTTATTGTAAAACCACAGAAACTTGAAGGATATCTAAGGAATCTGATCTTGATTATCCAAAATTATATTAAGAGATTTTTTTTTAGTTTTTGTTTGCTTTAGTTTCCAACTTAAAAGCCATTACAATGTATTAATTTCTCACCTCAAAAAATTTTGGTCAGTATTGTATTATTTCTAGTTTTTGAAATATAGTGTCAGATATCTATATGGTCCAATAAAATATTTTTTAAAATGTTCTATCTTCACTTTAAGATAAAACATATATCTTCTGCTTTTCAGAATATCTCCCTTTTTCTCTCACTCCTCCCCTTTCTCTGTTTCTCTTGCTTTTGTATGTATCTATCAATTTATATATCTAATCTACCTGGGTAATAATAGTGATCATAGTATATAAATCTTACTTGTTTTCATCCGCTTGATTCATCTAGATTTGAGAGCTATGCTGAAATCTACTTTGCATTTGTCTGTCTCTATAGAAGTCATTGTTTTCCTTTTAAATTTCTGCTTAACGAAAGTTGTTGCTTTATTATATGTTATATAGGTATAAATAAATGTTACAATGTTACATCCTCATTGTGAATTATACTTACAGCTCACAATTTGTCCCTGTATAACTTTTTAACAACTATTTTTGTTGTTAAATTACTTTCTCTGGTATCAATATCAACTCCTTTATTTTTATTTTATTCTCCCTATGATACTTTGGCTGTTTTCAGTATTTAGCCTTCATGAATCATTGTGTTTTAGGTGTGTTTCTTTTCTACAACATCAAGACAGATATGCTTTTATGGTCAAATTGGAACTATTTTAATAAATGAGTTAAACTCACCTGGATTTATTGAAATGTGAATCTGTTCAGTCTTAGTTCTGAAGTATTTTTTTTGTGTTTCTTCCTTCCTTCCATCCTTCGTTTGTTTGTTTTATTTTTTCCTTTTCTTTTTTAGTTTGCTTGTTTGCTTTCATTTGATATCTAGTAGCACATGTATTATTAACTGTATTTGGCCATCAGGAAAATTAAAATCTACTATGAATAATCCCATAACAAGAGGTTTCAAGAACAGGAGAAAACTTGCTAAGAGGACTGACATTTTATAACATGCCACAGAAGGTGTTATATAAATCTCACATCATGATAATTATCTATCAATTTTCTAGTCACAGTTTAAAAATGTATTTCTATACACTTCCAGTACTTTTAAGTGTAATTAATATTTTAGAGAATTAAGCTCAAAATCAAATGTGGTTTGACTTCTATGTCCTCATTTTCTACTCCGATACCTAGGTGGAGCATTATTCTCGGTGTACAGGTGCGGATCTCATTATTTTTCCTAGTAAGTAGCATCATGGCCTCCAAGGAATGTAATACTCTAGTGCAGTTTTTATCACATAATAAAAGTAAATCATGGGGCTGGGCACAGTGACTCATGCCTGTAATCCCAACACTTTGAGAGGCCGAGGCAGGTGGATACCTGGGGTCGGGAGTTCAAGACCAGCCTGATCATCATGGAGAAACCCTGTCTCTACTAAAAATACAAAAATTAGCCAGGTGTGGTACCGCATACCAGTAATCCTAGCTACTCTGGAGGCTGAGGCAGGAGAATCACTTGAAGCTGGAAGGCGGAGGTTGCAGTGAGCCAAGATTGTGCCACTGCACTCCAGCCTGGGCAACAAGGGTTAAAGTCCATCTAAAATTTTTTTTATAAATTAAATCTTGAATCTAATTATTCCCATTATATTATGTCTAGAAGAATAGCTTTAAGTATCTATGAAATACAGATGCCAGTATAATTTTATATAAATGAGGAAAATGTTTATTCTTTTAATTCCTCACCCCAATACCTTCAATGCCACAGTCAAACAATTATTCTTCCAACTGCCAGAGATAGAACATTATTTAGAGTCTGACAGTTATGTCTCCCTGCATTTGGATCAGAAATAGTATTTTTGAACTGGAATTTTTAAAAATCCTTGTTTATTTTAAACCAAGAAAAATTTTGTATACTGTAACCATAAGAAACAAAGTATTCTATTTCATCATCTTTAATGCAGTGATTTATCTGTCAAAATTACGTGCAATCCCTATACCATATGGAAATTTAGTGGGGAATTGTAGTGGACAGGGCAACTGTAAAGACTTGGTAAATCTCGAGGACTTTCCACTTTGCAAAAGAGATGGAATCGATGCAATTTAGGCATCCCAATATGAGGTGATGCATTCCCAAAGTTATTAACAAACGGAGAATTTATGCTTAAAAAAAATTTCTGGCTTGGTGCGATCGCTCAGGCCTGTAATCCCAGCACTTTGTGAGCCCAAGGCGGTTGGATCACAAGGTCAGGAGATCAAGACCATACTGGTCAACATGGTGAAACCCCATCTCTTCTAAAAATACAAAAATTCGCTGGGTGTGGTGGAACGTGCCTGTAGTCCCAGCTACTCAGGAGTCTGAGGCAAAAGAACCACTTGAACCCAGGAGGCAGAGGTTGCTGTGAGGTGAGATTGTGCCACTGCCCTCCAACCTTTAGACAGAGCAAGACACTGTCTATAAAAAAAAAGAAAAGAAAAAAACTGTGCTGAAACGAGATTCATAACAACTTTAAAGGAGTTAATGAATGATGTACAGCAATAATAAATATAGAACCAATGTAGATAGTGGTGAAACTTTTATTGCGGCCATTAAGAGGGAAAAAGTGTAACAAATTATGAAATAAAAAAGAAAACAAAAGTAGTTATCAATTGAGTGTGTTGGTTTCAAGCCATAATAGCAACTTGGTCACTTAAAGAATATAGAATATTTCTTGGAAGCTACAAGGAATCAGCTTCAGTCATCAGGCAAGAAACAGGAAATAACCAGTGATGAAGGCACACCACTAACATGAGTCAATTCTAAGACACTGACTTCAGAAAAATTCCCCCGCCGCCGCCCAAAACACACACGTATTTTAAAGGCATCAGCAACATGAAAATGACTAGTTAAGACTTACAAACTCAAACTACAGCCAGCAATTTTACAATTCACTTAAAAATCAATAATTCACTTGGTTGATATTAGTGATTTATCTTTATCTACCACCCATTTTAGATCTCAGATTGATCAAGGAATCTTGCTTCTTCTAGGGATCCAAATTTGCCCATAGAGACAAGAGCCCCTCAGTAGTGAGCTTCCATGAGATCCAGTGCAATAGTCTTCTGCTTACCTTTACTTTTGGGAATGTATGACCAGAACATATGTCACTATTATTTATAATTTTTATTTATTTATTTATTTATTTCATTTTTTGAGGCAGTCTTGCGCTTTCACTCAAGCTGGAGGGCAGTGGTGCAATCTCAGCTAACTGCAACCTCTGCCTCCCTGGTTCAAGTGATTCTTCTACCTCAGCCTCCCAAGAAGCTGGGATTGCAGGTGTGCACTACCACACCTGGCTAATTTTTGTAGTTTTAGTAGAAACTGGGTTTCACCATGTCGGCCAGACTGGTCTTGAACGCCTGACCTCAGATGTTCCACCCACCTCTGCCTCTCAAAATGCTAGGATTAGAGGCGTGAGCAACTACGCCTGACCTACTTGTAAAAATTTTAAGAAGTTCCACCCAACTTAAATAAAATAGCAGTAGAAATAAGGAAAAAATATATAGGAAAGGAGAAAGCAAAGTTGTAATTATTTTCTAATAATCTATTTGCAGTTTATGCTGCTATGTAATATTATATAGTGATTTAACTTTTTTTTTAAAAGAAGACTTACTGTTTCAGGACAATCTATTCCAACTGCTATGACAGAAAAATCTTAATTATTTCTTTATAATGAACAGTTTGTAGTGTTTATGGGCTTTTCTTTTTACATAGTCCATTAATTTGTCTCTGTTTTGTGGAAATCAACATTATATTGCTTAAGTTACTATAACTCCATAGGTCCTCACACTATCTACTGGAAGAAAATAAAAATACAATTTAAAATGACCCTTCAAAGTCATATTTTGTGGAGGAAATTTGCATCTGTAGAGAATCTTCTTACTTTTCTAGGTCCTTCCCAGCTCTAGGACAGATTAAATGACAGTCTGATCCCTTTAAGAGTAGAAAAGAGACATTTACCATATTATCTAAGGCCGCTACATGGAGGCTTCCTGTACTTAAAAAGACCCTTGACTTTCACAACCTTCCTTGTCTTAAGTATTCACTGCAAGTCTTTAGACAGAGCTTAACTCTTTCAACCAATTACCACTCACAAAATCTTCAAGATCACCTACTACCTGGTAAGCGCCTACATGAAGATGTCTTGCCTTTCCAGACTGAATCAATGTATATCTCTATTTAATGTGAGTGCTGGTTCATTGTGCTTAACTCCAAAAGGGATGTATTGATTTACTTCTTTGCTTGTAACTTTTGTCTCCCTAAAATGTATAAAACAAAACTATAAACTGACCACCTTGGGCACACTTTCTCAGGACTTTCTGAGACTAGTTCTTGGGACATGGTAACTCATATTGGCTTATAATAAACCTCTTTAAATATTTCACAGAGCTTGACTTTTTTCTCAATATTCTTCCAAGTCCCTCTAAAGTCACTAGTGTCTGTCCTTGGTAGCCCTCCCACCTGCTAATTCCCACATTGGTCATCACAGTAATGCTTAGGCTTATTAAAAGGTGTAACCTCAATGGAATATTTCTCAATGTCTACCTTTCTACTATATATTAAATGTGCTTTTTTGAAGTTATGGTGGATTCTTAGGCAGGGCATGGGTGAGGTACACATGCAGGTATACAAAACGATTATCTACAATCGTCCTGCTGGGCTTCCACTCTGACTAATGTTTCACCATTAAATTCAGCCCTTTGAATCAACCCATATCTTCCTAAAATAGTTTCTTCACTGTGTTCTGACCAATCACATGCCAGCATTGAAACTATCCCCACAGGGCTGATAAGAATTGCATGCTGGGTTCTGGACAGAGGTATAGTTATAATTAAGCTTTAGTCAGGCTGAACTTTGGCCCATTTCCTCCTTGCTAAAAATCACATAGCAATAGTTACTGACCATTTGCATCCCGATTGTTCCTACAAATAAATTTTCTGACATTCAGGTCATAAGACTGTTGAAGAATTGATTTTCATCTCTATTGTTCCTAAAGGCAGGATCTGTGACATTAGAATCAAAACAAAGGCTTTTGTTTAAAGATTGCTTGAGATGTTTCTCAGACACTGAATTGCAGCAATCACTTTGAAGACCTCTATAGAGGGATGGGATTAGCATGAGAACACAGGCTTCTGCATCTCCTATCTCATGAATTCACCCTATACTCTTCCTTCTATTAATCAATGAGCTCTACACTTCAGCCTATTCCCCAATCCTTAGAAATCCTAACCCTAAATTCCTTGGGGAGTTGGATTGAGATTTCTTCTCCTCTCCTAGTTTGGTGACCCTACAATTACACTTATTACACTTCTTTCTCTTCTGCAACCCAGTGTCTCAGCTTATTGACTTGCTGTATGCAAGAGGAAATGAATCTATTACGATACAATATTATCAGTTCAGGCCAGGCACGTGGCTCACACCTGTAATCCCAGCACTTTCAGAAGCCAAGGTGGGTGGATCACCTGAGGTCGGGAGTTTGAGGCCAGCCTGGCCAACTTGATAAAAAGTCTCTCCTAAAAGTACAAAAAAATTAGCTGGGCATGGTAATGGGTTCCTATAATCCCAGATATTCAGGAGGCTGAGGCAGGAGAATCACTTGAATGGGGCGTGGCAGGGGGGAGAGACAGAGGTTGCAGTGAGCTAAGATTACACAACCACACTCCAGCCTGGTCAACAGAGCAAGACTCCATCTCAAAAAAAAAAAAAGAAAGAAAAATTATCAGTTTACTATGAACCCAGTCTAATCTCATATGTAGGCAGGAGGTCTGGAGATGGATTTAAAAATAGGTAAATTCAAAACCAGAGCCACTGGCTGATAGTGAGAAGTCTGAGTATAGTCAAAAGCAGGAAGGTGAAGAACTCAGCCCACTCAGCTGTCCTGCCTTTTATTACTTCCACTTTAAAGCAGCTCTGAGAATCAACTCTTCTTTACCTGATAACACCATCATCTTAGTTTTAGAGGCAACAGGAAAAAAAATGGTTCATCTAAGACAACAGTTCCAAGGTAGAATATACATATTAATTGAATGGTGGGACCTGACAGAAATGACCTGATGTGATGCTATCTTCTGTACCTACAATCATGTGATGTGGTGATTAAGGGAGTTGCTGAAGTACTGCAGAGCAAAAAAGACTAGCACATAAAAAGCCTTCAGTAAATGTGAGACGTGTTTACTCTACCCTTTTAGACACATTTTCAAGAATTTCCTCAATTCCTTAGCCTTCTTCCAAATTCTTTCATTGGAAAAAATAAGGCATTCTCACTTTACGTATTTTCATGAAAAGATCACATGCAACATTCTCCTTCCTTCCTTCCTTCCTTCCTTCCTTCCTTCCTTCCTTCCTTCCTTCCTTCCTTCCTTCCTTCCTTTCTTCCTTCTTTCCTTCCTTCATACCTGAAGATCCTGGATAGCAAATGGGAGAACCATCTTCCTAATTATCACAAAGTTTTCTTTGGTTGTTTCTCTGAAGGGCCGTCTTACATCTGGAGGTTATTTATTGTTCAATTCCCCTTCTGTAATGTTATTTTCCCAATCCTTACTTGGTCTTCTGTCTCCTGGGTAGAAACCTCTAACTGCTACTTCAGATTCTCTCAAGGAATTAGGATGGCAACATGGATTAGCAGTAAGTACTCACTGATCTTTGCAGGTTGATAATTCAGAAAACCTCCAAGGGCAGTGAGTCCCATCTCACTGTACCCTGAATTTATTTGGCCCTGGTCCCTTCATTGATAACACTCCCTCGTATTGAGTGAGGCTAATGGAAAACACCATACAATCAGCCAACTTATCTCATCATCTTGAGGTGTAGAGGCAGTAGACATGAGCATTGTAAGTTACATGTGAATCATAACAGTAGACATGAGCATTGTAAGTTATGTGTGAATCATAACAGTAGACATGAGCATTGTAAGTTACGTGTGAATCATAACAAATACCCAACTCCAGATTCACAACACAAGCTTGAGGAGGGTGTTTTGTAACCACCAGCAGATGAGCTGGTATTAGTGAATTCAGCTTAAAACCCTAAACCCTAAATGTAACTAGATCCTCATTCCCTGACAAACTCCCCACCACCCAGAACAGCATTTCTGAAAATTCCTATCAGGAGTGGTACTCATTATGGGGACACTTTTGTTTGTGGGCACAAGTAAGCGAACTGGTAGAAATGGCTCATAGTCTAATGGGAGACATTCCTGAATATAAGAAAGAATAATAAATGTGATATAAATCGAGTTTTATATGCTACTGGAGAGTAGAAGTTATGTAAACTCTTTGTGCTGAGGAGCCCCTCAGGCAAGAAGTGATGCCTCATATAGCCCAAGAAATTCATGAAATCCTGAGGAAAGAACTATGCCCAAACACACAGCATTGCATATATAAAGGCAGGACAGACAACAACATACATTCTTTTCAATTGTAAAGTTGAGATATAATTCACATACCATAAAATTAAATTAAGTAGTTTTAATCATGCGTTTCATTCCTCCCATCTCCTAGTTTGGTGATCCTACAATTACACCTCTTTCTCTTCTGTAACCCAGTGCCTCAGCTTATTGACTTGCCATGTGCAACAGGAAATGAACATATTGTGGTTAAAATATTATCAGTTTATTATGTACGCACTCTAATCTCATACCCAAAATGAGGTCTGAGGAGGTAGTATATTCACAACTACTACATGTGAATGTGTAGGATGTTCACAAGATTGCATAGCCATCACCAAATGCCGGAACATTTTATAAACCCTAAAAGAAACTCCGCACCCTTCAGTAGTCACTGGCAAGTATTAATACATTTTCTAATGCTACAAATTTGCCTATGTTAGACAGTAATATAATTGAATTCACACAATTTGTGACATTTTGTTTCTGATTGTTTGTATTTGGCACAATATTTTTAAAGTTCATGCATATTATAGCATGTTTTTCCATCTCTGTTGTGACACAATAATGTTCTAATTCATGGATATAGAATTTTGTTTATCCCTTCATCAGTTGACAGACATCTGGGCTATTTCTACCTTTAACTATTATCAATAATGCTGCTATAAATATTTGTGTACAAGCTTTTGTGTTAGCATATAATTTTTCAGTATTGCTTCACCCTCCTTTTCTGGTGCCACAGTCTTTGCGTATGCTGAAGGCATTTAATTTAGTTTAGTTGTTTCTGATTACTCTTCCACTACATTTTCTGATTATATAGTATTAAGAGACACATGACCCATACCTTGTCAATCTGAGTCTTCACTGGACTTTCCTCATAAGGACTTGGCTTACCAAACATGTGGAATACGAATCTGAAACTAGATAGTAGCCACATTTTCAACTGAATGGAAAATCTGATCAAACAAATCAAAATCAAAGTTAGTTAAAATTTTATGATTCTTAAATTTGATTGCCTGAATTCAGTAACATCTGACTGGACTTCCCAATTATGTGTGTTGGTAATTTTCATCTTGGTCAGTATTACTAAGAGGAGATGAAAGTTCATGGAACATTGCTGTTTGTTATATGAACCTAAAATTGCCAGAATATCTTGAATGAGCATGGTATGTCAAAGATCACAAGAAGATCTTTCACGGGACATTTTTTTTCTATATTACACCTGTTGCAGATAACTGCTGGGCATACACAGGAAACTCGGTAAGAATAATCATAAGGTGGTTCATATTTACATAAGGGACATACAATTAGGCTTAGTCAGTCCCAAGAATCAAAGTAAAGTAGGGCCAGGTGCAGTGGCTCATGCCTGTAATTCCAACAGTTTGGGAGGACAAGGCAGGTGGATTCCTTGAGCTCAGGAATTTGAGACGAGCCTGGGCAACATACCAAAACGCTGTCTGTACTAAAAACACAAAACTTAGCTGGGTATGGTAGTGTGAGCCTGTGTACCAGCTACTCAAGAGGCTGAGACGGAAAGACTGCTTAAGTCTCAGAGGCAGAGGCTGCAGTGGGCCATAATTGTGCTGCTGCACTTCAGCTTGGGTGACAGAGTGAGGCCCTGTCTCAGAAAAAAACAAATACAAAGTAATAATTAAATGCAGAACTAAAACTTCATAATATGACTGCCTTTTTTTGGACATAAAGATCTTCATTCTCATAAGCTCTTAGATATGCTGTCTAAATAGCAAATCTTTATTCAACTCTTGTTATTATCTGAAAAAATTAGACATCGACCTAAAAAATCTCTGATACTTGTATTTGTAATACTCAGTAATTGAGGAATACAGACTATATTGTTGGTGAATCAGTTAAAAGAGAAAAAGAATCCATCATGATAACACTTATGATAATTCAAAAGAGAAGAAATAATGAGAAAATCACAGTAAAAGCAGACTATGGAACAGAGACTACAAGGTAAAACTTTTACACAATACCAACATATATCTTCAAAAATATTCAATAGATTGAAATGTAAGGTACTGGATGGGAATTTTACAATTAGTCATGAAAAAGACATCTAGAATATTGAGAAAGATAGTCTCAGGGGCAACAAAGAACTGGTTTTATGATTGAAAGTGCTTATAAAGCATCAGGCAAAAGCAGTGAAGATAAATCTTTTGGGAAATTAACCAAGTAGAACTTGTAAATTTTAAGAATAAAAGAAAAATATGTCCAAGTGAAGTGATAAGGTCACTGGGAGGTTGGCAATCAGCCTAGAATGCATGTTAGAACTGAATTTATCAGAATTAGAAGAACAAGTGTGCAAGAAGAAAGAAAATATAGCACAGATGTCAGAGCTTGAGAAGATTAAGCATATCCCCATGAAGAGAGAGTCAGGATACTCTTTTCTTTTTATACCCCCACACCCCTCCCTGAGAGTCAGGATACTCTAATACCTCATTAAGCAAGGAGTCACTGTGCCCTAAACATTAAGTATATAATTTGCATAGAAAGAGGGTAGGGGTGGAACAGCATTAAGTTCTGAACAAGTTAGTGTGGCTGCCTCCTGGTAACTGGGTTGAGCTTAAGGAGTAAAAATAGATGTAAATGCCGGTGAGTATTAATGAACATTTGTTGTGATACATTTTCCAATTCTAGCCACCGAGAAAGTCTGGGAAGAGGAACATCCCCAAAACAATGAAACGCCTAGCTTCTAGGTGTTGGTTTCTCAATATTAACTTCCACTAAAATGAACCTCAGCTCCTTGGAAGATTTTTCCAATTCCAGGTTTGAAGCAGAAGGAGTGTAATGTAATCCTGAATTTTAGAATTTAAAAAATAATTTGGTGCCAGACATAAGAAATAAATTCAAAGAATGATTTGGGACTTGTCAAAAAAGACACAAAATCCAGTTAAAGGAAGTTTTCACTGGCAAAATCTGGAATAATTTGATCAGTAAAATAAATAATAATGATGTATTTTAACATACTGATAAAATTAAGAAGTTGTGAGTCTATACTGATAAAAAAAACCAATACATTGTAATTTCCATGTGGAAGATGTTTACAGTTTCACAATACCTCAATATTAAATTTTAATTACTTAGAAAAGAGAATGGTTTTATGGTGGAGACGTCTGGTGGGTACTAATAAATCAAATAACCAATATTAACATAATCAGTAATAGGGCAAAATATTTCACTCCACCTGAGAGTAGCCAATGAGAACACAGTGGCAGATTTCTAAAGTTTCTGCCAAGCATTCCAAACCCAACTAAACCATGAGGAAAAATCATACAAAGCCAGCGTAATGGGCATTCTATAATAAAATTGGTCTGCAGTTTACAAAATTGCTAAGTCCACGAAAGTAAAGTCTGGGAAACTTGCAGATTGAACACTACAAACATGACAACTAAATGCAACAGATGATTCTAAACTGGGTAATTATGCTATACCAGGCATTACTGATATTTTTTGTTTGTTTGTTTGTTTGTTTGTGACAGGGTCACCCTGTCAACCCAGGCTTGATCAAAGTTCCCCGTAGCTTTGACCTCTTGGGCTCAGGGGAACCTCCTGTCTTAGCATACAAAGTAGCTGGGACTACAAGTGTGCCATCACATCTAGCTAATTTATTTTTGTGTCTTGTAGAGATGGGGTCTTGCTATGTTGCCCAGGCTGGTCCCAAACTCTTGAACTCAAGGCCTCCCAAAGTCCTGGGATTCCAGGCATGAGCCACCATGGTCGGCCTGAATCCTGAAAGTGTTCTGAAGATTAGATGACAGTAATGTATCAATGGATTGATGTCAATTTCCTGAGTTTGAAGGCTTAGTTGTGTTATTTAAGAGAATATCCCAGTTTTGGGAAAATACATCTAAGTATTTGGGAGTGATTTTGTACCACTCATAGTTCTCCAGAGAAACAGAATCTCTCAGATTCATAGAGATACATAGCAGAGTTTGTTCCTCAGGGAAATCTGATTTTGCTCTAAGGCCTTCTGATTAGATGAGGTCCAAGGAGATTAAAGAGAATAATCGCCTTTATGTAAAGGCAAGTGACTGCAGGTATGAACCACATCTATAAACTACCTTGATCATAACACCCCTGCTTATTTGCATGCTTTCCCTACATTGTGAACTCTCCCGTGAGTCAAATTGACAAATGTGCTCCTTTCATCCCTTTGTAATATCCCTGTATTATTGAATATTTTATATTATAGGATGACTGGCGTTTATCTCTAATACATTTATCTCTAATACAAGCATCTCTAATACATATGGGAACTAATGTTTAATCTTTCAGATATGTACCCCTAGCACAGCATCAAACACAGAACTGTTTTGAATAACTATGAAATAAATGGATATTTATAGATATGTGCAAAATAGACTGTAAATGGCTGCACATCTTTGTCAGTAATTAAATTTTCATAATTTCATTTTATATGTGCATAAAAGATATTAAATATTATCAAGACATGGTTGATGAACTAAGAAATCATAATTTCAGGACACTGAGTTGCATAACAGTTTTGAGTTAGTAAGTTTTGCTTAAGTCAGGAATATGTAATTAAATGGTAAAGAATATAATATTGAGCTATGTTGTAAAATATTAGTTTGGAGATATAAATGAGCAGTAACTGGGTTACTTCAAATCATCATATAAAAACCCATATGAACAGCACACATTGTTACCATTTTACAGGATTTCTATGAGACATGATGATTAGAAATGCTGTCCTTCTAGACACTTTTATATGCCATGTATAGTACGCGTATTACACATTAAGACTTTTATCAGTATTATGGCTATAAGGGTTAATTTGGTTGTAATGCTGTTTTGTTGCCTTTCAACTTTCATATCCTTAGGATTAAATCAACATAATCTTAACATCACTGCCAAATCACTCTTGCAGTAGTTTCATCACACTCTTGTTATGTTTCAAGAATGATTTTGGAGAGAGATCCAAGATGGCTGATCGCTAACAGCTCGGGATTGTAGCTCCCAGTGAAAGCTCGGAAAACGTGAGGACGCCACATTTTCAGAGGAATTTTCATCGCCCACGGACCAGAAGATTTCCAGTGGAGGAGCCCCGTGGGTCGCCAGCATGACTTCTGTGGCCGGCACAGCGGTTTTGTCGTGCCTCCGCACGGCAGCTCTTCATGCACAGTGAGCGGGACTGGTTCCCCTACTGACTGGTGTTTGGAGCTCCAGGAAGGCAGAGCCGCTTGTTGCGGACTCAAGAAGGAAGCCAGATCGGAGATTCCCAGGCAGAAGAGCACCATCAGTCTTATCGCTGCTGTTTTGGCCGGCGCAGTGGGTTGCTCGGATTCCAGCACTGGGAATCAATAAGTTGGACATCCTCTCAGGAACTTAATCAGAAAGGCGCTAATTGTAAAGACATCAGATGGATAAAATCACAATAAAGGGGAAAAAACAGCCTAAAAAGGCTGAGAAAACCGAAAGTCAGAACCCCTCTCCCTCTACAGGGGATAGCAATTCCTCATCAGCAACGGAACAAGCCCTAATGGAAGAGGACTGTGTTCCAGTATCTGAAGTAGGTGGATGATAAAAAATTTTTGGGAGTTGAAACAACTCGTTCTAACCCAATGTAAAGAAACTAAGAACTTCAAAGAAAGGTTTGACGAAATGTTAAAAAGAATGGACAATATAGAGAGGAATATAAATGAACTAATGGAGTTGAAAAATACAACACGAGAACTTAGTGAAATATGCACAAGTTTGAATAGCCAAATTGATCAAGCAGAAGAAAGGATATCAGAGGTCGAAGACCAAATTAATGAAATAAAACGAGAAGACAAGAATAGAGAAAAAAGGATAAAAAGGAATGAGCAAAGTCTCCAAGAATTATGGGACTATGTGAAAAGACCTAATCTACATTTGATAGGTGTACCTGAATGTGATGGAGAGAATGAATCCCAGCTGAAAAATACTCTTCAGGATATTATCCAGGAGAATTTTCCCAATCTAGCAAAGCAGGATACCATTCAACCTCAGGTAATACAGAGAACACCACAAAGATATTCCTTAAGAAGAGCAACCCCAAGACACATAATCATTAGATTGACCAGGGTTGAAACGAAGGAGAAAATACTAAGGGCAGCCAGAGAGAAAGGTCAGGTTACCCACAAAGGGAAGCCTATTAGACTTAGAGCAGATCTCTCAGTAAAAACCCTACAAGCCAGAAGAGAGTGGGGGCCAATATTTAACATCCTTAAAGAACAGAACTTTCAGCCCAGAATTTCATATCCTGCCAAACTAAGCTTCACAATCAAAGGAAAAATAAAATCTTTTATGAACAAGCAAGTACTCAGAGATTTTATTACCACCAGGCCTGCTTTACAAAAACTTCTGAAAGAAGCATTATACACAGAAAGGAACAACCAGTATTAGCCTTTCTAAAAATATACCAAAAAGTAAAGAGCATCAACATAAAGAAGAATTTACATCAACGAATGGATAAAATAGCCAGTTAACATCAAATGGCAGTAATCTTAAATTGAAATCGACTAAATTCCCCAATCAAAAGATACAGCCAAAACCTAACGGTATACTACATCCAGACCCATTTCATATCCAAAGATACACAAAGACTAAAAACAAAGGGTTGGAGAAAGGTTTACCAACCAAATAGAGAAGAAAAACAAATAAATAAACAAAAAGGAGTTGCAATTCATGCATTTGATAAAACAGATTTCAAACCAACAAAGATAGAGTGGTATAAGGATCAATGCATCTTAACACCCAGATACGTAAGACCCATGAAGAGATTTAGACTCAACGAGACAGAAAATTAATAAGGATATCCATAATCTAAACTCAGATCAGTAACAAGTAAACTTAATAAGCACTTGTAGAGCTCTCCACTTTAGATACATAAAATATACATTCTCCACTTTAAAAAAACAAACTAATGATAGGCCATTATTAATACCCATTCATAGAATAAAGCAATATTCCTGTTCTCTCTCCCTCTTTTTCTTCCTCTCTTTTCCTTTCCTTCTAAAAAAAAAAAAAAAAAAAACCAGCAGAGGAGAAAGGACTTACAGAGTCTGTACATAAATTGGTTATGAGTAACATATAAACAAGGAACAACAACAAAAAAGAGAATGATTTCAGTCTTTTTATTAATTGTATCTAATTTTATAATATACTTGCAAGGCACTTATTTCTGTTAATTATTTTTAGATGACCTGATTTATTGTCACAGAAGTTAATTAGTTTCCTTAACTTCTAATTATTGCTATTGCTGCAGCCAGGAATAGAATACACACCTGGAAAACTGCAATTAAGTCTAAGTTTTAGGCACCACACTTTGATTTTGTCTTTGTTTTACCCACAAAATGGATTTACCTACATTAAAAAATTATATAGGTTACTGATAAAGATGTGAGAATTATATTGCAGAATTTTAGAAACAGAAAGGATTATGACAGATTCTCATTTTAAAGAAATTGTGGCTTATAGAGGCTTTACAAACCAAGTGGCAGAAATTCCTGGACTAAAACATTTTTACATTACTTGGAAATTTTTAAGGGGCTGACAAATACTTTTGAAGACACTTCATGCCGAATATGTTAGCCCATAATCCACACTATTTGGTAATCATTAAATATGATGTCGTATTGATTATTTACCCATTTCTCTCAGCAGCAGTTCTACCCTGAAATCTCTGCTCTGCTGTGCTAGGAATAGAGTTCCAGGACCCTGTCTTCAGACTATTGTGCTGTGGTTCTATTCTCACAAAGCATTGTTCAGACATTCAAAAGCAAGAGAGCGAAAAAAAGGCCTTATTTCTTCTTGGTTTTTGACCTGTCAGCATTTCTCTAGCTTCTAGGTTTGTTTGGTGTTTATTCACTTTGTGTTTTGCACATCAATGATCAAATATGCTGAACTTAAGCAGAGAGATCCCAGTGTGAGCCAGCTCTGCCTCTTCAGTGGGATGAAGAATGTGGATGGTAGCTGCTGACTTTTTCAATCATTTATCTTGCTTTCTGCTCTCAAACAAAAGTCTACCCAATTCCCTGTATTCCAGTCACTAAAAGGCAAACAACCAGGATTATCTTGCACTAATACAATAATTTGACCAGAAATATTTAATTTGAAATCTGAAACACAGTGATTATATTGTTTCTTCATAAAGTATTTTTTGTAATTTTTTTTTTCAGTTCTCAGGGGAGTAGAATTTAATCAGACATTGTACTTTGGTTGGATAACCCATGATGGGTCAAGCTTGGTGACTCCTCACATAATGAAACACACAGCAGTAACAAAACACACAGCTAGAGATGGCAAGAACAGTACCATTCACCTAGGTCTTATGACACAGTGGGCACACAGTCTTCATTTTGGGTAAGGGGAGAATCAGAATTATTGTCTAGATGTACAGGTGGTTGTGGAGTAGGCAGTGCAGTCAATGACTTGATGGTTTATTGATTTTCACCAGTCCAGGAACCACAAGAAGAATAAACTCACAGAAAGGTCAGTAGACAAGGATCAGGCAACACCCCCCATAGCTTTCTTCCTAGCTGACTTTATCTTCTTACTAACACTCCTGGATGGTTGCTGCATCATGCTGGCTTCAGCTGGTCTGTGCTCCAGAGTTTGCATATCCTGAACTGTCAGGTGACCTAGCTGAACTCCAGCAAACCTCAGCAGTGGCGAGTGATGCTGAGCTTTTCCTAGGATGTATCCAAGCTGTACAAGAAATCACCCTTCTCAGGCCATGTTAACAAATGAGTAGGCTGCCAGGAAGGGTCTATAAAATTGTTTCCAGTGGGAAGAAGGGGGATGAATGGAACATTCATATTCTTCTCTTAAGCTAGAAACCAAGTTCTCCAGCTTCACTTTCAGATAGGGAAGAACAAGGAATATAATTGATTTCCAAAGCTGCTTCTTTAGGAGACCAGCACTAGCCAGTCTCTGAGACTTTGAGTGTCCCCCATTATGATTCTCTTTAAGCCACAAAAGTTTTCAGAAAATGAGGCACTGGTTCTAGACAGATAACACTGCTGGACCAGAAGATGTAGTAAAGATTTCATCAAACCACCTCCACAGGAAGCAATGGCAGGTGGGATGTGATTCTGCAAGAACCTTGACCACAAGTTCGAGAGCAGATCTCACTGCTGTCATTAAACTGTCCTGTGCTACCTCCTCAAAAATGGGAGACTGAGAAGCAGCTGTGATGTAAGCCTGTGCTCAGCCATAGTTTCCTGTTGGTACTGGCCTTCACTTTTCCCATAAACACTTGAGCATGAACTTTTTCAAGAGGAAGGGTATCATATGGGTGCTCATTTGATACCTTTTAAGCTACCCTCTGTGCATGATATCCAAACCTCCAAACTCAATTTTATGGGCAAAAACCAACTGGGAAATAAAGACCTATTCTAGAGATGGAGGGAAGTCTCAAGGAGGTTAAGAACAAAGTTAACTCGGACGTGGGTGAAAGTGGTATGCGTTGAGGGTGTCACTTGTCAAATGCTGCATCTCAGGGCAGAGCGTGACTGTGGGGGACAGGTATTGGGGAAAAAACACGATCCTCTGGAGCTGCATTCCTGGAGTTGCAAACTAGGGACCCCTGAGCCCTCACACCCACTACCCCCCTACCACCGAATCATGATAACTCAAAAGCCAGCGGACTCTGAGGATTCAGAGGGGCCAGTGTGATCCCCGGACGCAAGGACTGGCTCTGGCTGTTGGCTTTGAGTATCCCCGCCTGCACCCATCCTTGCACACTGACCCCAGGCAAGGCGCAAAGAATGGTAAACACACACATACACACGTGCGCCGCCCATACGCGCACACACACACACATATATATAGCATTTCCTTGAGACAGAGTCTTGATCTGTCTCTCAGGCTGGAGTTCAGTGGCACACACTTGGCTCACTGCAACCTCTGCCTCCTGGGCTCAAACAATTCTCATGCCTCAGCCTCCCAAGTTGCTAGGACTCCAGGTATGCACAGCCATGCCTGGATAATTTTTATATTTTTAGTAGAGTTAGGGTTTGTGTGTGAGCCATCGCATCTGGCCAGTATTTATGTATTACATGGGGTGAGTTCTTTTTTTCTCAAGCAAAAAGAGATATTTTGACTTTTCTTCATTTAAATGAGGCAATGGATGAATTATAGTATCATAGAGCCACACTAATATAAATCTCACCAAGCAATAAGTTATTTGAGTTCAAACATTTCTGGTCCTATGTTCATCAGTGCTCACATCGCAGACACTAGTTAATCCTGACTGTTCCTAGGGCTACTACTGGTATTCATACTTTCCTCTCCCGGCTGGAGTGCCCTTTCTTTTAATCCTCTTGTACACTTTGACCCTTCTCAAACTCAAAGGAAGTTAGCCTGAGGCCTGAACATGAAGCTTCACCTTTCATATTATACTTTTCAGAACTGCAAAGATATTTTATTATATTTTTCTGAAGAATGACTGTTTCTTCTTTAATTGTATATATTTCATGATTTATCATAATTTTTATAAAAATGGGGTACAGGCCGGGCACGGTGGCTCCTGCCTGTAATCCCAGCACTTTGGGAGGCCAAGATGGGCAGATTGCGAGGTCAGGAGTTCAAGACCAGACCGGCCAACATGCTGAAACCCTGTCTCTACTAAAAAATACAAAAATTAGCTGGGCATGGTGGCTCGTGCCTATAATATCAGCTACTTGGGAGGCTGAGGTAGGAGAACTGCTTGAACTGGGACCTGGGAGGCAGAGGATGCAGTTAGCTGAGATCCCGCCACTGTACTCCAGCCTGGGCTACAGAGCAAGACTCCATCTCAAAAAACAAAACGGGGTATAAATTATCAGTACCCCTGAAATCATTTTATATTTTAATCCCTGAAATCATTTAGCATTGCCTTTTATGTATTATTTAAGTTGAATAACACAAAGATAATATTGGAAAATATTTTAAAAAGCAATATGGCCTTTATATCATCAACGCTTGCCTTCAAAATACAAGAGTATCTTCTACTAAATATAAGTATGAAAACAATCAACCAAATAAAAAAAATTATAACTGCATCATAATTTGAGGTGTAGCTCAATCAGTTTATTGAGCTAAACTTTTAGTTCAATTTATTTACCTTTTCTATGGACGCAACAAAAAGTTGAGTTTGTCACAAAATGCATGGCTAAATTAAAATTTGGGGATTTCCTTTTCAACACTGAAAAATTTTAGTAGATTGGAAAACTAATCAAAGCCACCAGAAGGTGCTCTACATTTGTAAACACTAAGAGAAACCCTTATGCAAAATGTCGCAAGAAAACAGTATTAAAACTTTAGGCAAAATAATATCCAATTTTTATTTTTTTACCAACTGACACTGATTTAAATTTTCTGTTTATAATATTTATACTTTCAGCTAAAACCACGGCATATCTGTTTTTGAACCAGTGTATTTTCTTGTCACCCAGTGAGTTCCATTTAGCTCTACCCATCTCTAATATGTTACCAATATATTTTAATATTGTTAGATTATGTAATATTTAGAAACTATTTTCCTCCCAGATGAAGACTAAATTTCCCTATTAAGAATATGAACTTCAAAAATACATTTAACTTGTTACCTTTTCTCTATATGTAGTTTTTCCCATTTTCACCCTCAGGAAATACCTATTACTCTTCTAGTATTATTACCTTTGTACATGCAACAGAGACTGGTAGTGACTCATCATGTACAACTTAAGCACTGACATTACTGTGATAAGTGAAAGATACTACCTTATGTTTGGCTTTCAAAATTTGGGGAGCTAGTTAGAAAACAAATGAATATACAGGTGATAAAGTAATTTTAATTGTGATTACTACAGAAAACACATGCAAAAAGTCCTGATGTGGCCAGGTGCGATGGCTCACACATGTAATCCCAGCACTTTGGGTGGTCAAGATGGGTGGATCATCTGAGGTCAGGAGTTTGAGACCAGCCTGACCAATATGGTGAAACCCCATCTCTACTAAAAATACAAAAATTATCCAGGCATGGTGGTATGCACCTGTAATCCTAGCTACTTGGGATGCTGAGACAGGAGAATCATTTGAACTCAGGAGGTGGAGGTTGCAGTGAGCCAAGATTGTGTGCCACTTCACTACAGAGCAAACTACTGGGAAAATGTGGCACATATACACCATGGAATATTATGCAGCTATCAAAAATGATGAGTTTGTGTCCTTTGTAAGGACATGGATGAATCTGGAGAACATCATTCTCAGCAAACTGACCCAAGAACAGAAAAAGAAATACCGCATATACTCACTCATAGGTGGGTGAGAAAAATGAGAACACATGGACACAGAGAGGGGGTCTACTACACACTGGGGTCTATTGGGGGGAATGGGGGAGGGACAGCGGGGGGGGGGGCTGGGGAGGGATAGCCTGGGGATGAATGTCAAGTGTGGGTGAAGGGGAGGAAGGCAGCAAAACACACTGCCATGTGTGTACCTATGCAACTATCTTGCACGTTCTGCACATGTACCCCAAAACCTATAATGCAATAAAAATTAAAAAAAAAAAAACCCTGATGCAGGACATTTACCTGCTTTCCCTTGTGTTATATTTCAGGTACCCAAAACGACACTTATCACAGTATCGATAGTCCATAAATATTTTAAGACAAATGATTTTAAAAGGCAAACTGCTGTTTGATTCCAAAGAATACAGAACTGAATCTTTTCTATTCAGAAAGAAAAGAAAACATCAACCCCCTATAGAAATAAGACAAATGTAGAAAATTAAACAACAGTCAGGGAGATAAATTATATCAAAACAATAGCAAAATGTGAACAGAAGACATTTCTCAAGAATTGGTTCCACATGAATTAGTCTGAAAGTAATTCCTCTGGCATTTATAAGATGAAGAGCTCTATTCAAGTTCAAGGGCTGAGAACTGTTTGATCCAAAATTTGATGCACCTGAGTTGTAATTCGATGGCAAAGAAGAATTTGTATGGGTACAAAGGACATTTCTGGGCCTATTTGAGGCTGGCAAAATACAAGAAGAGGAAATCAAAGATAAATTGACAAAATAAACTTAACCAATATAACTAACAGGTAGCAAAGGGATAATTTTTCACTTTGTTGCTCCTGCTGAAGGTGGTATTTTCTAAGAAATTAGAATTACCTGTAGAATGAGAATAATAAAAAAGCAGTTTCACATAGCGATTAATGTATTTCTTACAAAAACATGGGAGGCAAATTTCTTCCATAAGAGAAGCTCTGAAATAAACAGCAAATGTGAGGATAATTCAGTAAAGAAGAATCAGCATTTGTATATATGAGGTAATAGAAATAACAAAATATATAGCTAAACTTACGAAAATAACATTTGTAAAGGCCCTGTACTATAAAGTCTCAATGGAGATACAAAGAAAACTGAAACATTGAAAACAATTGACTTTGATGCAAGACCAGTGGAGAAGCCAGGAGAGACACATATGAAAAAATGCTCATCATCACTGGTCATTAAAGAAATGCAAATCAAAACCATATTGAGATACCATCTCATGCCAGTTAGAATGGTGATCATTAAAAAAATCTGGAGACAACATACTGTAGAGGATGTGAAGAAATAAGAACACTTTTACACTGTTGGTGGGAGTGTAAATTAGTTCAACCATTGTGAAAGACAGTGTGGCAATTACTCAAGGATCTAGAAATAGAAATTCCATTTGACCCATCAATCCCATTACTGGGTATATACCCAAAGGATTATAAATCATTCTATTATAAAGACACATGCACATGTATGTTCATTGAGGCACTGTTTACAATAGCAAAGACTTGGAACCAACCCAAATGCCCATCAATGATAGATTGGACAGGGAAAATGTGGCACAATATACATAATGGACTATTATGCAGCCATAAAAAGGATGAATTCATGTCCTTTTCAGGGACATGGGTGAAACTGGAAACCATTGTTCTCAGCAAACTGACACAAGAACAGAAAACCAAACACTGTGTGTTCTCCCTCATAAGTGAGCATGGAACAAGGAGAACACATAGACACAGGGAGAAGAACATCACACACTGGGGCCTGTTGGGTGGTGGGGGAGTTAGGGGAGGGATAGCAGGGAGTGGGAGAATTGGGGAGGGATAGCATTAGGAGAAATACCTAATGTAGGTGACGGGGTATGGATGCAGCAAGCAACCATGGCAAGTAACAATCCTGCATGATCTGCACGTGTAGCCCAGAATTTAAAGTATACTACTAATAATTTTAAAAAATGAAACCAGGAGAGATACAAAGCAGAGTAAACAAATAATGGGCAGCAAGGAATGCAGCAGAAATTTTCCAAACTACAGTTAATTTATAAATGAGGTGAGGACTGTTTTTACGTGTGTATAACATAGGAATTACACTATGATTATATCTGATTATCTCAGCTGTTAGTGTCAAACCGTTTAATGGTATATACTGTATTTCAAATTTGTCATAATCCTCAATAAAAAATAATGGTTTTGTAAAGTCTCAAATTTTAAAAACACTGACTTTTTAACATAGCAATACCTAAGCAGGTAGATTAAGTAACCATTGTTAATATATTTCTAGTTAAATAATGTGCACGTCAGCATTTTGAAGAAGAAAATTATACATAAGAGCATGCAGATATATTTTGGGGTGGAAACACACAAGTTTATCCTAGGTGTTCCATTATGAAACCTTTTTTAGTTTTTCTGAGCCTTAATATCTTCAAAGAAGAAATATTTAAAATTGATAATTCATACTTAACAGTTTGAGGATTATATATAATATTTTTATCTTGACACATAGCATATGTTGATATTGAAGTATGATATTAAGTACATAGAAAAATCAAAAAGGTAATAATAGCAAATGGTATTAAGAAGCAACAGAATTCACATAAGTTTCTGACTTTTGAACTGACTTACATAAAAGTTAATACTGCTTTGAATAAAAGCGAATAGTGATTTTTATTATTTTAATCCACTGCTTCTAAGGGACAAATTTGTCTTTTGATAGATGCTCTCAAATGAATGTAGAAATGTGTAATAGATAAATAAATAAATAAATGAAATCAACAGCAAGTTTAGACTCATCTCTAAGCTCAAGGACAAATTTAAAAGTATGTTTTATGCAATTGTTGCCAAGCCTTTTAGCCTAGTCCTGCTCTTTCATGTGAGCTAGGTTATAAACTCAGCACGTGTCCAAATGTTTAACTTTTCTTTATATTTGGAGTATAGTTTTGCTAATGGAGCTCAGGAGGCATGAGGAAGAGCTTAAACATGCGTTATTTTAGATATCTAGATTTTCAAAAATTGTTTAAAAGAAAATTATCATTAAAGGTTATTTTTAAAATAGAGTATCTGCCTATTGGTAAAGTAGCCTGTCCAGGATTTTATATTGAACTATAAACTGAAAGAAGAAAAAAGTTCAGTCTCCAATACCTAATTTTCATTCCTACAGTTTTGCTGTACCAAGATTTTGCTTGTGCTTATATACTTCTATATTTAAATCATATATTATCCATATAGACCTTAAGGGAAAACTGCTCTATTATAATAAAAGCAAAGTCCATAAAATCTAATTAGAAAATAATTACCAAGAAGTCAAAGAAATGAGGAAGGTTTCAAGCTTTGAAAAATGTCTCTTCTATATTAGCCTTCCATTTTGTCTTAGTAAGCTCAGGCTATTATAACAACATACTAGAAATTGAGTGGCTTAAACAACAAATATTTTTTCTCATGTTTCTGGACATTAGAGTTACAGTTCCAGCAGGGTCAAGGTTCTTGGTAAGGACCCAGTTCTGGTTTATAGAACTTCCTCATGTGTCATCCAATGGCAGAAAAGAGCCAGTTTTCTCTCTGGTTTCCTTTCATAAGGGCATAACTCAATTCATGAAGACTCTACCCTCATGACCTGATCCCCTCCTAAGAACCTCATCTCCGAATACTATCATACTGGGTTTAAGGTTTCAACATATGAATTTGGGAAGACAGGGGTACATTCAGTCCACTGCAATTTGGTTATGCTTATGTATTGGGAAATTCAACATTTAATGTTAATGCAAGATTAAAATTTTGGAATAAATTTCCTCTTTTATACGAAGTTCACTCTAATTCTATAAACTTGAGAATGTGTCTGCAGTCATATTCCATTGAAGAAACAGGTAAGCCCATCACAAAAAAAAATCTTCCATCCTACTTTGTAAAAACTCATCCATTTTCATGATAAATTGAACAAGTGTTTCAATTTTGGAATGTTAAATTCATCTCTATTGCAAAAGAGAAGTTATTATACTTTAAATATTTGAAGATAATATCATCAAAAAAATTGATACAATTTTGACAAAGAGCATACATATAAAAATAAAAATATTGTTTCTTAATATATGTAACATCTAAAATAACTGTATTTGTTTTGGCACATCAGCAAATTCAAAACCATGGGCAATGCCAAACCTCTGAACAGTTTATAAAGAATATCTTATATTCAGCCTTAAGCCAAAAAGTGAAAAATAATTTTGCCAGGTTTAAGAGCTTTTTTAGTTTCTGTTTTTTGTTTCTTTGTTTGTTTTATAAATAACCAATTTTCCATTTATTTCAGGTTATTTTATCTATTCTGATTTACTGTTGAGACTATATATCCCTATTGGGTGTAAACAGTGTTTTAATTACTATAGTTGCAACTGGTAAAAACCTCCTTGTTTTTTTCAAATATACTTCTTGATTACTATTTTTTACATGGTATGTATGAGTGTAATATGCAGGAGTTTAAGTTTCAAAAACTATAACAAGGATTTATCTTAAAATTTTTAACCATGACGTAATTTACATACATATTGTTTCTGGCATTTCCAAAATTTCCTCTCAGGAATAGTGTCTCTCTCCCATTATTAAATTAATATATTATAATCCTTAGTAAATTTTGGTATTATCAATTACCTCTATCAAATATATTTTCCTTTGGTTGTTTCTGAAGTATTCTACTTTTGTAGTTCAGTAATAAAAATATCTTAAAAGTGTCCTCTTTATTTTAACTATGTTATAAGGCTCTGTATTTTGGCTCATTTTTGTCAAATATCACAATTTCTTTTTAATTTTTATTGCATTTTAGGTTTTGGGGTACATGTGCAGAATGTGCAAGATAGTTGCATAGGTACACACGTGGCAGTGTGTTTTGCTGCCTTCCTCCCCTTCACCCACATTTGGCATTTCTCCCCAGGCTATCCCTCCCCAGCTCCCCCGCCGCTGTCCCTCCCCTATTCCCCCCAATAGACCCCAGTGTGTAGTACCCCCCTCCCTGTGTCCATGTGTTCTCATTTTTCTCACTCACCTATGAGTGAGAATATGTGGTATTTCCTTTTCTGTTCTTGTGTCAGTTTGCTGAGAATGATGTTCTCCAGATTCATCCATGTCCTTACAAAGGACAAAAACTCATCACTTTTGATTGCTGCATAATATTCCATGGTGTATATGTGCCACATTTTCCCAGTCCAGTCTATCATCATGGGCATTTGGGTTGGTTCCAGTTCTTTGCTATTGTAAACAGTGCTTCAATGAACATTCGTGTGCATGTGTCCTTATAGTAGAATGATTTATATTCCTTTGGATATATACCTGGTAATGGGATTGCTGGGTCAAATGGAATTTCTATTTCTAGGTCCTTGAGGAATCGCCACACTGTCTTCCACAGTGGTTGAACTAATTTACACTCCCACCAACAGTGTAAGAGTGTTCCTATTTCTCCATATCCTCTCCAGCATCTGTTGTCTCCAGATTTTTTAATGATCGCCATTCTAACCAGCGTGAGATGGTATCTCAATGTGGTTTTGATTTGCATCTCTCTAATGACCAGTGATGATGAACATTTTTTCATGTTTGTTGGCCTCATGTATGTCTTCTTTTGTAAAGTGTCTGTTCATGTCCTTTGCCCATTTTTGAATGGGCTTGTTTGTTTTTTTTCTGTAAATCTGTTTGAGTTCTTTGTAAATTCTGGATATCAGCCCTTTGTCAGTTGGGTAAACTGCAAAGATTTTTTCCCAATCTGTTGTTGCCAATTCACTCTAGTGACTGTTTCTTTTGCCATGCAGAAGCTGTGGAGTTTGATTAGGTCCCATTTGTCTATTTTGGCTTTTGTTGCCAATGCTTTTGGTGTTTTGGTCATGAAGTCCTTGCCTACTCCTATGTCCTGACACCTTACACTAAAATTAACTCCAGATGGATTAAAGACTTAAACATAAGACCTGGCACCATAAAAACCCTAGAAGAAAATCTAGGCAAATATCACAATTTTAAATGTATTACTTATATGGGCATTCCAATGGATTTCCACATAATGTATTTTTTATGATTATATATCTTCTGACCATTCTCTTTCATGTTTTAATATAATCACCTCAGAGTTTCATATTTTAATTGAATATTGATATATTTTTATGTTTATTTTTTCAATTTCCAAGGATTTTTAAAAATATGTGATATTTTATCAAATGTTTTTAATTCCATTTTTAAATTTTCTAATGTTTGTGTTTTTTGATAGACCACATTGATATAATCCTTAAATATAATTATTACTTGTATTTCTATGAAAAAAGTTATATGAAAAATATATTGGCTTTGTAAAGCTTCTGCTAATACACTACTAAATTATTTTAAGTATCGGATTAATTTTTATCTATATGGTTAATAACTAGCATTTTTTAAAGTGACTCCTATATAGCAAGTGCATTCTAAAAAAGTCAGACAAAGAGTTACACAAATAATTCTTAACAAGACAAACACTGGTTTACATTATGAATTAGAGTTGCTCAGTTGTGGTAGCTCATGCCTGTAATTCCAGCCCCTTTCCAGCATGCCTGTAATTCCTAGGCAGATAGATTACTTGAGCCCAGGACTTGGAGACCAGCCTGGGCAACATAATGAAACCCCATCCTTAAAAAAAAAAATAAAACACTTACCCAGGCATGGTGGTATGCACCTGTAGTGACAGCTACCCTGGGAGGCTGAGGTGAGAGGATCACTTGAGGTCAAGGCTGTAGTGACCTGTGATTGCACCACTACACTCCAGCCTAGGTGACAGAGCAAGATTGTGTCTCAAAAGAAAATGAAAGAAAGAAAGAGAGAGAGAGAAAAAGAAAGAAAGAAAGAAAGGGAAAGAAGGAAGGAAGAAAGAAGGAAGGGAAGAAGGAAGGAAAGAGAGAGGGAGGGAAGAGAAGAGAAGGAAGAACAGACAGAAATAGGAAAAGCAATTTAGAATCCAGAATAATGATGTTAACCAGACTTCAAAAGGTCAAGGAAGAAAGATAAGTGGCAAATGTTCCATATTCTAAACTGAAGCACTAGGTTTTCTTTAGAACATTAAAAAAGAAAAGGTAAATTTGTTTTTATTTATTTTTAAGTGAAAGACTGGGAATAAAATACATTTGGAAAAAAAAAAGTGAGAAGTTTCCTATAATTTTTCTTCCCATTTTTTTTAGTGGAGGGAGTGGGTAAAAATATATTTTTATGCTGACATATCCATTTTTGAATTGGGGTACAGTGGATACTGTCTATTTCACATATGATTAACCTGAGGTTTTGCTATCTACCTGAGATGGCAAAACAGGAGAGAGATAATCCTTCACTGGGAGCCAGCTACACATATATAAATTTGAATTGTACCAGATATGTGCTATGCAAAAAGGGGGCCAAGCTGATACCATTTAAAATACTCATTTGAAGTACTATCTGGAGGAATTATGTAATGCCAACGACAGGGTGGACATCTGGAAGTCCAGGCACTGAGAAATTCATAAGCAGTCAGCCTGAGTGAATGCATTGTCTCAATCCAGAAAACTAAATTTATATATTCTTTGAGCTGGCATGTCTTAAAGTTAAGAAACTTACAATGTACCTACTATAGAATAATCTTTGACCAGAATCCAGGCCCCAAGAGATCCAAAATCAAATCGTTATGCAACCAAGCAAGTGAAAGTGTTTTTGCCCTTTAAACATATTTTCTAACCTCCTCCAAGCTGTTTCCCTGGAAGATCATAGTGCATGATTAATAAGCAAAGGAGAAAAATAGAAAAGCAATGTGGAGGATGAAAAAGCCTACCAAATGTCCATTTTCAAATAGGTACTCCAGCCTCAAATAAGGCCAGGTTATGAAATGAGGAATCTCTAAATAAAACTTGAAGTTTCACTATTACACAGGATAATTAAGTTTTTGATTACATAAATCTTTTGTGAGACTGAAAGTAACTGGAGAAACACGGTTATGCTGTCATTTTGTTGAGTAACTGCTGAAGTCACAGGAAATTCCTTTAATTTCATACAACAGAAGGGAAGAATTAGCCTCTCAGAATGGGTTTAATTAATAAGTAGAAGAAAAGATGTTTGTTTTGTTATTCTTGCATCATATGGAGTCTCACTCTAACTCTTGATTTAGAATACAGTGAAAAATATTGCATAGTATTTCTAATAAATCAAGATTGACATATTCCATAATTATAATATGCCTCAGAAATAAAAAGAGGTATCTGGGATTCATATATCTTATAATTTGAGTAAAAAGTGTGTCTTCAATTTCTAATGGTATCCATGTTCTCTTGCCAGGTAAACATGATTACTGAACTTACGGAGGACTTTACAAAAGCAGAGAAACCTTCAGAAGGTTCACATACATTAACTAGTCTAATCTTCACAAGGATGGTTTTATATATAAGGAAATTCAGATAGGGAAATTAAATGGCTTTACAAAGATTATAGAAGTAGCAAATATTAGAACCACCATTTGAGCAACGGAAGCGTGGACCCACAACCACTTCTTAAAGTCTATGCTTTACCATTTAGTTTTGTAATATCAGATAGCCACAAATTGTTTCAAAAATTGATTTTTAAAGCCAAGTTTTAATGTTACATCATGAAAATGTATTCTTTCAACTTGTTTTCACAATATATTTATGCAATTTGAATTCGAATAAACCATGGAGCCCCCTTCCCTCCGAAAAAGTCTTTTCAGCAGCATTGTCTGATATATTTCAGCTAGATCAGGAGTGTCTAATCTTTTGGCATCCCTGGGCCACATTGGAATTAGAATTGTCTTGGACCACACATAAAATACACAACACTGGCCGGGCGCGGTGGCTCAAGACTGTAATCCCAGCACTTTGGGAGGCCGAGGCGGGTGGATCACGAGGTCAAGAGATCGAGACCATCCTGGTCAACATGGTGAAAACCCGTCTCTACTAAAAATACAAAAAATTAGCTGGGCATGGTGGCACGTGCCTGTAATCCCAGCTACTCAGGAGGCTGAGGCGGGAGAATTGTTTGAACCCAGGAGGCGGAGGTTGTGGTGAGCCGAGATCACTCCATTGCACTCCAGCCTGGGTAACAAGAGGGAAACTCCGTCTCAAAAAAAAAAAAAAAAGGAAAAGAAAAAAGAAAACAACAACAACAAAACACAACACTTTTCATAGCTGATGAGCTAAAAAAAAAAAAAATCTCATGATGTTTTCAGAAAGTTTATGAATTTGTGTTGGGCCTCATTCAAAGCCACTGTGGGCTGCGTGCAGAACATGGGTGGTGAGTTGGACAAGCTTGTGCTAGATCTTCTTTAGACAAATATTGTATTTTAAAAATTCTCAGTGTCCTCAGATTTTTAGGGTTTTTTGCTTGTTTTATCTGATAGGTTAAAATGTTTCAAAAATTATCTAACAAAATTGTTATTCTTGGTCAAATTTCCTTGCAGTTTGAAAAAAACCGTATGGTTTTTGAGATGGTAAGGTATCAATTGCTTTAAACTTCAAAGCCCTATTGTGAACTTTTTTTAAACTTATGTAAAAATTACCTTCTTAGTCTACTAAATGCATTTTTATTTTAATTATTGTTTGGTGGACATTCTTAATAACTTTGATTTATGTTTGTTTTTACCTGACATGTTTTGAGTATCCTTAAAGAAATTCTTTATTTATTAAATATTCCTTACACCTCCGAGGCAGCTTAATGTCTCACCATAGATGTGCACATCCTAATCTCTGTGAATATTTTAACATCTTGGGTTTTTTTTTTAGTTTTGTCTTTTTTTTTTTTTTTTGATATGGAATCTCGCTTTGTTGCCCAGGTGTGATCTCAGCTCACCACAAGGTCTGCCTCCCAGGTTCAAGCAATTCTCCTGCCTAAGCCTCCAGAGTAGATGGGATTACAGGCCTGTGCCCCACGCCCAGCTAGTTTTTGTATTTTTAGTAGAGATGGGGTTTCACTATGTCGGCCAGGCTGGTCTCCAACTCCTGACTTCATGATCTGCCAGCCTTGGCCTTCCAAAGTGCTATGATTACAGGCATAAGCCACTGCACCAGCTATTTTAACATCTTATGTAAAATAGGAAATTAAAGTTCTATAAGAAATTACATTTGCTAATCAGCTAATCTTTAAATAGGAAGATTACAGGGGATTATCAGGGAGGGCCCAGTCTAATCCCCTGTTCCCTTAAGAGTAGAAGACAAAGGCAGAAAATTGCATTGGACAGATTTAACAGAGCACAACAAAGGAGAAATTCAAAGCATGAGAGGGACTTATCTCATCCTTGCTGGTTTTGAAGACAAAACACTGGAGTCAGGAGTCAGGAGCCAAAGAACACAGGCAGGCTCCAAGGCCTGGGAATGACCTCAAGTTACACCTTACAGGAAACGTACTTCTACAACCAGACAAGTATGAATTGAAACTAATGTTGGCCTGAGGCTGCCTCCTTACTTTGAGTTTCTACTAGAGAACTGCAACCTCGGTATGTAAACAAACTGCAACCTAACTGAATACCTCTTATAGCAAGAATCTCAGCCAATCATAGGAGCCAAGCTTCAGCTTCAGCCAATCACAAGAGGCCAACTGCTTACACCCTGCCCAGTAAGGGAAATGTCAAGTTGTAACCAATCAATCTACAACTTGAGGTGACTTTTTAATCTTTTCTTTATACACACTGCTCATCCACATTGCTGAGTGGAGCTCTCTGTACCATTCCTAGTTCTGAGTGCTGACCAATTTATAAATCATTCTTGGCTAAAATAAACTCTGTGAATTTAAACTTACTTTTTATTTTTTTAACAGCAGGGAACTCAGCTTACATCCTAAGAATTCAGTTCTATAATCAGAGAGAATTGAGTTTTTTCAATGACCTGAATGAGCAAGAAAATGTATTTCCCCAATAGCTCCAAGGAAGGAATATAGCCTTTCTCTTGGTTTTAGTCCAGTGAGACTCATGTTAGATTTTTGACCTATAAGAACTATAAAATAATAAACTTCTTATTTTTAGGCAACTAATTGTTACAATAAGGACAAAAACAAATATAACATCAGCATACATGAAATGCAATGGAATTTTTATATGGTACCCTTTTTGCTTCACTTTTGAATGCAGCATGAATATGATTGATATCAGATACCAAAGTGAATATAAAAATTATACTTATATGTAGAATTTATGACTAAAATTAATAAAATCAAATTTCACAATCTTAGTATTCTCAGGTAGATAAAGAACATAAAAAGTAAGGCAGAGGGCAGAGAATAAAATTCAGGAATATTTCTTAGGAGACATCTCTTCCATAATCCTAATTCCTCCTTCACGATGGGAAAGTTGTGCTTAACAGTGAGGGGTCCCTCAAACAACTGCAGAGAATGTTTCATATATGATGCTTGTATTTGTTGAGAACACGAACTAGTTTTGAATTCAAACTTGAAAAATCACTGGACAAGAAAAAATTGCCCATGTGCTTCAGCTGCAGGAAGGAGGAGAGATTAAAAGCATGCAGTCTTTTCCAGCTTGATCTAAGTAAATCCCCAAAACACATGTGAAACTTGTTATATAAGTGTTTACTTAGGGTCATTTAAAAAGAATCTCATATTAAAGGATCTGTGTTGGCAGTAAGGTGATTTATGAAATAAGAGTTCTCATAAGGTAGACACAGAGCTTAGGGAATGTTATAAAGGAAAATGTGTTTTGCCTATGCTATGGTATAGTGCTGACAAGTCTCAATGAAACCAGTCTCTCCAAAAAAAAAAAAAAAAAACAAATTAAAAGAGAAAAGCAAACACACACACACACACACACACACACGCACACACGCACACACACACACGCACGCACGCACGCACGCACGCACACACACGCACGCACGCACACACGCACGCGCACGCACACACGCACGCACGCACGCACACACGCACGCACACACACACACGCACGCACGCACACACGCACGCACACACACACACGCACGCACGCACACGTTTCCCAGTAAAGGAAAGGAAGCAGGAGTTTAAACTGTCTTTGAGACCTAGAAACAATGAAGACTCATCCATTTAATAAGTGTCCAGTCCCCTAAAGCCCACTTCTTTTCACTCTGGAGGGAAAAATTGTTTCACATAGTAAATTGAGACTGAGTAAAACTAGAAGAGAAAAATCAAACCAACCAAAAACTTTGCCCAGATAAAAGGTGGTAACCACTAATCAATCTTAGCAAAAGGAAAAGACTGATCTGGAAGTAAAGACTGAAGTATGCAGCTTAGAGGTTTTAATTTTTATACTGAGACTGTGCTACAACATAAAAATTCTTCAGTGATGTATACTGTCTAAGAGTAAATGGAAAATTAATGGAACTTGCCCTGGAAAAACTACTCTGGGGTAGAAGTGTAGAAAGAAGAGATATTTACTAAAAATAAATTTAAAGTGTGACAAGAAATAAAACAATTTTGCGTTATGAATAGATCGAAACATGCTTGTTGATGCTAGATGTAATTAAGCAAAATATATTTTAATAAGAAAAATATATAAACCTAAAAATAATGAAATTCCTTGTGGAGTACTGATATACAAGTAGCTACCTCTCTCATTCCACAGGGATATTACCATGGGTTTGCTTTTAGCTTTTTTCTCCATCTTTAATACTATTTTGCATATGTATTTGGCTGTTTCCACACCCAAATTTCATCTTGAATTGTAGCTTCCATAATCCCCACGTTATGAAAAAAACACAGTGGCAGGTAATTTAATCATGAGGGTGGTTTACCCCTATGCTGCTGTTCTTATGAGTGTGTTTTCACAAGAGCTGATAGTTTTATAAGCAGCTTTTTCCCCATTGCTAGTAATTTATCCTGCTGCCAAGTGAAGAAGAATGGATTTGCTTTCACTTCTGCCATGATTGTAAGCTTCCTGAGACCTCCCCAGCCATTTGGAACTGTGATTCTATTAAACCTCTTTCATTCATGAATTTGGATGTGTCCCTATAGCAGCATAAAAATGAACTAATAAAGTAAATTGATACCACAGAGAGTGGGGTACTGCTATAAAGATACCCAAAACTGTGGAGGCATTTTTGAAACTGGGTAACAGAGAGAGGTTGGAACACTTTAGGGGGATCAGAAGAAAACAGGAAGATATGGGAAAGTTTGAAACTTCCTAGAGACTTGTTCAAAGGCTTTGACCAAAATGCTGATAGTGATATGGACAATGAAGTTAAAGCTGAGGTAGTCACAGATGGAGATGAGGAACTTGTTGGGAACTGGAGGAAAGGTCGCTCTTGCTATGATTTAGCAAACAGACTGGTGACATTTTGACCCTGCGCTAGAGATCTGTGGAACTTAATTCAGAGTATGTGGCAGAAGAAGTTTCTAAGCAGAAAAGCATTCAAGATCTCACTTGGGTGCTCTTAAAAGCCTTCAGATTTATGCATTCACAGGGATATGGTTTGGAATTGTAATTTTATGTTTAAAAGGGAAGCAGAGCAGAAACTTTTAAGTCTGGAAAATTTGCAGCCTGACAATGCGATAGAAAAGAAAAACCTAGCAGAAATTTCTGAGCAAAAATTCAAGTTGGCTGCAGAAATTTGCATAAGTAATGAGCAGCCAAATATTAATCAGCAAGACAAAGGCAAAATGTCCTCAGGGCATGTCAGAGGTCTTCCTGGCAGTGCCTCCCATCAAAGGTCTGGAGGCCTATGATGGAAAAATGCTTTTGTGGGCTGGGACCAGGGTCTTGTTGCTTTGTGTAGTCACAGGACTCAGTGCCCTGCTTTCCAGTATGACCTGAAGGGGCCAATGTACAGCTCCGGCCATTTCTTCAGAGAGTGCAATGTCAAGCCTTGGCAGCTTACATGTGGTTTGGGGTCTGTGGGTGCCTAGATTTCAGAGTATGTATGAAAATGCCTAAATGCTCAGACATGGAGAACCTCTACTAGGGCAGTATGGAAGGGAAAGGTGAGGTTGGAGCTCTTACACAGAGTCCCTACTGAGGCACTGCCTAGTGGAGCTAAGAGAAGAGGGCCAATGTCCTCCAGATCACAGAGTGGTAGTTCTACTGACAGCTTGCACCATGCACCTGGAAAACCTACAGACAATGCAAGCCCATGAAAGCAGCTGAGAGGGGGCCTATACCTTGCAAAGCCATAGGTGTGGAGCTGCCCAAGGCTTTGGGAGCTTATTCTTGCAGCAGTGTGACCTGGATGTGAGACATGAAGTCAAAGGAAATCATTTTGGAACATTAAGACTTAATGACTGCCTTACTGGAGTTTGGGCTTGCATGGGGCCTATAGTCCCTTTGTTTTGGCCATTTCTCCCATTTGGAATGGGTGTGTTTATGCAATGCCTGTAACTCCATTGTATGTTGGAAGTAACTAAGTTGCTTTTGATTTTACAGTCTCATGGGCAGAAGGGACTTGCCTTAGCTGAAATCAGACTTTGGGCTTGGATTTCTGGCTTAAAGCTAGAATGAGCTAAGACTTTGGGGCATGTTGCAAAAGCATGATTTTGTTTTAAAATGTGACATGAGATTTGAGAGGGACCAGGGTCTGAATAATATGGTTTAGCTGTGTCCCTACCCAAATCTCATTTTGAGTTGTACTTCCCATAATGCTCATGTGTTTTGGGAGGGACTGGGTAGGACATAATTGAATCATGGGGGCATTTACTTCCATGCTGCTGTTCTTGTGAGATAGTGAGTGAGTGCTCACAAGATCTGATTATTTTATAAGGGGCTTTTTCCCCTTTGCTTGGCACTTTTCTCTCCTTCCACTATGTGAAGAACGATTTGTTTGCTTCCCCATCTATCATCATTGTAAATTTCCTGATTCCTCCCCAGCCATGTGGAACTGTGAGTCAATTAAACCTCTTTCCTTTCTAAATTACAGAGTCTTGGGTATGTCTCTATATCACACTGACAATGGAATAACACAATGTGTATTCTGCTAAAAAGTCATTCTTTTTTTTCTTTTTCTTTTTCTTTCTTTTTTTTTTTTTTTTTCTTTTTGAGACAGAGTTTTGCTCTTGTTACCCAGGCTGGAGTGCAATGGTGCAATCTTGGCTCACCGCAACCTCCGCCTCCTGGGTTCAGGCAATTCTCCTGCCTCAGCCTCCTGAGTAGCTGGGATTACAGGTGGGATTACAGGCAAGGGCCACCATGCCTAGCTAATTTTTTTTGTATCTTTAGTAGAGAAGTGGTTTTACCATTTTGACCAGGATAGTCTTGATCTGTTGACCTCGTGATCCACCCGCCTCAGCCTCCCAAAGTGCTGGGATTACAGGCTTGAGCCATCACGCCTGGCCCAAGAAGTCATTCTTATGTTTCACATATTCTTAAATTATATGAGTTAATAAAACAAAACTCATGTTATTATGATTTCTATATTTTTCTCTTTTTTACTACAAATTTATTTCTGACAATCATCAATCTTGGTCCCTGAACCTGTAATTTCTTTACCTTTGCTTTCTTTTTTTGTGAGACAAAGTCTCGCTCTGTTGTCCAGGCTGGAGTCCAATGGTGTGATCTCAGCTCACTGCAACCTCCACCTCCCAGGTTCAAGCGATTCTACTGGCTCAGCCCCCTGAGTAGCTGGAATTACAGTCACATGCCACCATGCTTGGCTAATTTTTGTATTTTTAGTAGAGACGGGGTTTCCCATATAAGCCAATCTGGTCTCGAACTCCTGACCTCAAGCAATCTGCCCACCTCAGCCTCCCAAAGTGCTGGGATTACAGATGTGAGTCATTGTGCTCAGCCACCTTTACTCTTTAGAATATATATATGTGTGTATGTATGTATATATATATGTATGTGTATATATATATAGTATATATATATACTATACACATGTATATAGTATATATATACTATATACACATGTATATAGTATATATATATACTATATATATAGTATAGTAATATACTATATATATAGTATAGTATACTATATAGTATACTATATATAGTATTTTCTTGCTTAATTGCACCATACTAAATATAGTCATTCTTTTTTACTGCAAGTTTGGATGACGTCTTTTTTTCTTTCTAATGTTACAAACAAGGCTACCATGAATATTCATATACACATCTCTTGTTGCAAATGTTAACTTTTATTTAGAATGCCTGACATATGTTTATTCATTTTCCTCATTAAAATATTAACATATTTTGTTTTAAATTTATTTATTCTATAAAAAATGTGATTAGATCAGTTTTATACTACTATATATATTTTAAAAATTAATAAGTTTCAGAACACATGATTTTTTTGTTCTCACCATGTTCTTTTTTCTCTAGGCCTTTCACTCAGTTCTAAGAAGAAATTTCTTTTGTGTTCCTTTTATTGTAGAGACTATATTGCTCCAATTTTATTTCCTCATAAATGATTCATTATTAATTTTATCATGGTTACATGTGTAAAACATACATTAAAGATTAACTGTTTTTGTCAAATAAGAGCAGTATCTTTTTATTTCTCCTCAATAGTATAAGGATATCTTTAAATTTTTGCTATTTCCAAATACCTTTCAGTGCAATTTGAAGTGTTAGATAAATATGTTTATTAAATGTTAGACACTCTATATCTTCTTTCCTAAGACAAGTGATTTAAAGTGTACTTTATCATATAGTTTCACTTTAATCGTTTGTTTGGATGTATTTCTCTATTGACTGCAACTTACTTAACACTGTGTGTGTGTGGCTGGAAGAAGAAATGAAAGTTATCAAGAGCAGTACAATATCTGACTTTCTGTTTATTTGAAAATGCCTTCTGTTTGATTCTCTACATGAGTGACTATTCCTGTGAGTGTAACATTCTTACTTTAGTATTCTTTCAGTATTAAAAAGGTATCACATTGCTGTCTTACATTTAATATGAATGAGTCTAGCTTGATTTTATTTCCTGGCAAAAAAAGAAAATATGGGTTAATACAAATAAAATACTGTAGTTAAATGTTTTTTTTCCTCTGGATTTATTTAGATGTTATACCTTATGTGTTAAACTAGATGAATTGGCTTTTCTTTATTCCAAAAAATACATTGATATAATGTTCAAATGTCATTACTTATTTTTTTCCTTTATTATTTTTTAGCATAAATACATATGTAAAATTCAATAAAATAGCATTTTACTGCCAAAAAAATAAATAAATAAAAAGCACTAGATGCAAAGAAAACTATTTTCTTCTTCATATATATGAATACATTTTAATTAAGAAAAATTGTATTCAATTATAATTAGACTATTTCTTCTAGTCAGAGAATTAAGATTTTATGATATGTATTGTACCAATCAATAAATATTATGCAGATTGCTTGATTTCTTAGATATGTATTAATATATGTGCATTATTTAGTTTCATTAATATTATTTCTATTCTTCTTAAACTATCTTGTGAACATTTGCCAGTTTTAAACAGTACTTTACTCTTCTAAAATTTCACATTTACTTTCAACTTCCTTCAATGACTATTTTGACCTATTTAATTTTCAATTCTACTTCTATTATTTCTTTGATTGACCAATATAGTATTTGTTTTTGCATTTATTATGCCTCTATAAAATAAAAATAAAAATATTTATTATTCAGTTCTTTGCAATTTACCTTCTTCTGTTTTCAAAATAACAATTGCTGTCGATGTATTGATCCTATTGCAATAAGACATTTTGTTGCCTTCCTATCAATATACCAATAAATGTATTTTTCTAATATTTCTATATGTATTTTTCTCCCTTCCCATTTTTATATATTTTTACAGTAAATTGTGTGATTGTAGCATGTTCTCGTTTTCATTATTGCAGCAATCATCCCTTCCCTTCCTGGAGCCTTAGTTCATCTCCCTTTGTCTTTCTTATCTCATTTTTCTGTTTATTCATTGATATTATTTGTAACAATAAAAGCTAATATTGACCGAGAGGTAAAATCTTTGGATTGTTCTTGATCATGCTCACATGAATTTTATTCTAATAACTTTATTTGTTCAAAAAGGGAGCAAGGGAAGAAGTTTGCTGTGAAAACTTCAGTATTAGTCTTCATTATTCAATCTCATAGTTAAAATATGTATACACTGATGTAGTGAATATTTTCAGAGGATTTATCATCTGATGACTTAGATACATGAAATTTTAAATGCTGAGCCACCTTGTAACATGAACTTCCTATGCTACAATGCTCAGCTGGTATCAAATGTAAATGAAGCAATTGGCAAAACTGTTAACCAGTGTAAGACGTGTCCTCTGTAGCATTGCTGTGTTACAGTCCTGGAAGACATTTACATGTCCTTTGTTTTGTCCCAAGCTACTATGGTCTGAATGTTTGTGCCCTCAACTCCAACCAAAAAATTCATGTTGAAGTTGTAACCCTCAAGGTATGTTATTAGAAGGTGGGGCCTTTCGGCAGTGATTAGGTTATAATTGCAAAGCCCTTATAAAAGAGAACTCAGAGAGCTTCTTCACCCCTTCTACTGTAAACCAAAAATAAAATTCTAAGTCCCTCAGTAAACTGAATGGACCCTTCTTCTTGAACAAGGAGATTCTAAAGTAAACCTGAAACACTAGTATCACAATGGGAATGAGTGTTTGGATATGCCTCATTATACTTTCCTATCTTTGGATTTCTGGCACAGTTGACTAGCATTAACATTAAAACAGAAACCTTAAGATTAACAAAAGAGATTCTTTGTAGCAATAAGACACCAACATAAGAGACAGCAGGCCCTGAAAGAAACTGAAGCATTTAACCCAACATATATATATATATATATATATATATATATCTCCAACATATATATATATATCTCCAACATATATATATATATATATATCCAACATATATATATATATCTCCAACATATATATATATATATATCTCCAACATATATATATATATATATATATATATATATATATATATATATATATATAATTTGCTAATAGTCACACAAATAGCTAGGGATAAAATTAGAAAAGGAAATTATATTACTTTGTTACAGATATCAAGTTATTTATTGAACAACTATGATGTTAGAAGACCATAATTATCAAACATTCCTGAGTTTGTGGCAACCATATGGCCGTAATTTGACATGCAGATATTTTAGCAAACTCCTCTTTTTAAAATCCAGTGAACATATTTAATGCTGCAGTGTTATTAAATGTATATTATAGTTTACAATCAACTGGATCTTAGAATCACAGAAAATTTCACTTGTTCAATGAACTATCAATAGGAACTAAAAGTAGGTAAGTCATTATTCTTCACTATAAGAAAGTTTTAGTCTACCTGAAAATATGTATGCATGTATTATATTTAGATTCTTTATAGATATGCTTGCTTGATTATACATATGTATTTTATATATATGTCTTTGTATATATATGCATTATATATATAAAATAAGGGAAGAATGAAACCTAAAAATTACAATATTAAAATAAGTGCTTTAAAATGCTATTTATATTTTAAAGAACATATTGTTTACTGAGAAAATTATCCTGGTAAAATGTTAGTCTATGTTCTAAAAATTCAAACTGAATCACTAAAACTACATGGTATGTTAAGATAAAAGAAGCAGCCTCTTTCTCTGAGTTTTATTAGACTGAGTTGAGATTGGTAACAATCCACAGAGACACTGAGAAAATGTTATTATTTCCAAAATTGAGGATTACTTCTCCAATAAGTAATGTGATATAAATTCATTTTATCAATTACTCCTCAGAAATTTCTTGTGACTATGAATTACTTAATGAAGGTCTTTAGATATCATTTATTCTACTCCTTTAAAAGAATTTCCACCAAGATCCAATTAGTATTTGTCAAATTATCAATCATTTTATCATTCCAATGCTTATAAACATTTAAGCATTATATCTCATTTTGTTTAAATTATTCATAAAAATGCTTAACTGTGAAGAAACTATAGATATTACATTATATGTTTGTCAACAAATATTACATTGTTGACAACTTAATCTTTATTATATAATGTATGCTCTATAAGATTATTTTAGCTTTATAAAAATTTATGTAGGAAATGTTATTGGTTATTTAAAGTTGTATTTACTTTCTCTTATTTTAAACTTAAAGTTAGTACTTTTCTCTAAAATATTGTTTTCAACATAATATCTATTAAGTATGTAATCAAAATGTGTGTACACATGTCCGTTGATTTATAGCCAAAATTTTTAGCATATTCTCTCTCTAAGATCCAGACAATATGGTAGACAATAAGAAAATAATTGAACAAAAATGAAATATAGGCCATAATACTATTAAAATTTAGATGACTGGCAAATGTCAGTTAGTGTAGTTAAAGGCCTTAATCATTTTACACTCAATGTCAATAATATTTATTTATCAGATTATTTATTAATTCAGCAAACTAAATTATTGAATTTGACATGTATTAAGTACTAGGACAATATTGTATACTATAAAATCTATTCATTAATTGTCTCTTAAGTTTCTTAACTAAAGAACAGATTATTCTGTTTTCAGGATTGTTCTACTAATCAAAGTATTATGCTGGAGAGCAGAAAGATTGCATATATATCATTTGCAAATAAGTGTGTAGCAATTCTCAATTCCCCACAATAGAAAACTAATAACTATTATCACACAATTACTGTACATTTTGCAAGGAGAGAGTGACTCCTTCTGGGACAATCTTTAGGATCTTTGCAGCTATTTATGTAAATACGGTAAAGAAGTAGAGAACTTCCAGCATTTTTCTTTAGAGACATATAATGACTGGCATTATCACAGACTAGGATATCTCTTTCCAAATGATTATTGATATTGTTTGGATCTGTACCCCACCCAAATCTCATGTTGAATTGTAACCCCACTGTAGGAGGTGGAACCTGGTGGGAAATGATTGGATCATGTGGGAAGATTTCCTCCTTTGGTGCTAATCTGGTGATAGAGTTCTCATGAGATCTGGCTGTTTAAAAGGATGTGACACCTTCCCTCTCTCTCTCTTCCCCCTGCTTTGACCATATAAGGGCTTTCCTGCTTTCCCTTTGCCTTCTGCCACCAGTAAATGCTCCTGAAGGCCTCCTCAGCCATGTTTCCTGTACAGCCTTCAAAATCATGAACCAATTAAATTTACTTTTTTTTTGACAAATTACCCAGTCTTAGGCATTTTTTTATAGCAATGCAAAATCAGACTAATACTCTAATAGTGTACTATGTAATCGATATTGACTGATGTTTCCATTGTTAATTATGGTTTCAAAGATGATGGCACTAGACACTCAAATATAAATTTTTAATTGTAAAATTATGAATGTCTGATGAAATATTTTATTCTATTCAGTATATAGTTATCAGATGAATAATCACATAATTAGCATTATTTTAAAGATGTACAATGGAACAAGTATGATTGTAAAACATAATGAGGAAAAACAAGTCTTTGTCTAATTTTTTACTCTATAAGAAAAATAAGTTTTATTAAATGCAAATTCCAATATTCAAAATCATATTTATTCATATTTTAATGCTTGTCTTTCAGTATTACATGCTTTAAAAATTTTGTTAACTTTCTAATTAGAATATTACTTCTTTTAGAATAATTCTTTTCATGCATTATTAAACTTAAATAAAAAAGAAAAATTCTTGTTTGAACATATTATATTACTTAAATATAGATATATTGGTTCTTCCACTTACTGGCTTCTGTTTCATTAATACATATCAAAGTAACATGTAAAATTCATGTGAAGTTTATCATTGTCCTAGCTTAATAAATTATAGAGCAGAATACTTCCAATGACACAAATCCATTAATCTATATCCACATCTGCGGTATGTTTTACCTAGTAACTTGTCTGTCTTTTCCTAAATGTCTAATATATAAATATCCAGAGCATCGTTTTCACAAAGAAAACATTGCATATATATTTTTGGATGCTTTTCTTCACTCTTAAGTGGTGAAAAATAGTGTTTTATTTTAATCCAAGAAAATAAAATCTAGATAGACAAGGTAAATATCTTGATAAATTAAGGCACAGACACAAACGGAAAACATAAGGTCAAACTACTAAAAATAATTTCAGTTAGTATGTCTGGGATGTAAAAAATACAATTTAGATATGTGATAAAATATGTTCATCAAATGAAATGAATAAATTATCATTATGTTATACTAACTAATAATGACTTATGAATTATATTTACTACATGAAAGAAGAATTATAAAATGTGTTAATTCTAATTGTATTCAGAGCTGCACCATTGCACACATTCAATAAACATCTTTCATATCTCAGTCCATATGGAAGGCAGTGTCTGGAATTGGGAGACATAAAGTTTGTAGCTGTTCACAGGGCCCTTCTATATATTAAAGATTTTGGTGCAGAAGATCACATCTATGAGTGCAAATGTAATCTAGACTCCTCAATTTAAAAACCCTTGTTCTTCCCCAAAGTATTGGTTTATCATTGAAAAATACATTTAATCACTACAAATTAGTTCATTCATTTGCAAGAAATAAGGAAGTGAGACAAGGAGGGGAAAAAGACCAATATTATTGCAATAGCAGGCAAGCTACTGCTGTGGCTAATTGGAGTTTAATCTTTCAGGAGAACTGTGACAGTAGGTATAGAACAAGGTCCTCAGTTGTTTGTCCCACAGGACAAGGGAGCTGGAATGTGTCAGTGCCCAGACTTCCATCAGTTTTGATTGAGGGCTGCTCCTGGGAAACCTTAATGTGAGCACATCTGGTTGTCTCTGTGTGTGCTGAAAATTGGGCCCCAATTGCCAGAGAAAGCCCTCAGGCAAAAAGAATAAACATTGGCATTTGGAAGTCCATACACTGAAGTGATAAGTATAAAGAATTAAGGAGAGCATAAACTATATTTTGTGTTATAGACTCACCAATTTTTTTTTCTGATGCCTGCCTACTTGATTTATTTATATATACACTACCCGTACAGCCTTAATAGACTTTTGAAGTCCTAACTTTTAAGATGCAAACTCCTTGAGAGTTGTGATTACAAATTTCTCACTTATAATACAGTGCTAAAATATGTTTTGTGGGAGTTTTGAAGGGAAAATCAAATTTAAATGAACTTGTATTACATTACTTGTATTAAACTACTATTCTGTAAGCATCTGCAGGAAATCCAAACTTTAGTTGTGAGGGGGAACAGATGTCTCAGAAATTGTCTTCAAAAAGTGAATAAGTAATTGGTGACTTAATCACTGATCATCAGAGAAATGCAAATCAAAAGCACATTGAGATACCATCTCATGCCAATTAGAATGGCGATCATTAAAAAATCAGGAGACAACAGATCCTGGAACGGATGTGGAGAAATAGGAACACTTTTACACTGTTGGTGGGAGTGTAAATTAGTTCAACCATTGTGGAAGACAGTGTGGCCATTCCTCAAGGATCTAGAACTAGAAATACCATTTGACCAGGCAATCCCATTACTGGGTATATATCCAAAGGATTATAAATCATTCTATTATGAAGACTCATGCACATGTATGTTTATTGTTGCACTGTTCATAATAGCAAAGACTTGGAAGCAACCCAAATGTCCATCAATGATAGACTGGATAAAGAAAATGTGGCACATATACACCATGGAATACTATGCAGCCATAAAAAAAGGATGAGTTCATGTCCTTTGCAGGGACATGGATAAAGCTGGAAACCATCATTCTCAACAAACTGACACAGGAACAGAAAGCCAAACACTACATGTTCTTACTCATAAGTGGGTGTTTAACAATGAACTCATGGATATAGGGAGGTGAACATCACACACTGGGGCTTTTCAGAATGGGGGAATAGGGGAGAGTTAGCAGGGGATGGGGAGCTAGGGCAGGGATAGCATTAGGAAAAACACCTAAAGTAGATGATTGGGGGATGGATGCAGCAAACCACCATAGCACATGTATATCTATGTAACAAACCTGCACATTTTGCACATGTACCCCAGAACTTAAAGTATAATAAAATACTACTAATAAAAATCCATATGAACAAAGTTTTTTCATTTTTGACATTATGAGGTTATTTAATTAATTCATAAATTGGAAGGTTTTTATATTCTATTTTTCATCTTAAAGGTTTATACCACTTATTTAATTGAACTACAATTATAGGTCATTCAGAAAGTTAACAGGAGACAGAAAGAAGTAATTCAAATTTAGCAGTCCTTGCTTTGATGGTTAATTGATTTGCAACTTTGTAGAGCAATTGACTAGGGAATAGTTCTCAAGTCCTATGCTCATTCTAGTGCCATCTAATGCAATTAATATTAAGGAAAGTGAAAGAAAATTGGGTCAAATTATTTATTTATTAAAATCTTAAAAATAAACAAAAAAAAAACAAATCAAATGAACAAAATGTACAATATGAATCAGTGCTAAATATATCAGCTATTTATTATCTATTTTTTAAAGTCCATTATTCACCATTCATGTACTTATTCAAAACACACACGTTTATAACATTGTTGATCTTAAGAATGTTGTACACATTTGCAATATCATGAGAGACAGACTCTAGTACCTTCTTTGGCTAAACCATTCAAATGTAAATTCTGGGCATGTATCGTAAAAAATCTATATGGGATGTAATCATTTCTTTCTAGAGTTTCGGAAATATAACCCCAGTTATCTACATATTAATTTGTGCTGGTGTGTATGTAAGTTAATACTAGAAATTTCAACATGTGGATTACAAATAATGCCCACAATGATAGTGGAAGCCTCACTGCTTCCACTAACAGCTTGATAAGAAATTAAGATGATCATTTAAAGCTAAAAGATTTGATTGTAGTTTCTGATTTTAACCTTGATTAATGAAGATAAAAGAATTCAACACACTTTTATCATATGTTGTTCTACAACATTTATTAAAATACATTGCAAAGAAAACCTAATTACAAAGAAGTAATTCATTTTACAATATTAAATTTAAAAAAGAAAAGTCACAGAATTTTAGACTTTCAGTAGATATTAGAAATAATGTTTTTGGAATTATTCTTTTTGCAAGTGAGAAAAATGACCCTTTGTTTTATTGATATACCAAGCAGAAATAGTTAAAATCAATAGCAGGGCTGACATTTGAGCACAGATATATATCCTTTCTCCAGAGTTTATGCACAATATGTCATTACTTCATTAAGAATGACAAGGAACCTACTCTTCTGCAAACACCTTTAATTATGTTTTCACCTAGGAGAGTCAATATCTCTGTATTCCCCTAACTATGCAGTGCTGGTGATCCAGCATCTACAGCCCTGATTACAGTCCTATTGTAAATGGAGCAGAATATGTTAAATGTTTATTGAGAGCACAACAGGGATTTAAGCTGTTTGTGGATGTGTATGCTCTAGATTATAAATAAATCCCCACATAGCACAACATAGCAACATAACAACACTCAGCCCTGGCAGTGACCTTAAATGAAAAGCCCCAGGCATCTCTACTCAGCCACTTACTCATTCCATTTGATAGTATTTTGGCTGATAGAATGAAAGAGGAAAAAGCTTTATCTGTGTAGTTCACTGAAATGTTATAAATGCAAAGTAGAGAAAACATGATTGTACTGAAAGTGAAATAATAGTTGAAGATCCTTCCACTGAAAATCATGAACAAACAATTTATTCTCTAGGGAATTGTTCATTAGACTAAATGTCAAAGATGCTAATATACACTATGTATTAAATGGAGCCAGTTCTTGAACTTCCGACCTCAGGTGATCCACCCACCTTGGCCTCCAAAGTGCTTGGATTACAGGCGTGATCCACCGCCCCCGGCCAAATGGAGCCAGTTATATCCCAAATTCAAGTTTCTCACTGAGTTTGTTAATCATCTCTTAAACATATATTAATCAGTTCAGGGTTTAATTTGTTAACTTTTTGTTTTAAATTTAGTTTACTTGAGTTCTGGGCAGTGACTTTTGTACTACAATATTATTGCATTCTATATGGTTAAGTAAATGAATTCTATACCCATAATAGTACCTTAAATATAATAGTATAACATTCGCAAATATATCACCTAAAGATAGTTACTTTGAAACATATGTATCTTACAAATGTAATTAAATGTACTTGCATTTACAAAAAGACTTTCAATTGTATATACAAAGGTAACTTCTTAATATCTTAATATCTGATTTGAATTTTAATAACACATTATAAGTAGTCATAATCCTCAAACATTGTTATATCTCAGCAAAAGAATCATATTGCAATGTTTGATTTGAGAGAAACTTGCCAGTAGCTGCAAGACATACTTTTGTCCTAAAACTTGTTCACTAAATACCAGTGAATATGTAAATATTTCACAAACATTTTCTCTTAACTTATCAAAGTCAGCACCTGCAAGATGAAGTGAAACCTTACTAAATGTAATTCAGAGTATTATAATAGAATGGCATTAAAGTAGAATGGTGAAATCCGTGAGAGCATTTTGAAAATAAAAACTACTCTATAAATATTACCTCTAGCTAAATGCTAAATTCATAGATATTAAAACAAAAATTCAAAGTGTATAAAGCTCCGTAAGCAAACCCTCATTGACAAAGATGTAAATCATCAGGAAAGTAGATGATTTATTTTTTTTTGGGCTAATCATTTATTTTCAATTCTAGTAGTATCATTGTGCTCCTGAGTTCTGGATATCTCTAAGTCTAATCACTTCCAGTTCATTCATCTTGCTAGGATTTTAGGCCATAAATGAACTTAAGAGACTGTTATCACTCTTTTGGTATACCCTTGATTTTAATATGGTTTTGCTACTACATAGAATAAAACAGAAATATTTTTAAAAATCTGTGTCATTTTAATATTATTCCAGAGTTTGAAGGGATTTTAAATGTCGTAAGTCACAAGTTTTCCATTTCTATAGGTGCAGAAACTACAATTTTAAGTGATGTCCTCTACATTAGGTAAATAGGTAATGGCATAGGCAGGTTAGAACAAAGAGAGCCATCGAAGGAGTAAGATGAATGCTAGCATTAGAAAATGGTTAAGTTTCAGGATCACCTATTTATTGGGTATATGATTTACAGTCTCAATAATTTATGATCACTCACCCTCAGATCTCACATGTGAGAAACTACATAAATTCAAAGTGCATCAAATTAAAAGAATTTTATTCCTCATCATATGCTATGGAAACGCCATAATTCAAGATTCATTTAGAAGATTCTTTGGGTGGTTACTTGTAAAGGATTTTGTTTCTCCTTTGCTAATGAAGCTTAGTTTGGCTGGATATGAAATTCTGGGTTGAAAATTCTTTTCTTTAACAATGTTGAAAATTGGCTCCTACTCTCTTCTTGCTTCTAGGGTTTCTGCCAAGAGATCTGCTGTTAGTTTCATGGCCCTTCCTTTGTGGGTAACCCAACTGTTCTGAATATTATCCAGGAGAAGTTTCCCAACCTAGCAAGGCAGGCCAACATTCAAATTCAGGAAATCAGAGAACACCACAAAGATACTCCTTGAGAAGAACAACCCCCAGACACATAACGGTCAGATTCACCAAGGTTGAAATGCAGGAAAAAATGTTAAGGGCAGCCCAAGAGAAAGGTAGGTTACCCACAAAGGGAACTCATCAGACTAACCATGGATCACTTGGCAGAAACCCTACAAGCCAGAAAAAAGTGGGAGCCAGTATTCAACATTCTTAAAGAAAAGAATGTTCAACCCAGAATTTCATATCCAGCCAAACTAAGCTTCATAAATCAAGGAGAAATAAAATCCTTTACAGACAAGCTACTGCTGAGGGATTTTGTCACGACCAGACCTGCCTTACAAGAGCCCGTGAAGGAAGCACTAACCATGGCAAGGAACAAACAGTACCAGCCACTGCAAAAACATACCAAATTGTAAAGGCCATAAGCAACATGAAGAAACTACATCAACTAATGGGCAAAATAACCAGCTAGTATCAAAATGACAGGATCAAATTCACATACAACCATACTAACCTTAAATGCAAGTGGGCTAAATGCCCCAATTAAAAGACACAGACTGGCAAGTTGGATAAAGAATCAAAACCCATCAGTGTGCTGTATTCAGGAGACATATCTCATGTGCAAACTCACACATAGGCTCAAAATAAAGGGTTGGAGGAATATTTACCAAGAAAATGGAAAGCAAAAAAGCAGGTGTTGAAATCCTAGTCTCTGATACTCTGATAAAACAGACCTTAAATCAACAAAGACCAAAAGAGGCAAAGGAGTGCATTACCTAATGGTAAAGGGATCAATTCAACAAGAAGAGCTAACCATATATGCATTCAATATAGGAGCACCCAGATTCATAAAGCAAGTTCTTAGAGACCTATAAAGAGACTTAGACTCCCACACAGCAATAGTGGGAGACTTTAACACCCCACTATAAGTGGAACTCAGGATTAAGAATTTCACTCAAAACTGAACAACTACATGGATTCTGAACAGGCTGATCCTGAAAGACTAGTGGGTAAATGACTAAATTAAGACAGAAATAAAGATAGTATTTGAAACCAATGAGAACAAAGACTCAATGTACCAGAATCTCCGGGACATACATAAAGCAGTGTGTAGATGGAAATTTATAGCACTAAATACCCACAGGTGAAAGCAGAAAAGATCTAAAATTGACACCCTGACATCACAATTAAAAGAACTAGAGAAGCAAGAGCAAAGAAATTCAAAAGCTAGAAAAAGATGAGAAATAAATAAAATCAGAGCAGAACTTAAGGAGAGAGAGACACAAAAAACCCTTCAAAAAAATCAATGAATCCAGGAGTTTGTTTTCTAAAAAGATAAACAAAATAGATAGATCGCCAGCCAGACTAATAAGGAAGAAAAGAGAGAAGAATCAAATAGATGCAATAAAAATGATAAAGGAGATATCACCACCTATCCCACAGAAATACAAACTACTATCAGAGAATACTACAACACCTCACAGAAATACAAACCACTATCAGAGATCACCTCTACACAAACAGCCTAGAAAATCTAGAAGAAATGGATAAATTTCTGCAAACATGTACCCTCCCAAGACTGAACCAAGAAGAAGTCGAAGCCCTGAATAGACCAAAAAAAAGTTCAGAATTGAGGCAGCAGTTAACATATTACCAACCAAAAAAAGTCTAGAACCAAACAGATCCACAGCTAAATTCTACCACAGGTACAAAGAGGAGCTTGTATCATTTTTTTCTGAAACCATTCCAAACAATGGAAAATGAAGGAATCCTCCCTAACTCATTTTATGTGGCCAGAATCCTCCTGATACCAAAACTTGGCAGAGACACAACTAAAAAACAAAATTTCAGGTCGATATCCCTGATGAACATCAGTGTAAAATCCTCAATAAAACACTGGCAAACTGAATCCAGCAGCATATCAAAACGTTTATCCACCACAATCAAGTTGGCTTCATCACTGGGATGTAAAGCTCATTCAACATATGCAAATCAATAAATGTAATTCATCACATAAACAGAACCACTGACAAAAATCACATGATTATCTCAATAGGTGCAGAAAAGGCCTTTGACAAAATTCCACAACCCATCATGCTAAAAACTCTCAAAAAAGTAGGTATTGATGGAACATAACTCAAAATAATAAGAGCTATTTATGAAAAACCCACAGCCAATATCATACTTAATGGAAAAAAAAACAATAAGCATTCCCTTTGAAACTGGCACAAGACAAAGATGCCCTCTCTCATTACTTCTGTTCAACATAGTATTGGAAGTTCTGGCCAGGGCAATCAGGCAAGAGAAAGAAATAAAGGGTATTCAATTAAGAAAAGAGGAAGTCAAATTGCGTGTGTTTGCAGATGACATGATTGTATACTTAGAAAACCCCATTGGCTCAGCCCAAAATCTTCTTAAGGTGATAAGTAACTTTAGCAAACTCTCAGGATATAAAATCAATGTACAAAAATCTAAAGCATTCCTATACACTAATAACAGAAAAACAGAGAGCCAAATCATGAGTGAACTCCCATTCACAATTGCTGCAAAGAGAATAAAATACCAGGAATACAACTAACGAGGGATGTCCTCTTCAAGGAGAACTACAAACCACTGCTCAAGGAAATAAGAGAGAACACAAACAAATGGAAAAACATTTCATGCTCATGAATAGGATGAATCAATATTGTGAAAATGGCCATACAGCCCAAACTTATTTATAGATTCAGTGCTATTCCCTTCAAGCTACCACTGACTTCCTTCACAGAATTAAAAAAAAAAAAAAAAAAAAAAAAAAAAACTACTTAAAATTTTGTATGGAAGCAAAAAAGAGCCTGAATAGCCAAGAAAATCCTAAGCAAACAGAACAAAACTAGAGGCATCATGCTACCTGACTTCAAACTATACTACAAGGCTATAGTAACCAAAACAGCATGGTATTGGTATCAAAACAGATATAGACCAAATGGAATAGAACAGAGCCTTCAGAAATAACACCACACATCTACAGCCATCTGATCTTTGACAAACCTGACAAAAACAAGCAATGGGGAAAGGATTCCCTATTCAATAAATGGCAATAAATGGTATTGGGAAAACTGGCTAGCCATATGCAGAAAGCTCAAATGGATCCCTTTCTTACACCTTACACAAAAAATTAATGTAAGATGGACTAAAGACTTAAACATAAGACCTGAAACCATAAAAACACTTGAAGAAAACTTAGGCAATACCACTCAAGACACAGGCATGGGAAAAGACTTCATGACTAGAACACCAAACACAATGGCAACAAAAGCCAACATTGATGAATGGGATCTAATTAAACTAAAGAGTTTCTGCACAGCAAAAGAAACTATCATCAGAGTGAACAGGCAACTGATAGAATGGGACAAATTTTTTAGTATTTTATAAGGCTAATATCCAGAATCTACAAAAAACTTTTCAAAAAGCATATGAAAAAAAGCTCATCATCACTGGTCATTAGAGAAATACAAATCAAAACCACATTGATATAACATCTTACACCAGTCAGAATGGTGATCATTAAAAAATCAGGAAACAACAGATGCTGGAGAGGATGTGGAGAAATAGGAACAATTTTACACTGTTGGTGGGAGTGTAGTTCAACCATTCTGGAAGACAGTGTGGCAATTGTTCAAGAATCTAGAAATAGAAATACTATTTGACCCATCAATCCTACTACTGGGTATATACACGAAGGATTATAAATAATTTTATTATAAAGACACATGCACATGTATATTTATTGTGGCACTATTTACAGTAGTGAAGACTTGAAAGCAATCCAAATGCCCATCAATGATAGACTGGTTAAAGAAAATGTGGCATATATACACCATGGAGTACTACGCAGCCATAAAAAAGGATGAGTTCATGTCCTTTGCAGGGACACAGATGAAGCTGGAAAACATCATTTTCAGCAAACGAACACAAGAACAGAAAACAAAAAACTGCATGTTATCATGTGCAAGTGAGAGTTGAACAATGAGAACACATGGACACAGGGAGGGGAACATCACACACTGGGGCCTATCAGTGGGTGTGGGGGTAGGGGAGGGATAGCAGTAGTAGGAATATCTAATGTAGATGATGGGTCGATGGATGCAGCAAACCGCCATGGTATGTGTAGACCTAAGTAACAAATCTGCACATTACGCACATGTATCCTAAAACTTTAAGTATAATAATAATAATAATAATTAGGCAGGGATTAGATATGAGATCTTGTAATAATTCATAATCTACATTTACTCATTTGTAAGTACAAATAAATAAAATCTAACAGACACACACACACACACACACACACAAAGAAAGAAAGCAAAAGAAAAGAAAAGACACATTATTTTTTCTGTGGAAGACACATTCCAACAGTCATGCCTAATGAGGTTAATGTGGCTTTCACAGAATTGGAAAATAAAGATTTTCTTAATTTGTATAAACATTGAAAGTTTTTCAGGACAATACAAAACAAATGTGCATATGACATGGTATGAAAAACAACATTATATTGAAAATTGCTTTATAACACTATTAAAAATACTGTTTTCTAGGCTCGGCATAGTGGCTTACATCTATTATTCCAGCATTTTCAGAGGTTGAGGCAGGAAGATTATTTGAGCCCAAGAGCTCATGACCAGCCTGGTCAACAGTAGTGAGATCTTGACTCTCCAAAAAAAAAAAGTTTTTAAATTGGCCAGGGCCAAGTGCAGTGGCTCAAACCTGTAATCCCTGCATTTTGGGAGGCTAAGGCAAGATGACTACTTGAGCTAGGATAAGTGCTTTGTGGCACATGTTTGTGGTTCTAGCTACTTGGGAGGCTGAAGTGGGAGAATTGTTTAAGCCCAAGAGTTCGAGGCTGAAGTGAGCTGTAATCATGCCACTGCACTCCAGCCTAGGCGACAGAGCAAGACCTTGTCTCAAAACGAACAAACAAATAAATAACTACCCAGGTGCAGTGGCACACCTCTGTATTCCTAGCTGCTCAAGAGAGTGAGATGGAAGGACTGCTTGAACCTGGGCGTTCCAGGATGCAGTGAGCTATGATCATGCTACTGCACACTAGCCTGGGGAATAGAGAAAGACCCCATGTCAAAAATAGTCAAAAACCAAAAATGAAAACAATGCTGCTATTAGAAGCAAATAAAAAGATTTATGTGGGGTCTTTCCCATGCAAAACTTTTTGGTGCAATATTGCAATGATTTTTAACTCAAAATAAATCATGGCATATTTCCATTTGGGGAATTGCACACTTAAACAATATTATATAGCTATCAATTTAGCTTACAAAGAGCTGCCAGATAGAATTTGCATAATGTTTCCAGAGATATCCTTGTCAATTAATTCTGGCAAGCAAACCAATTAGGTAACGAAGATGGACAGTTAGCCAAAGAAGAGAAAAAAGATTTTTCCCATGGCAGAATATTCACCTTAGTAAACAAAATGTGTAGAAAACTTGATATCAGAAAGATTACAAAGTTAATGATTTCTCAATTTTTAACTCATATTCAAATTTTCTAGAAAGTTGTATTTAACATCACTTAAATTAGGAAATCAATTAAGTTTTTAAACATATATGAAATGTACTTTTAAATACTATTTATTTAAAAATTAAAATAATTTGCATTCCCTAGTAAATACATAGAAATGAATAAAACTAGAAAACCTAGGGAGAAGCAGAGCCCAGAATAACAAAGCTGTAATTTTTCTATAGTTTATTTAATTGATAAAATGTATATAGTTTTATACGTATTAATGCATGGCTGGTCAATAAAACGTAGAAAATCAAGACTTTCCAGAAAGGTATGCAATCTGATGGAGAATGAGATATCTGTCAATCAACACATACATGCACACACACACATACATGTGCAAATGCATTCCAAAAATATATGCACTTATATACCCCCTATTTTATGCAAATATACCTGGAAAATATATGGTATATACTTTTGGCAAATATATCTTATCAGCCAAATATATACACCACATATTCTAGGCAAATATATCTAATAAGATTGGCTAATTTCAGACAAGTATACTTAATAAAAGCCTAGTTTTGATAGAATTTCCAAAATAAAAGTAGAACAATTTTTGGTGTTAATTTAAATTTTTTCTTTTTGAAACAAAAATAAGAATATGTGTTACACCTTACACAACACACAATAACCCTCTCAAAATGTCATTAGTTCTTGTTGGCATTTGGGCTCTCAACCAAGCACATTCAGCAATGCAATAAATAAGGACAATGATCCTTCATTACACATGTTCTTGAAGGTTCTAATCTACTATAACAAAAGACTTGTACTTAAAATATATACCTGCATGCCTTCATTCATAATTACAGGGAGATACATGTTATTTCCATTTTGAATTCAATGTTTCACTGCACAAATAGAAACATGAGTGCATATGAAAGCTATCATAATAGAAACTCATTTACATATAAGATGGTTCCAAAATGTTAAAAATGGCATGAAGAGAAAGATTAGGAAAGACCAAGCTTAAATTTCTTTTCACTTAATTTGACAAAGCTCATATTATTCCTCTGATTGTAATTATATATTATTGTCTGTAATGCATCACAATTTCCAGGAGGATTGCTTTCTTCCCATGTTATATTTGTGTGAATTATACTTTGTGAACTTTGATCTTTAACTTTCTTAAATTATAATCAGAAAGAGATGACTTATATCATGAAAGATTCATATTTACATTAGGCAGCATCATTTGAAATAGATGAGCTCTGTATGTACTGGTCCCCTTCAAACCCAGTTTTGTTTGTAAACAAAATCTAAAAGTAACTGTAAAGTAGCACATCATTGTGGTTAAGGATATGGTAATTAGAGTCAAACAAACTTACTTTTCCAAAGTTTGCTGTGGTACTTAATGACTATGTAGAATTTTTCAATGTAATTGAATTTGCCAAGATTTATTTTTATTTTTTGTTTTTCTTTTTTTAATTTTTATTGCATTATAGGTTTTGGGGTACATGTGCAGAACGTGCAAGATAGTTGCATAGGTACACACATGTCAGTGTGCTTTGCTGCCCTCCTCCCCTTCTCCCACACTTGGCATTTATCCCCAGGCTATCCCTCCCCAGCCCCCCAACTGTCCCTCCCCTCTTCCCCCCCAATAGACCCCAGTGTGTAGTAGACCCCCTCCCTGTGTCCATGTGTTCTCATTTTTCTCACCCGCCTATGAGTGAGAATATGCGGTATTTGTTTTCCTGTTCTTGTGTCAGTTTGCTGAGAATGATGTTCTCCAGATTCATCCATGTCCTTACAAAGGACATAAACTCATCATTTTTGATTGCTGCATAATATTCCATGGTGTATATGTGCCACATTTTCCCAGTCCAGTCTATCATCGATGGGCATTTGGGTTAGGCAAAACCATTCAGGACATAGGAGTAGGCAAGGACTTCATGACCAAAACACCAAAAGCATTGGCAACAAAAGCCAAAATAGACAAATGGGACCTAATCAAACTCCACAGCTTCTGCATGGCAAAAGAAACAGTCACTAGAGTGAATTGGCAACCATCAGAATGGGAAAAAATCTTTGCAGTTTACGCATCGGACAAAGGGCTGATATCCAGAATTTACAAAGAACTCAAACAGATTTACAGGAAAAAAACAAACAAGCCCATTCAAAAATGGGCAAAGGATATGAATTTGCCAAGATTTATAACTTCATAAAGTGTTTCTTATATGAAAAAAATGGAATAATGATAACTTTTTCCATTTAATAACCTTGAGAAAGAAGAACAAAGATGGAGGCATATCACTTCTTGATCTCAAAATATATTTCAAAGCTACAGTAATGAAAAGAGGATGGCACTGATAAAATAAAAGACAGACATAAAGACCAACGGGACAAAATAGAGAGTCCAGAAATAAATTCACCCATATAATGTCAACTGCTCTTAGATAAAGGTACCAAGAATACACAATGGGGAAGTGACAGTCTTTTCATCAAATAGTGTTTGACAAACTAGATATCTACAGGCAAAAGAATAAGTTTAGACCCTTATTTTATGAGATACACAAAATTTAACACAAAATGGAGTAAAGACTTAAACTTAAGACCTGGAACTATAAAACTCCCACAAAGAAATGTGGAGGAAGAGCTTTATGACATTGGTCTTGGCAATTGTTTCTTGGATATGACACCAAAAGCTCATGCAACAAAAGGAAAATAGCAAGTGAGACTACATCAAACTAAAAAGATTCTAAACAGTAAACAGTCAAAAGAATGAAAAGACAATCTGTGGAATAGGAGAAATATTGCAAACCATATATCTGATGAGGAAGTTAGTTTTCAAACTATATAACAAACCTCAACAACTAAGCAAAACACATGAACCAACAATCTGATTTAAAATGGGCAAATGATTTGAACAGATATTTCTTAAAAGAAGACACCAATTGCCAACAGGGATATGAAAAAATGCTTAACATCATTAATTATTGGGCATATGTAGCTGAAAACTACAATACAATGAGATATCACCTCATATATGCTAGGATAGTTATTATAAAATAGAAAATAAAAGAATTGGTGAGAACAGGAAGAAACTGGAATTCTTGTACATTGTTGATGGGAATGTAGTCATTTGGTATCTATGGAACACAGTATGGATGTTCCCAGAAAAATTAAAAATGAAACTACCGTATGATCCAGCCATCTTTCTCCTGGGTATACATGAAAGGGAATAGAAATCAAGATCTCAAATGGATATCTTCAAGCCTATGTTTACTGCAGCATTAGTCACAATAGCCAAGATATGGAAACAGTCCAAGTGTTCACAGGCAGATAAATAAAAATGGATAAAGAAACTGTGGCATCTACACATCATTGAACATAATTTATCCTTAAAAAAAGAAGTAAATCGGCGGTCTACTATACACTGGGGACTGTTGGGGGGAATGGGGGAGGGACAGCAGGGGGGGGCTGGGGGGGATAGCCTGGGGATGAATACCAAGTGTGGGTGAAGGGGAGGAAAGCAGCAAAGCACACTGCCATGTGTGTACCTATGCAACTATCTTGCTTGTTCTGCACATGTACCCCCAAACCTATAATGCAATAAAAATTAAAATAAAAAAAAAAAAAAAAAAAAAAAAAAAAAAAAAAAAAAAAAAAAAAAAAGAAGTAAATCTATCCTGCTATTTGTAGCAACATAGTGGGACCTGGATGATATTATGCTAAGTGAAGTCAGTCAGTCACAGAGGAAAAATACTGAATGATTCCACTCATAGAAAATATATAAAATAGTTAATCCAAAAATAGAATGTTGATTTTCAGGAGCTGAGTGAAGAAAGAAATGGTGAGATGTTATTCAATGAGTATAAAGTTACAATTATACAACTGAGTACAATCCCAATATCTGTTGTACAAAATAATGCCTACAGTTAACCAAGGTAGTATTGGGTATTTCAAAATTTGCTAAGAGCATTGATTTCATGTCATGTTCTTACTACAGAAACAAAACAAAACATAGAAACAAAAAGACATTAGGAAACCTTGAGAGGTGTTGGGCATGTCTAGTTTCTTGATTGTGGTGATGCCATCACAGCTGTTTGTATACATCCAAACTCATCAATTTGTACACATTAAATAAATACAGTTTTTATACAATTATACTCAATATATCTACTAAAATTTAAAAAAAAGTGTGTATGAAAGTAATCACCTATTTCCATACTTGACAGAGAAATGTATATTCAAGATTTAATGATCAGGGGTATGAAATGGCTCAGCTTGAGGTGAGACAAAGTCAGTTATTAAATAGTAATAATCTATTAAATAAATAGAAAAGACAAGCTGTGGGATGGAGGCTGGGCAGGACAATGATAGTAAGAGGACACAAAAATTGAGAAAAGGACACAGTTGAAGATGGAGACTTAAACAGTAGCAAAGAATCCAACTATTCGTGTCTATCAGATGTAGCAGGATTTAGCAGAAATATATCTCAAACTTTTGAGTTAGACAGATAGGAGCTCTACTCAATTGCCAATTCAATTATTTGACTCAATTCTTATTTGTGTAAATGTGGTTACCACTCAGTCTACTCAACTGTAAAACTGAAAAGAATAATATTCTCTATGGTTCCTAACAAATGATAACTATTGGTATAGCTATTTTGTAGAGACACAGACAAGGGAGGACCTAAAGTTTGTAGTTTCTGAAGCATATGCAATTTGCAGAGTTCTCTTAGAAAAAGAATTCAAAATTAATGTTACTAGCTTACATAAGAATAAAAATTTGGAATGAGAACTAAATCACTACCAATTACAAATACCACAAATTTCACATAGTTCAGAAAAATAACAAAACATTTTTATTAATGAACAGCTCAACACAACTGTAGAATATATATTTTTCTAAAATATTGGTGGCGTATTTCATGACCACTTCACAGGCAATGATTTCATAATATAATTTTCTATATAAATTACAGAAAACTGGTTTCTCTTTCCTCTAGCATACTTATTAAAATTTGTTACATTATTATTATAAAAGGGAAGCAAGTTTAGAAAATGTTCAATTCAGGGTCACAGCTTAATACTGAAATCATTGTCAAATATTCAGGCCTATTATTAAATTTAGGAAAACTATTACCAGGTTTCCTCCACTTAGACAATAAAACTACAAGTTACTGCAAATTTTCATTTGGGGTGACTTTTTATATACTGGGTGAATTGATGCTAGTTTAGCATCAATTAGCCAGTTTGTCAGTGATGCTCTTATAGTGGTCTTTGTATTATGAATTGTCTGTTATCTTTGTCGATGTCAGTATTTTGTGTCAAACAAACAAGAAACAAATCTTTGGTCAATGATCTCATACAACACAACAATCATCTGTAATATATAAAATATGTGATCTCACAAGTAGAGGTACTCAATGTTTATTTTAATAATACAAACTTGTGCCCGATAAATACAAAGTTTCTGATAAATTCTGCTTTATACAATGCCCCCAAAAAGAAAAATACCTATTGTTTTCTTATCCGGCATATGATCCATTATTGTGTACATGCCTGACAGAACATTTCTTCCTTTTTGATTAGACATCAATGAGAACCAATCTTTTGCATATTATTTTATTATTCCTGATGATTAGTGTAGTTTTTCACAGACTATCTTCTGGCTGCAAACATGTGGAATCTTGTTTCTTCTATTTAACCAACTCCTCATAACAGACAGTAGGCAGTTTGTTGTATCTTGTTGATATTGTGATATCTCCTCTAGCACTACTTCTCCTGCACAATAGTGATGGATTAGGGATTGTAAGCAATGGAATTATTTCTGAAAGCACTCCTAGACTAAATAGAGAGCAAAAATTTGACTTTCTGTGGAAGTAAGTGTCTGTGATACAGAAAAATATTTATCCCACAAAATCCAGATTATCCCAGCTCAGCTTCTTCTGAACCAGATCCTAAAATTATCTGGAAGCACTGCAGCACCATTGAGAGTAGGAAAGATAGGATGGAGGACAAATAAGGGAGGTAATAAACTTGGTTTAAGCAAATGCAAATAAAATATTTTAAAACATAGAAATGGTTACAAAAGCATAGGACCATATATATTAGCTCCACATCTTATAACAAAACATCACAGACTGGGTGACTTCTCACAGAAATTAATTTTCTCAGAGTTCTGTAAGTTGGAATTCCACTGATAGAGGTGCTAACAAATTCTGTTTCTGATGAAGTCTTCTTTCCTGGTTTGCAGATGGCTGCAATCTCACTATGTCCTCATCTTGCCCTTTGCTTAGCATGGGTGCATGGGAAGAGAGAGCTCTCTGCTGTCTCTTCTTATAAGAACATTATTAGATCAGTGTCCAACCTTATGACCTCATTTAACCTTAATTACATTTTCATAGGCTCTGTTTCCATATACATTCACTTTGATGGTTAGGGACTCAGTGATTTTATGGGAGGTGAAGGTAGGGCACAATTCATTTTATAAAACCATTCTTAATACCTCTCCTAGGGTCTTGTAGGGAGTGTGTGTAAATGAAGGTCTTTAAATCTTAAACTTCTTTAGCTTTATTTAATGCTACTGGTCACTTATGGGTTCTACCATTTCATGAGCATGCTGCTTATGTGACTACCTTAATATAGCATCTTTATTAACAGCGCCATTTTAATTTTATTGTCTATTATTTTAAAAATGAAAACTCTAAAAGGCATAATATTTAAAATTGAAACTCTGTAGTCACTTTGCCTATATTAAAATATAAGTTTATAACTGTTTAAATATATATATATGCATTTCGAAAGTTATACTTACAAAGAAACCAGTGAATTAGGTAATAAATTTTTCAAGTGTAAATTTCCTTAGTTCAAAGTAATTGTCTCAGTCGTGGTTTCATATATAAAGATGTAGTACTTTCTATATGTGCATAGATTCGTTCAAAAATAATCAGAATTTATATAGAAAATATAATTTTGTAAAAGTCTGTAATCAAATCTAACAATAAAAATATTTGCTGCAGTTTGATATTGTTTTCAATTACGTGTAATATTTGAAAAACTGTGAATTTGATAGCTTTAAATACAAAAAATTATTTTATATATGTCTTAATTTAAATAAGTTATGCTTGGATGCATCTAAAAACATGAATAAAAAATAAGTATTCTGTAGCAAAAAGTTTTTCTATAAATAGGTAAAAAAATGATATTTTTTCTGACCTAATTTTTAAATTATAAGTTCATTTATTCTTGCTATTAGTAATAATATTAGGGCACAATTTAAGCAAAGTCAATAGAAAAACTATCTAGCTGTCATAATCTAACTGTGAGTAAATAAGAAATTAAGCAGCAAATAAATAGAAGTGAGAAATTGAAGAAGCTGAAGAAAACAAAGCAAAACTCAACAGAAGAACAAGTGCTTTAGACTTCTGTGTAGAAATCTTACTAAGTAAATAATTAGAATACCAAATCCATTTAGCATCTAACTGTCAATTAAAGTAAATAAAAGGGTAACATTTAAAATTGAGTGCCTCCAAATAAGTGTTTAATTTAGATTTAATATGATAGTAAAAGCTGAAAATGAAAAACAAAAATGCTCTCAATTAAAGAACTGACAGTTCATATTTAATTCTGATATCGTGACTAAATATTAAAACAGCTGTTCTCTTAAATCTGTTTTCCACAGATCTCTGGAGAGGTTTGTAATTACAATACTAGAAAATTATTTTTAAAGGGTAATTTATTTATAAAATTTTCCTTTAATAATTATTATATTATGAATAAATATATTAAAATATATTACTAGATTTTGTTGGTGATATATGTGTGTAGATAGGCATATACATGTATACATATATTTAATACATAGAGACACATAATTCCCCATTTTTTTATATATAGAATTTCAGGTTCTTAAACAAATGGGTATATTTCTCTCTTCATCCTCTAGAGGATTTATTCATAAGTATTATTTGTGTCAAGGGCATCCAGAAGGCCTTTTCCACTTTAAATAGTTTAGTTCTTTCATTAAAAAGTCTATGCTCCAATTTTATGCCAAAGAAATTCTTCATGTTTTCAAATTGTAGCTTCCTATTCAGCATACCACAATCTAGTTGCTACCTGTGTGTAAATATTTATAGAAAATATTTCTCACTTTGTGTGTGTGTTTGTCTATATCCAAATACATAGTTCCCCCATGTTAAATAACCTTAGGGCTATTATAAGTAGCATCTGCTTACTTGAAAAATTACTATTTAAACAACAGTAAGAGAAACTGCTATTGGTATAGAGAAGTGAGTGCCTCAACAAAGAAAAGCCCAAGGAGAAATGCCTTCTCTGTTTTAATCAAAGCTTTAAAGAAAATTAACATCAATACTTCTCAAACTATTCTATAAAATAAAGATGCGCACTTTTCAAATTATTTTATGAGGTCAGTATTACCCTACCATCAAAGCCAGACAAAGACATCACAAGAAACAAAATATGCAGGCCAGCATACCATATAAATGTAGATACAAATATCTTCAGCAAAATACTAGCAAACAAAATCCAGCAGCATATTAAAGGATTATATACTACGATCAACTGGAATTCACCTTAATAATGCAACACAGGCACAAAATATGAACTCAATCAAGGTAATGTCTGATATTAGTAAAATAAAGAAAAAAAACCACATAAATTGATTTTTAAAAATCAACAAAATATAAACTTTAACATGATAAAACATTGATCAAAGTAGAAATGGAGAAAAACTTTATCTTGTTAAAGGGATCTCCAAAATCCCACAGTTAATATTACATACAATATTGAAAAAAGCTTTCCCCAACAGATCAGGAATAAGACAAGAGTTATCTATCCTTGCCAATTCTATTCCACATTATACTAGAAGTTCTAACCAGATAAATTGGACAAGAGAAAGACAGAAAAGGTATTCCCGTTAGAATGAAAGAAGTGAAATTATCTCAATTCACAACTCATATATGACTCTGTTCATGCAAAACCTTAAGAGCACACATGCACACAAATCTATGAGCCCTAATGAAGAAGTTCAGCAAAGTAACAGATGTAAGCTCAATATGAAAATCAGTTTAATTTCTGTACATTGATAATGAACAATTTATAAAAGAATATTTTCATTTATAATAACATGAACAAGTGTGTAAGGATATATTTAACCACAGAAGTGTAAGATATAAAACATTATGAGAAATTAAATTAGACCAGTAAATAAATGAAAAATCATCTCTTATTAATTGATTGGAAGATATAATGTGGTTGTCTACCACAAATCATCATGTGTTTGGACAGATAAATGGCAATAACTTAATCTTACAACTATTTTTTGATTATATATAGGTGCACTGCTACCTTTTTAATCTGGAGATATAAATATATACATATCTGTACATTATATAGATATATAGATATATATATATCTGTATATTATATATCTGTATATTATATATAGATAGATAGATAGATAGATAGATAGATAGATAGATAGATAGATAATCTATATTCCACATTTTAAAATTTTATTGGCTGAGTTTGGTGGTGCATGCCTATAATCCCAGCACTTTGGGAACCAAGGCGAGAGGATCACTTGAGCTCAGGGTCTTGAAACCAGCCTGGTCAACATGGTGAAACCCGGTCTTTACCAAAAACACAAAAGTTATCTGGGCATGGTGGCACGTACCTGTAATCCCACTACTTGGCAAGCTGAAGTGGAAGGATCGCTTGAGCCCAGGAAGTTGAGGCTGCAGTGAGCTGAAATCGTGCCCCTGTACTCCAGCCTGGGTAACAGAGTGAGAACCTGTCTCAAAAATAAAAATATATATATCAAACTTATGAATGATAAACTGTGTTAAATAGTCTTGTCTCAACCTCCATTGATATAGTTAGGTATTTCTCTTTGGCTCTTAAAGATAGATCTAAGTAGAATGGCCTAGGTAAAGCAAGGTGTAAGTGGATTTTCTTCCTCCCTTCCTCCCACCTTTCCTTCCTTCCTTCCTTCCTTCTTTTCCCCTCCCCCTCTCTTGTCCTTGTCTTCCCTTTCCTTCCCTTCCTTTTCTTTGTCTCTTTCTCCTTTCTTTCTTTTTCATAACCAGTTATTAGAGACCATACATTTTATTTTTACTTTCCCTTCTTCCACGTACTTCAGTAACCAAGTGTAAAATTCTTTAACCTTTATTGTTGTCCCACATTGATGAAGTTTAGCATTCTCTTCTTTAACAACAGTTAATAACTATTGCTTTGTTATTGACAGTTTCTAAAATATGTGTTCTGTTCATAATAAATTAGACTTTCTATTATATTTTGTGTTTCTTTGGGCTGCTATAAAAATACTACCAACTGAGTGGCTTACAAACAAACATTTATTTTTCACAGTCCTGGAGGCTGGGAAGTCCAATAAGGCTCCAGCATTTTCTAAGGGCCCACTTCCTCTGAGACTTGCCCTGTAGCATTGTTCTCACGTGGTGCAAGGGGCCAATGAGCTTCCTTCAGGCTCTTTTGTAAAGACACTGATCCCATTCATGAAGATTCTACTCTTATGATGGGATCACTTCCCACTGGCCCTCATCTCTTGATACTATCATATTGCAAATTAGGTTTCAATATAAGAATTTTAGAGTGACACAAACATTCAAATCATAGCAGATATTAAAGAGTTCTGCCTACAGGTGCCTTCATGAGAGGGCATCACCAAGATATAGACTATATTATAAGGTTATCTACGAAAATGTCATTGGCCTTATCTACTACCACTTGCCTGTTGGGTTGCCTATACTGTTCTATACAACACATTGTTTTGTTTTTGTCCTTCTAATTGGATGAGTGTTCTTATTGATGAAGTAATTAGAGAAATCACATTTGATTGGTCCTTGCTTCTCAAAAAAAAAAAAAAGTGTTTACCTGGTAGTAGAACATGAGAGTTGTCCCTGCACTTTTTAGTTCTAGCCATAAAAGATCAGTATTTTAAAGGTATGGATTTTTGAAGTGAAAAATATACTTTTAAATTTCTACTCTGAGAATTATATTTCATTGGTTCCTTCCATAAAAATTTATATCTAGTCAGAGTTGGTTCAAAATTTTTGGCTTTATTGGTCTAAATTTGTGTGAATAATTTTTGGAGATTACCATGGACCATAGGAAGCAACAAGACAGGAAGAGGATGCTGCCAGGTAAGCACCCATAATGGTCTGCATGCCAGCATCGCTAGTCTCACCATCTCCCTTTTCTTCCTCACTTTCACTTTTGGGTCATCCCATATAGGAGATATCATATCCTGCTTTCACTTTCTAGAAAGCTTCCCATACTTCACAACCCCAGAGCATGAGGCCCTGGTGCTGCCAAGGTCTATAGCCTGATCACAGGACTGTACCATGAGGTATCCCGAAGACAATAAATGTGACATTCATTTCTATCCAATATATGTCCTTTCTGACTTAATAGTCTACCCCTTAAATGCCCTAGTACGAAGAGAAGTAACCAACCTCCTCCACTCTTTTCTTAAGAAGAAGCCAGTTAATGGGACTCCCAGACACAGTTTGATCATCTATCCTATTTTTTTTTTTAATTTTAACTCACTAGTCAATACTCTCTAGGTTATTTGGACTTCCAAACTGACCAAATTTATAAAATGATTGTCCCAGAAAAGATGTCACTCTACTTCAGGATCACACAAATATATCATTAAAATAATAGTGATATAAGTAATAAAAACATACTGTCAGTTTTAAAATCTCAAATAGTCAATAAACCATAAATCACACAGACTTCAAATGGAAGTTGGCAATGCAAATCACCATATTTGTGTAAAGACACAGAAATTACAGAGTAAATACAAACCCTGAGAGTGAAAGAAAATGAAATGCTATTTCAAATACTATGATATATTGTCTATTTATTAATCCTAAAGTTTCATTCTTACATTTGTTTAAAGCTAGTTAAGTCACTGACATTTTAAAAGGGTTAGCTTCTAAATAATTATAACCTGCCATATAACTGGTATGTAAATACATCACTGAGAGAGGATATACTCATAATGATCATTATGTAGTCATGTTAATTGTATCTGCCTTTTAAAACTATGAATTAATATTCCATAATGTTTTAAATATTGTATCAACAATTTTACTCACAATCTTCTGACAGAAAATCATTATTTTTATCATGTGATACAGGTTCAGAGACATACAAGTTTAATGCCTCAGCTAATGATATACAGAAAGTTGCAGCCGGGGTCAACAATCACAATTTATTTGGGACTGTCACTTTCAAACTGCTGTTTCACATTGTCCTCTGAAAGAAAATCAATTATATAGAGCTCACTGGCTTAGAGAATGTCAATGTGATGCAGTTTAATTCATCATTCAACCTGTATTGTCTGTTTTACTAGTCTATTGTTTACTGTGAGTAGTAATGCAGGTTAAAAACCACATCTGGAAAATAAGGAAAGGTTTATTTATTGGGATCTCTACTAGACATTAGTAATATGCCTACAGAAGTGCTTTCCTATCAGACTGAATACATTTTTCTGAAAGATTTTAATTTATTGAATGAGACTGAAGCAGAAAGTAGAAGAGATAATCATTCTATTGCTCTAAATGTAATGTATTATTGTTATTACTTCTGGAAACACTCGGAAATAAGCTGTCTCAGTGAAGAATAATGGATTCAAAGGCAGCTGGAGTGACAAAAAGAGGTAACTTAGTTTTCCGTTTCTAAGCAATTTACTGTCTGAAGATAAAGACGTGCATATATATACATATATATATGGTGGGAATTGTTTTGTTCTATAACTACATACAGAATCCCAAATCCAGTGAATCCTTTTACAGAGAAGAACATAAGACAATGAACACAATAAAAATACTGGCTAAAGACATACAATTTATTCTCAAGTGAGTACTTCTTGTGAATTTCAATAAAATATTAATAAACTAGAAATTTTTCTTTTTATTCCTCCTCCCCAAATTCATATAATATGCAGAATGTTAACTTGGATTTCTCACTTGTACATAGAACAAATGCAGGGATCAAAGTTTTTGAAAAGAGACATTTTTGCTACCACAGCATAGAGGCATAGGACAGACTTTTCGGTACTTTCTTAAATAACTAGGCATATTTTTCTCTAGTTTAAGTTTTATTAGAGGATAACTAGTATGGAAGAGTTCTTGGTTTTAGTTTCTGATCTCATTTGGGTCAAAGGTAACTCACAGCTCCTTTATAGGAACTGCATTAAAACTAGCTATAGTGATTTGGTCACAGGACTTACACTAGGTGAGATATCTATCCTCTCTTCCAACTAATTCATAACATTATTTCTTCTGCTTTAATTTATCACATTTGTTTTCACTATCTGGGACTTAGTTTTAGGTTGATGTTATATTATAAAATAAGGGTTTATCTGCATGTGCCAAGTCAGTATACTTTCAGTAAATAAACAACTTCCTCTTTTTCTTCTGAGTGTGATTTTTCTTTTTTGAGATGAAGTCTCGCTCTGTCGCCCAGGCTGGAGTGCAGTGGTACGATCTTGGCTCATTGAAACCTCCGCCTCCTGGGTTTAAGCGATTCTTCTGCCTCAGCCTCCTGAGTAGCTGGGACTAGAGGTGTGCACCACCACATCTGGCTAATTTTTGTATTTTTAGTAGAGAAGAGGTTTCACCATATTGGCCAGGCTGGTCTCGAACTCCTGACCTGCTGATCCACCTGCCTTGGCCCGGAGTGCTGGGAGAGCCACCATGCCCAGCCCTGAGTGTGATTTGAAGTTATCTCTTTGACGTAGTCTACATGTCTACCTCCTTGGATCACACATTCCTATTTAGCCTACCAAATTTTTCTGCCCCACCGCATCATAGTCACTTGGTTATGTGTTTAAATGTACTCACACATTCACATTGATAATTTTTGGTGAAAATAAGGCATCATGATTTCTTGTTATAAGGGATATTAGATATCATGCATTTCCACTTTCCTCAGTTGCTTAGAAATAAAGAAACTCAGACCTAGAAAATCAGGCCATTTCATCAATATCATTCATCATATAATATGTTGCACAGTCTTACTTAAAAACTTCCTGATTCACTATCTTATTTTAAAACTTCATGAAATTAAAGGGAAAAACCTTGTGGATCATATACAAAAGATATTCACAAAATGGAGAAAATATTGCATCTCTTTAATAAAGTAACACCAAAAGTACTATCTGTGCTTGTATTAGTCCATTTTCACACTTATATAAGATACTGCTGGAGACCGTGTAATTTAAAAAGAAAAGAGGTTTAATTGACTCATGGTTCTGCATGGCTGGGGAGGCCTCAGGAAACTTCTAATCATGGTGGAAGGTGAAGGGAAAGGAGGCACCTTCTTCGCAAGGCAGTAGGAGAGAGAAAGCATTCAAAGAAAACTGACACTCTAGTGTTTGACATTGTAGTTTTTTACAATTGTCAAATTCAGGACTCTCATTTAATGTTTATTATGAAACCAAATTTGGCATAAGGAGGCTGATTTGTGAATTACCAAAGGGTCTTGTGGCATGTTCCCCAATATGTGCCCTCAGCAGGAAGAACTGTTATTTTTTGTTTTGGCCCTTTCAGAGGTTGATTATAAATTGATTTGTTTTCAAGTCAGAATTCAAGTGGGCAGAACCAGTATCGTGAAGACCTAAACTTCCCTAAATGTTGATATGGGTAGCAGATTTTGTGGTGATTAGAAACATCTGTTCCTTAAGGGCAAGTATCCTGAGTTAGCATGTGTACTTTTCTCTCCCCTCCTCCCCCAAAAGAAAATTCCTTACACATAAACTGCAGGTAGGCTTCTAAGCTTACTCCTGCAGCATGCTGCTAACACCTTGATGCTGATCTTCACAGCATTCGTTGTCATCTTATTGCTGATACATTCATACATATATTTAGTGCTTGACATTGTAGAATTTTGTTACAGAAGATTCTAACTAGATTTAAAGGGAGCTGAGGGAATAATTGATCAACCTCGAATTAACCATGCATTTAATTAAATGTTTTATATTATAGCCAGAGAATTAAAAAAAAAAAAAAAAATAGAAAGAAAACTGACGCTTTAAAAACCATCGGATTTCATGAGAATTGCCTCATTATCATGAGAACAGCCTGGGAAAACCACCACCATGATTTAATTACCTCCCACTGGGTCTCTCATTAGACACGTGGAGATTACAATTCAAGATGAGATTTGGGTGGGGACACAGATCCAAACCATATTAGTGTTCTTCAAATACATATTTTCACTAAAGAGTATTAAAGGTAGTACTAAGAAGCATGAAAGTGTTTTAAATTATTTAGAACATTAACTCAAGTTTCTATGCCAAATTTGGCTTTTAATAAACAGTGAATGTTGGAAAATGGTTATATTATTTTTTATTTTTCTATTTAATATTCCTATACCTCTGGTTAACATTCACTTATTGTTAGATATATTTTTATTTATGTTTAATTATAAATTTTACAGTGGTCATTTTACCTGAAGTTTAGTTTGTATAAATAAGTATATCACATATGTACTTCTTTCAATTTAAAAGCATTATTTAATCAAGCAGTTTCCTGATTTCTACTATAGAACAATGAATAACAAACTTTGAGAATATTTACTAACTGTTTTCTTTTTTGTTTCCTTTTTATTGCATTTTAGGTTTTGGGGTACATGTGCAGGACATGCAAGATAGTTGCATAGGTACACACATGGTAGTGTGATTTGCTATCTTCCTCCCCTTCACCCACATCTGGCATTTCTCCCCCTGCTATCCCTCCCCAGCTCCCCCACCTGCTGTCCCTCCCCATTCCCACCAATAGACCCCAGTGTGTGGTGCTCCCCTCCCTGTGTCCATGTGTTCTCACTGTTCATCACCCACCTATGAGTGAGAACATGTGGCATTTCATTTTCTGTTCTTGTGTCAGTTTGATGAGAATTATGTTCTCCAGATTCATCCATGTCCCTACAAAGGACACAAACTCATTGTTTTGATTGTTGCATAATATTCCATGGTGTATATGTGCCACATTTTCCAAGTCCAGTCTATCATCAATGGGCATTTGGGTTGGTTCCAGGTCTTTGCTATTGTAAACAGTGCTGCAGTGAACATTCGTGTGCATGTGTCCTTATAGTAGAATGATTTATAGTCCTTTGGATATATACCCAGCAATGGGATTGCTGGGTCAAATGGAATTTCTATTTCTGGTCCTTGAGGAATCGCCACACTGTCTTCCACAGTGGTTGAACTAATTTACACTCCCACCAGCGGTGTAAAAATACTCCTATTTCTCCACATCCTCTCTAGCATCTGTTGTCTCCAGATTTTTTAATGATTGTCATTCTAACTGGCATAAGATGGTATCTCAATGTAGTTTTGATTTGCATTTCTCTAATGACCAGTGATGATGAACATTTTTTCATATGTTTGTTGGCCTCATGTATGCCATCTTTTGTAAAGTGTCTGTTCATATCCTTTGCCCATTTTTGAATGGGCTTGTTTGTTTTTTTCTTGTAAATCTGTTTGAGTTCTTTGTAAATTCTGGATATCAGCCCTTTGTCAGATGGGTAAACTGCAAAAATTTTTTCCCATTCTGTTGGTTGCCAATTCACCCTAATGACTGTTTCTTTTGCCATGCAGAAGCTGTGGAGTTTGATTAGGTCCCATTTGTCTATTGTGGCTTTCATTGCCAATGCTTTTGGTCATGAAGTCCTTGCCTACTCCTATGTCCTGAATGGTTTTACCTAGATTTTCTTCCAGGGTTTTTATGGTGCCAGGTCTTATGTTTAAGTCTTTAATCCATCTGGAGTTAATTTTAGTGTAAGGTGTCAGGAAGGGGTCCAGTTTCTGCTTTCTGCACATGGCTAGCCAGTTTTCCCAACACCATTTATTAAACAGGGAATCCTCTTCCCATTGCTTGTTTTTGTCAGGTTTATCAAAGATTGTATGGTAGTAGGTATGTTGTGTTGCCTCCAATGCCTCTGTTCTGTTCCATTGGTCTATATCTCTGTTTTGGTACCAGTACCATGCTGTTTTGATTACTGTAGCCTTGTAGTATGGTTTGAAGTCCAGTAGTGTGATGCCTCCTGCTGTGTTCTTTTTGCTTAGAATTGACTTGGCTATGAGGGCTCTCTTTTGGTTCCATATGAAGTTTAAGGTGTTTTTTTTTTTTTTTCCATTTCTATGAAGAAGATCATTGGTAGCTTGATGGGGATAGCGTTGAGTCTGTAAATAACTTTGGGCAGTATGGCCATTTTCACGATATTGATTCTTTCTAACCATGAACATGGAATGTTTCTCCATCTGTTTGTGTCCTCTCTTATTTTGTTGAGCAGTGGTTTGTAGTTTTCCTTGAAGAGGTCCTTTACGTTCCTTGTTAGTTGTATTCCTAGGTATTTTATTGAATATTTTTGCGTCTATGTTCATCATGGATATTGGCCTGAAGTTTTCTTTTCTTGTTGAGTCTCTGCCAGGTTTTGGTATCAAGATGATGTTGGTCTCATAAAGTGATTTGGGAAGGATTCCATCTTTTTTAATTATTTGTAATAGTTTTAGAAGGAATGGTAACAGTTCCTCTTTCTGTGTCTGGTAGAATTCGGCTGTGAACCCATCTGGACCTGGGCTTTTTTTGTGTGGTAGGCTCTTAATTGCTGCCTCAACTTCAGACCTTGTTATTGATCTATTCATAGTTTCGGCTTCCTCATGGTTTAGGCTTGGGAGGACACAAGTGTCTAGGAATTTGTCCATTTCTTCCAGGTTTACTAGTTTATGTGCATAGAGTTGTTTGTAGTATTCTCTGATGATGGTTTGAATTTCTGTGAAATCTGTGGTAATTTCCCCTTTATCATTTTTTATTGCATCTATTTGGTTATTTTCTCTTTTCTTTTTTATCCATCAGTCTGTCTATTTTGTTGATCTTTTCAAAAAATCAGCTCTTGGATTTATTGATTATTTGAAGGGTTTTTCGTGTCTCTATCTCCTTCAGTTCTGCTCTGATCTTAGTTATTTCTTGTCTTCTGCTAGGTTTTGAGTTTTTTTGATTTTGCTCCTCTAGCTGTTTCAATTTTGACGATAGGGTGTCAATTTTGGATCTCTCCACTCTTCTCATGTGGGCACTTATTGCTATATATTTTCCTCTAGAGACTGCTTTAAATGTGTCCCAGACATTCTGGTATGTTTTGTCTTCATTCTCGTTGGTTTCAAAGAACTTCTTTATTTCTGCCTTCATTTCCTTGTTTATCCAGTCAATATTCAAGAACCAGTTGTTCAGTTTCCATGAAGCTGTGCGGTTCTGAGTTAGTTTCTGAATTCTGAGTTCTAACTTGATTGCACTGTGGTCTGAGAGACTGTTTGTTATGATTTCCGTTGTTTTGCATTTGCTGAGGAGTGATTTTTTTCCATGCATTATATTTTTTAATAACTAAGTGCCGTTCAGAATGTACAAAAATTCTTAGCATGTCATGACAGGTTGATTACCTTTTGGCCCATGTTTGCTTATCAGCTTCATCTCCGGAAATTCCAAGTTAAACCGTCCTTTGCCTTCTTCAGGGAATTTTGTGTATCTTATGTATTCCTGAAGATTCCATATCATCTCACACATACTTCCATCTGCACAAATTTCTTTCTTTCCATTGAAGGTGTTTGGCATTCATCTGACAATATTTGACTCATCCCTGAAACTTCAATTCAGATATTACTAGTTTATGAAATTTGACAGCCCAATCCTAGATAGGACTAATGCCCAGGGAGAAAATGAAGAATATTTCCAACAGTTAAACTAAGTTAGATACCTCGTTTGGTAATTACAACAACAGTATAAATGTATATGCTGTCCTTTTGGTGCCACTAATATACACTGCTCTTTCTTAATTAGGTAAAACATAGTCAGAGAAGCTCCTTCTTCCTGCATGCCTCTTATTTTCTAAAGCATTCACTCTGCATGGTGTGACTTGACCAGTGAAGACTGGTGGTCCACTTACAAGACCTAGGAAATTAGGCATTTCTTTTGATTATTTCTTATTCCTTTATTAGCCAGGGAGTTTTTTGAGATAATAAATATTTCATAATTGATAAAACTTTTAGCATAAAAATCTATTTGTGTTTCTAATAAGAGACAAAAATAAAATAAAAACATAAAAACAAAACATAAATTGTTTTTCCTACCTCAATACAAATTTCCCTTAGTTCCTTCCTTCTGTGGAGTAAAAATCACATGGTCTCTTTAAGAATCTTTAGTTACTTAATTTTCTTACCCAAGAATAAAAAATAAATTTAAACTAAATTATTTTTAATCACAAAATGTGTCCATATTTAATGCCATTAAACAATGTAGTAATATTTTTTAAAGGCCTATAAAGAACACACATTAATAATATAAGTTACTGACAGACTTCTACAGTTCTTGCTTTAAGCACTATTGTCTATGAATTTATTTGTTAGAATGCTCACAAAATTGCTCACTGATACATTGTAAAAGAAAAGGAAAAATGAAGAATAAATTTAAACAATATAAAAGGCTGTCAATCAAGGATTTCTGAGAAGAGCTCATAATCCTATTCCAATCCTACTTCCTAAAGTAGTACTATTATTAATACTAAATATATTCTTAAAAGAATTATCTATATCTATGTAAATACCATTATGCCATAAACATACTTTAACAAAAAGTAATTATGTCATGAATAGTACTGTTACTTTACTGCTTTACTATGTAAACTGTGTAAACTATGTATTTTTTAAATACAATGTAAACTATGTAGTTTTTCTATTCCAAAGCATGGAGCTCAACTATTTTAAAAGACATAAAGCAATGTTTAATACATTATTCTACAAACTTTCCAATGATTAATCTGTTTTACTATAACTGATGTTTTATAATGCCTTGCTCCTTCAAACATATGAAATATTGAATACAAAAGCAATTTTAGTATATATGAGCTTAAAAACAAGAAAAAGGGATTCCCAGGTGCCAATTAACAAAAAGGAACTCAAAACCACAGTGGTAGTTGGGAGTCAAAGTTGCATTATCCCCAGGGTATATTTTGACTGCATATGTGCTTAGAGGCTTGAATTTTAAAACTACTATGAAGATACAGTCAAGGCCTTCAGACTGATGCATGGCTACAGCTAAAACTGCTAAACTTCATAAATGAAGGAGCTGAGCAAAGCCTGTCTTACCTGTGAATGGAGAACATAAAGCCTTGGTTAATGAGCTCACATGCTGTAATCACAAAGCATACACAGAAACTAATTTCCAACTCTCATTTAAAAACAAATCCAGCATTAAGGAGGGAGAGATTTTTTTTGAAAAGACAACTACAATAGAAAAAGTGCTCTGACCTCAGGGTCTGTAATGAGCTTCTCAAATCACATCAAAAACGAGCTTTCTTTTATAGGGAGGTTTAAACTGATATACAGGAATTTTGTGGGGAAATTCCTGCATATCCCGCTCCTGTAAGGGTGAAGTGCAGGTATGGAATTGGACATGCAGCATCAATGGAACAGTCTAAATGAAAATGTTCTCAGTTGTCAGCTGATTCAGAGAATGAGTTGTCAAGGGAGGATATTCTGCACATTAGTGTTTCCTTAACTCTGGATTGAGCCAAATTTTAGGGACCAGAGTGGGAGATGAGAAGCCTGACTAAAGTTTGGGCAAGCCAGGTCACTGGGTATGTTACAGTATGTTGTGAGCACTTGCTCAGCATCTCCTGTTGTTAGACAAAAAGTATGCCCTTTAAACACATATGGGAATAGAACAGGAGTCACTGTGAGGCTGAGATTCATCAAAGTAGTTTTCAGAAGTAGAACTGGCTTTTCTGAGTTTCATGGCCTTGAAGGATGGGCTACCTTATCTCTGGAGCATTCATGAGACTGGCGGTTGTTGGAACGTCTCATATATCAGGCACCAGATAATAGATATGCCATTAATTTAATAAAAATAATAATTATTAAAGGCTAAATAAGGGAATCAAACCAATATGTAAGGTTTGAAGGGAAGTTTGTGGGAAGTGAGAATATTTCAGAACCGAAGCATCCTTATGTTGTGGAGTAAGGAGCAATTCATCACATTTTTAAGGTTGTGGTCTGAATATTTTTGGTGATGGCAGAGATATCAGAGAGATTGTGAAAAAAATACATACAGCAATTTCTCTGACCACTGTGAAAATGTCCTGCTAGAAAGCACAAATTACGTTTACTGCCACATATTTTGAAAAACCACTCCATTTTACAGTTCTCTGGTGATGATGTTAGTGGTTTTGGTAAGACTGTGACATAGTCCTGATTATTTTCTCAGCAAATCATAGCAAAGATTCAAAGAATTTCTTGAGTTGCCCACGAGTCAATAGCACAAAGCACAAAAAGTTGTTCATGATAGAACTGCAACAATGAGGAGTCCTTCAAAGTATACATCAAATCAGTGGACTTTAGCTTGCACTACTTTTTAGATCTAATAAGGTGCTGGACAGTCAAGTTTTAGTTCTCGGTGACACCAAGTCAGGAGAGAGAGAAAAACTGGACAGAGTTAGCTCGGAAGATTGTAAGAGATGATGAAAGAAAATGGAAGAATTGAACGTTTGGTAATGGTTGACAATTTGTGTTAGGAAACAGCCCAATTTATAGTTAAGGGACAAAACTGTTTTATCCATAGTGAGAGATAAAATATAAACCGAAAGTATGTCTTATAATTTTCTATGATATATAAAACATTTATTTTATAGTCACACTCTTTTTGATTATAGATAATTTCAAAGATCCATTATTCTTAATAGCAAAATAAGACTAGCCTTGTTGGGTTTGGCCTGATTCTTTTTATAGGTGCTACAATAATGATAATTTACCTTAAAGCCTTGCTTAAGTTTGCTTTGCTAGAAGTTTGTATAAGATGTATCAGATTAGACTTTTAAAAGCTTCTTGAGGTTTTGAAGCCGAGCTGAGTTTACCATACAGTTTTATTTGTAATACTTATAGATTTGAGTGAATTTTACTTTTTCTCTATGTAACCAAAATATGCCAGGATTCCTGGGTCTGACAGGAAGTGACATTACCCACTCATTTGAAAGGCTGGGAACTTTACAACCCAGACAACAATCCAATTTTCTCAAGAAGGCTTTGTAAGCATCAGGTCCATTAAGTTAATCATACCTCCTTAAAACTGTCCTGTCCTATTTGATTAAATGAGCATTGTTCTTTAATACAACATTCAGTGAAATCCTTGGTTGCATGACCAATGTAATCCTTTAATAAGGAGGGCAGACTCTTAGGGAATCTATGCAATAATCATATTACCATGAAACAATAATAATAGATTTCAAAGCGGAGTCAGGCAAGGAGAAATGATAAATATTTTAATTCTGTTTACAAAAGCATACGCTACTAAATTTTATGGTTTGTAAATAGCTTAAGGGAAAAAAAGGTTTCTTAAGTCCAGAAAATAGAACATTAAAGCAACAAACTTTGTTTCAAACCATAATTATTCTTTATTTGTTTATTCAGTCTTACGTATAATAGTCCAACCTTATCCACAGGGGTTACACTTCAAGAGCCCCAGGAAATGCGTGAAACCATGGATAGTACTTAACACTGTGCTATATTTTTTCCTATACATACCATGATAAAATTTAATTTGAGAATTAGGCAGAGTAAGAGACCAACAACAATAACTTAAAGCAGAACAACTACAACAATTAGAGCAATATGTTAGTGATACTACTCTTGTGCTTTGGGTCATTATTCAGTAAAATGTGGATTACCTGAACATAAGCACTGGACTACCAGGGCAGTCGCTATGACAGTATGACAACCCAGACCAAAGATGCTGTTTAGTGACTCACAAGTATTTAACATATACATCATGGAGACTGTGGACAAAAGGATAATTCATGTCCTGGGGAGGACAGAGTAGGACAGTGTGATGTCTTATAATGCTATTCAGAATGGTGTGCAATTGAAAACATATGCATTGTTTCTGGAATTTTTCATTTAATAACTTCAGACCAGTTGACGTCAGTAACTGAAATGGAGGAAAAGAAAAACACAGATGAATGGTGACTGTTGTAATTAACTTTTTGTTCTGCTCAATCTTGGAATAGCATCCCGCTATCCCATCTGCTTTTTGGATTCCTAGAATTCTCCATATCCTGATTCAGTCCACTGAGATGGTCTAAATGGTATTGAAATTATTCCATGAGAGGCCTTGTTAAAAAATACCTAGCTGACATAGTCATTTTTATGAGTGTTTAGGAAAATCTTTTTTTTTTTTTTATGATCTGGCCTGTAGTTGACTCAAAAGTGCTTTCCGGCAGGCATGAGATTTAAAAACTATGTGTAGATGATAAAAGGCTTAAAAAGTTTCTGGCAATCTTACTAATAATGTTTGAAATTGAAACATCACATAGAAGTTATTAGAAAAATAATGTAAGTGGCAAGGTTGTTTCTGTGGAATTCAAAACAGAACAAAGTAAATCCCGATGTTTTAGATAAATTTAATTATTAATTTTGTTTTCGACAAAGATTGAATGTATCTAACTTATGAAAACAGATGAACATAGTATTTACCGAAAATAAACTTCAGATAAATAACAATTCAAACACATACCACAAAAATAACAAGCCAATAATTAAAATATATGAAGATACATTAAGACTATTAACTAAACATATTCAGCAAGTCTGAAGTAGATCTATATATCAGTGAAATGAAATGGGAGCTATTACAACCAATATAGCAGAAATACAAAAGATCATTCAAGGCCACTATGAACACCTTTACATGCATAAACTAGAAAATCCAGAGGAGATGGACAAATTACTAAAAATATACAACCCTCCTAAATTAAATCGGGAAAAAATAGAAACTCTAAACAGACCAGTAACAGGCAGTGATATTGAAATGGCAATGTAAAAATTTTTGACAACAAAAAAGTCCAAGACCAGATGGATTCACAGTTGAATTCTATCAAACATTCAAAAAACAATTGATACTGATCCTCTTGACACTATTCCACAGGATATAGAAAGAGGGAATCCTCTCTAAATCATTCTATGAAGCCAGCCTTACCCTAATACCAAAATCAGAAAAGGAGATAACCAAAATAGAAAACTACAAATAAATATTCCTGATAAACGTATATGCAAAAATCCTCAACAAAATGTTTAGTAACTGGTCAGATGCAGTGCCTCCTGCTTGTAATCCCAGCACTTTGGGACGCTAAGGCAGGTGAATAACCCGAGGCCAGGAGTTCAAGACCAGCCTGGCCAATATGGCGAAACCTGATCTCTACTAAATATACAAAAAATTAGCTGGGAATGGTAATGGCTGCCTGTAATCCCAGCTACTCAGGAGGGTGAGGCAGGAGAATGACTTGAACCCAGGAGGCAGAGACTGCAGCAAGCCAAGGTCACACCATTGCACTCCAGCTTGGACAACAAGAGTGAAACTCTGTCTCAAAAAAGCAAAACAACAACAACAACAAACCTAACAACAAAATACTCATAACTGAATCCAACAGCATATCAAAAAGACATTCCACAATAATCAAGCTGGTATCATACCAGGGATGCAGGGATGGTTTAACATATACAAATCTATAAATGTGATATCCTATGTAAACCGAATTTAAAACAAAAACCACATGATCATCTTAATAGATGCAGAAAAAGCATTTGGCAAAATCTAGTATCCTTTATGCTTAAAACCTTCAGCAAAATTGGTTTAAAAGGGATATTCCTTAAGGTAACAAAAGCCATCTATGACAAATCCACAGCCAGCATTATACCAAACAGGATAAAGTTGAAAGCATTTCCCCTGAGAAATGGAACAAGACAAGAATGTCCACTTTCATTACCTCTATTCAACATAGTACTGGAAGTCCTAGCCAGAGCAATATGCCAAGAGAAAGAAATAAAGGGCATTCAAATTAGTAAAGAGGAAGTCAAACTGTTGCTGTTTGCTGATGGCATGATTGTATTCCTAGAAAACCCTAAAGACTCAACTCAAATAGCTCCTAGAATTTGTAAATGAATTAAGCAAAGTTTCAGGATACTAAATTAACGTACACAAATCAATAGCTCTGCTATACACCAACAGCAACTAAACTGAGAAATAAATCAGGAAAACAGCCCCTTTTATAATAACTGCAAACAAAATAAAATACTTAGGAATTATATTTAACCAAGGAGGTAAAAGACTTCTACAAGGAAAACTACAAAACACTGCTGGAGGAAATAATAGACAACACAAACAAATGGAAATATATCCCATGCTCATGGATAGGTAGAATCAATATTGTAAAAATGACTATACTACCAAATGAAATCTACAAATTCATACAAGCCGTCAAAATACCACCGTCATTCTTCACAGATCTAGAAAAAACAATCTTAAAAGTCATATGGAACCAAGAAAGAGTCCACATAGACAAAGCAAGACTGAGCAAAAAGAACAAATCCGGAGGCATCACATTACCCAACTTTGAATTGTCACCAAAACAACATAGTTCTTGTATAAAAATAGGCATGTAGACCAATGGGACAGAAGAGAGAACCCAGAAATAAAGTGAAAAACTTACAGCCAACTCTTCTTCGACAAAGCAAACAAAAATATAGGTGAGGAATGGACAACCTATTCAGCAAACTGCACTGGGATAATTGGCCAACCACATGTAGAGGAATGAAACTGGATCCTCATCTCTCATCTTATAAAAAAATCAACTCAAGATGGATCAAGGCCTTAAATCTAAGACCTGTATAAAAAATTCTAGAAGATAACATTGGAAAACTACTTCTAGATATTGGCTTAGGCAAAGACCTCATGGCAGGAACCCAAAAGCAAATGCAACAAAAACAAAGATGAATCGATGGGACCTTATTAAATTAAAAAGATCTGCACAGCAGAAGAACCAGCAGAGTACACAGAGTGGGAGAAAATCTTCACAATTCATGTTTCTGGCAAAGGACTAACAGTATTTATAATCTACATGAACTCAAACAAATCAGCTAAAAAAAAAATCCCTAAAAAAGGGGTAAAGAAGGCCGGGCGCAGTGGCTCAAGCCTGTAATCCCAGCACTTTGGGAGGCCGAGGCGGGTGGATCACGAGGTCAAGAGATCGAGACCATCCTGGTCAACATGGTGAAACCCCGTCTCTACTAAAGATACAAAAAATTAGCTGGGCATGGTGGTGCGTGCCTGTAATCCCAGCTACTCAGGAGGCTGAGGCAGGAGAATTGCCTGAACCCAGGAGGCGGAGGTTGCGGTGAGCCGAGATCGCGCCATTGCACTCCAGCCTGGGTAACAAGAGCGAAACTCCGTCTCAAAAAAAAAAAAAAAAAAAAAAAAAAAAGGGGTAAAGACATTAATCAACAATTCCCATAAAAAGATATAAAAGTGGCCAGTAAACATATGACAAAATGCTCAGCATCACTAATAATCAAAGAAATGCAAATCAAAACCACAATGCAATACCACCTTACTCCTGAATAAAATGACCACAATAAAAAATAAAAAAATAATAGATGCTGGCATGGAAATGGTAAAAAGGGAACACTTCTATATTATACACTGTGAAAAGTGAACACTTTTCCACTGTTGGTAGAAATGTAAACTAGTATAACCACTCTGAAAAACAGTGTGGAGACTCCTTAAAGAACTAAAAGTAAAACTACCATTTGATCCAACAATCCCACTACTGGGAATCTGCCCAGAGGAAAATAAATCACTATACAAAAAAGGTAGTTGCACACTTATGTTTATTGAAGCACAATTCTCAATTGCAGAAATATGGAAACAGCCCAAATATTCACCAATCACTGAGTGGATAAAGAAAATGTGATTATAAAGATAGATAGATAGATAGATAGATAGATAGATAGATAGATAGATAGATAGATAGATAAACAGATAGATACACATACCATGGATTACTACTCAGCCACAAAAAGGGATGAAATAATGGCATTCACAGCAACCCTAATGGAACTGGAGACTATTATTCTAACTGCAGTAATTGAGACATGGAAAAGCAAACATTGTACGTTCTCACTTGTAAGTGGGAGTGAAGGCATCAGACACAAAGGCATAAGAATGATACAATGGACTTTGGGGACTCAGGGGAAAAGGTGGGAGGGGTTGAACAAGAAAAGACTGCACATTGGTAGAGTGTACCTTGTTCAGATGATGGGTGCACCAGAATCTCAGAAATCACCACTAAAGAACTCATGTACAAAAATAAGAAGAAGACAAAAACTTAAATTTAAAAAAAAACTCCATAAGTAATGTTAATTCTTAATTGTAAACCACTGATTGGCCGGGCACGGTGGCTCATGCCTGTAATCCCAGCAATTCAGCAGGCCAAGGCCAGCAGATCACGAGGTCAGGAGTTCCAGACCAGCCTGGCCAACACAGCGAAACCCCGTCTCTACTAAAAACACAAAAATTTAGCCGGGTGTGGTGGTAGATGCATGTGGTCTTAGCTACTCGGGAGGCTGAGGCAGGGGAATTGCTTGAACTCAGGAGGTGGATCTTGCAGTTAACTGAGACTGAGCCATTGCACTCCAGCCAGGGCGACAGGGCAAGACTCCGTCTCAAACAAAAAAAAGAAAGAAAGAAAGAAAAAGAAAACCACTGACCTAGACTGTACTGAATTCAAATGAAAGGCATTTAACAGTTACCAAGTTAATATGCTTAAGGTTATTGAAATTATGACTGATAACACTATACTTTTCTGTCTAATAAACATCAGGCAAAACAGGACGGAATTTTGATGAATAGAAATACAGCAGGACAGTGAGAGCATCGATAAATTACTAGGAGCCTTATACAGTCTCTAAAATATTTATATTAATAATTTATTGTTTCATCTTTAATATAGGGAGGGCCAAGTATTTCATTTGACTTGACAACATTCCCCGTAAAACTTACAATACATCAAATAACTCTAATCATTTCTAGTACCCTGTCTTTATGAGGTGAAAGAGCAAGATTTTCTTTTGTGATTTTCCACAGACTCTCTGGAAAATCTCAAAGACAGTTTTTTGGTTTTTCTTTTTGTGGAAAATACATCTTCATTTTAGGACTTGCTTTGAGGAAGAGAAAAATGTTAAAAGTTGTCAGAAAGTTTGAGCATTTGATTAAGTAGAATCATGGGTTGTGGGAAACAATAGTTGCCTACCTATTTAATCAAAGTGACAAAAAAATGATATTAAAAGTAAACATAGCAAACCACTTCTCACTTGACAGCATGAGAAGCTCCTCAGGCTAAATAGTGAAAATTTTTGTAATGTATTTTTTTAAAGTATCTGGAAATATCCCTAAGGACATAAAACAAATGAAGAAGTATTTATTCAAGAAAATCTAGGAAAACTCATTAAGAATTGTGAGTCGGCAGTATCTGACTGCATGCATGCGCTCTATCCTTCCCCCAGCTATGTGAGATGAAAACTCCACTTCAGGCTGGTACAGCCAAGAAGGCAGGGAGGGCTCCCTTCAGCCCTGCAGGTCCCAAGAAAAAGGCCATTTTCCAATCACAGGCAAGACAGCATTTCTCATGCTTCCCCCAACTACCTATTACGGATGCTAAGTTCCTGGTGAGTCAAATCTAAAATACTGACTTCAGGAATTCTCCCTTCGAAGTCCTGGTATTTGATTAGATTAGTCTGTAGGGCAGGTTATGTCCCAAGGCATTATTGAAAACATCAGAGCGATCAGCCTGCAATTAGTGGAACTTAACAACTGCAAATGGTCAGGAAAAGTGACACCCTTATAAAATAACAAACAAACAGGGCTGGCGGGAACTTTGTAGGTAAGCAGGACAAACAGGTGGGGTGACCAGAAAGCATAAGCAGATTGTCTGTTTACACTTACCTGTTAGTTTAACAGGAAATGTTCTTCTCTGTGGCACCATATCGACTGCTGAAGTTTGAAATCTAGCCAAAATTTAAGGGCCTGTGGGAAAGAAAGAAAATCCACTGAAGTTGGATTTTCAAACCAAGTAAGTTATTGAGTAAGTTATTAGTGATTGCGATCTGAGCACTCAGTAGCAACAGACAATTTATACATCTAGGAGCTGTCAAATCCACATGACAGGAACTAAAGATAATAAAGCAATCTGAAAGAGACTCAAACCATTTATGTTTAAATGCCCTCAGGGACATTAAAGAAAAAAAAGGAAATGAAAATATAAAAATACAGATTATCATGGTTAGAATCTAACAGACATTAAATGTACGAATTCACAATATTATAAACAGAAGCTAGATTTGGTAAAGAGCTAAATATAATTTCTATAAAATAAAACTTACTATAATAAAAGAATAACCCGAACTGAGTAAGTTATACAATGGCTAAAGAAAGGTTAATAAATTGTTTTAAAACCATTAACAATAACAAACCAAAAACTGAAACATGAACTGAAAAAACATTAAAATCTATAATACATAAAGTTTAATAAAAACATAATATAAAAATGGTATGAAAAAGTGACAGCTCAAGAAAATAAATGTACAATGTCAATAAATAGGTGAAATTATAATACAAGAATCATTAAAACAAAAGTTCCATTTATTAATTAGTATGTTAAAGAAGAATTAAAATCATTGCTTGTAAACACTAGTCTAGATTTAGGAAAATTAACCATGTCATGCATAACCTTTGATGGAAAGATGACTGTGGCCACTTTGGGGAAATAATTTGGCATTGTTAACAGAAAAACCAAACTGTAGAATATTTAAAGAGGTTTACTCTGAGCTAATATGAATGATTATGGGTCAGGTAATCACCTCAAGAGGTCCTGAGAAAGTAATCTAAGGTATCCAACGTGTGGTTTAGCTTTACACCTTTTAGGTAAAATCATTAAGTCAATACATTTTAGGTAAATCCTAAGTCCATACATGGAAAATGCAAGTCGGTTTAGCCTAAAGAGGCAGAATACCTTGAAGTATGGTGATTCACAAGTCATAGGTGAATTCAAAGATTTTTTGTGATTGATTGCCAGTTGGTTGAAAGAGTTAAGATTTGCCTAAAGACTTGAAGTAAATGCTTAAGGTAAGGGGGCTTGTGGAGGCCAAGGTTCTCATGAGGTAGATGAAATCTCCAGATAGCAGCCTTCAGAGAGAATCGATAATAAATGTCTTTTTTCATACCTTAAAGGTTAGACTCTTTGAATCTGTCCTAGATTTGGCAAAGACATAGGCTTACAAGGGGAAGGCCTGCTGCATTAATGGAGATTTTCTATAGATGCAAACTTCCCCACAAGAGATGGTTTTGCAGGGCCATCTCAAAATATGTCAAATACATTTTGAGGTACAATATTTTTATTTCCTTCAAGGTGTGCTATCTGTCATGGGATGCTATACCAGAGTCAAGTTGGTATTTGGAAACTTATTGTCACCGAGTCCATGTTGTGAGTCGTACGCTATTTCAATTTAACGCTGATCAGTAATGCCTCAACTCCTAAAAGGAGAGGATATAATGAGAAATGTCCAACCTCCCTTCCATCATAGCCAAGAATACAGGTTTTTCAGGCTTCTCTGGGGTCCTCTTCGCCAAGACGGTATTTTGTTCAGTCGGCTGGGGGGCTTAGGATTTTGTGGCATACAGCATTATATACTGACACTTTATGTGTCTGTCTTTGCTCTGGCATATCTGCTTTTGGGGATGTACGTAATAAAATTCTCTTAAAGTATTTGTAAAAAATATATATAGTGTTTATGATGAAAAAAAATGTTAAATTATCTAAATTTTCACCCATAGAACAATTTTATATAAGCACTTTTTAGAATATAACTTCACAATAAAGTTTATGTAACTGGAGTTTTGCAATGATTTTGACCTATAATTTAGCTGCTTTTCTTTAAATGTATACTTATTAAGAAAGAAAATAAATGGGCTTTACTAACTTGATTCTTTTGAAGCGGGGATCAACAGAATATATCATAACTAGAAAACCTTTAATTATAGTAATAATAAAATTATCAGTTTACATATTAAAGTTATCACATACCCTTTGATGACCTTAAACATTAATTTAGTAGACAACATTTTATCTACCATGTCCAACATACTAAAACACTCATTTTAAGATATCTGGGTCTAATTATAAAACCCAGAGAAGCCAACTCTAAACCTAGAGAAGCCTTTAGAGTTCTGAAAACTGAATTAATTTTAAGCAAAAATAAAAGACATATTTTAAGAATGCAAAAGTGAAATTGAAAGATTCAGTGTAATGTAAAGTCTAGTGTGAACATATTTTAAAGTATTATCTGATTTTTCTGTTTCTCAATGATTATTGCATTCAGATGGCTGGCTAGATTATAAAGACTGATTTGCCTCAGACAACAGACATCTAGTAAGTACAAACTATGCTTTTCAATTGGGAGGGTTAGCAAGGCTGAGGGAAACCCAAGGCATAATTTTTATCTGATAAATGCAATGCAACCAAAACTTTACAAATCTGCTAATTCTTCTCTAGGTATGTGGAGCTAGGAAGTCATAAGGAGAAAGATAAAGACTTCAATGTTGGTAGATTCAACCCTGGATGGGTTGAAATTTGAACAATTCACCCATTAGTTTAGGAGTTTGAGAGGGTAGAAGTGACTTGAGCCCACATTATAGGTGAAAAAAATTCCAGGAAGGTAAAATGTGTAAAATGTTTAAATGGAAATACACAGTGGATGGTGTCTTATGTACTTTAGACACTCAGTAAGTTTCCTGTGAGCCAGTGATGTCTTGGAGCGGTCTTTTAAACCATGGTACCCAAATACCACCTGAAGTATTCAGAAAAATGGACGTATCTAAATAAGCTCAGTAAATGAAAGAGATCTTGTTTCATACAATGAGTTAGTAACCTGCCTATACCTAAAATTGAGAACACTGTGAAAAAATGGCCATCTCTGTTGTTGACATCACATAAGCAGACAACAAACAAAACCACATCAGTCAACCTTCTCTCCACACCACTAAAATGTGTATATATATTAGCCTTATATATTAAGGCTATATAATATTTTAAGGCAGTATTTGGAAATATGGCTCTCATTCAATTCTCTAAAAAATATTTTTTACTTAAATGAGTGAGAAAAAAATACATCCATTAGAAGATACTTCAGAAGGACTAAAAGTGATATTTAATAATGAGTGATGGTAACTAAGAGATAAAGAAAATAACCTGTGTAAAGTCAATTATTTTTACAGAAAGCAGATGATAGATGACAGATTAATTGGTAGATTGACCCATAGATAGAAGATAGACAGATATAAGATAGGATGGATGGAGATAGATAAGAGGAAAGAAGTGAGAGTGGGAAGAAAAGGTAGCAAGGGAGAGAGAGACAAAGAGAGAAGGAAAACAAACCACCATTTTTTCCCTCTGAATTAAGTATATTTTCTTGTTGTATCCTACTGCTGACGGTTCCACTACTTTTCCCACAAGATATTTGCTTCGATTGCTCTGTAAGGTAAATGGACTAGATTCTCACATGCAAGATTTGCTTATTCTTCTTAACTAATTCAGAGTTAATGATCCCCCAAAATTGTTCAAACTTGTTCAGGGACCATCTGCCAAACCCAAAGAGACATTTCTTCCTGGGAATGAATAGATGTCTGCGTTTATGCTCTTGAATTTATGCCTTTGGATAAATGTTGCATTGGAGGTTAGTAAGAATAAACTTGGGTCATATTTTACAAGTCAAGGGATCCAGTCTTTTCTGATGATAATAAATATTGTCACCATTTCAGAGCAAATTTTATTAGGCCCTTTGCTAACAATTCTATGAGAAAGTATTATCAACTTATTCTCCAGAAGAACAAATTGTATTTAACAGAAATTGCATCACTTTTCTAAGCCCACCCAGCTAATAAGTGTCATAGACAGAATGAAAGTTGAGATGATGCTTATAGTCACCATACAATACCACTTACATGGATTCTCAAATTCCTTGCCTCAAGCAATCCTCCTGCCTCAGCCTCCTCAGTTGCTGGGATTATAAGTATGAGCCACTGTGCCTTCAAAGCACTCAGACAAAATGATATAGTTCTATACCATATAACAGTATATACCACTTTGAAAATGTTAATTCACTTAGGTTTTCTTTATTATTTGAAAAAAACTGGAAGCTTCAATCTCCTGTGCTGAAAGTAATATACAAGGGAGTAAGTAATATCAGAAGAAAAACCAGTTGAGACTATGACAATAATCAGAATGCAGACAATTATGAATACACCAGTGTGGCAGTAATGAAAAAATAGTGAGACATAGTCAGATTTTTGTGTATTTTTAAGTAGAATATACTAATGAATTGGGAATGGGGTGTGAGATGAATATAGCAATAAAGGATAGTTACAGTATTCATGGCTGAATCACCCAGATAGATAAAGTTTCTATGGAATGAGCTGGGAATGCTTTTGAAGGAGCAGGTCTGGGGTCAGAAGAGAGGACAGCAAAGGGCAGGAGTTAGTCTTGGACATGGTGAAGTTGAGATGCTTATTGTGGGCCTCAGTTTTGCTTTGAGTTCAGGAAAACAGAAATTGACGTAGAAATTAAAACTCCATTGGATATAGAAATTAGGATTTATGCCAATGTTGGATGACTTGGGAGTTCAGGTACATTGATCAGGGAAATTATTACTGAAGGTCAGGAAAATCATAGCTAGAGGTGAGGCAAACAGACACCTAAGCACTGAAGCCCATAGTTCTCAAGGGTTCTATGGGCATTTTCAATCTTAAGACTTACTGACAAAGTTACATTATCTCAGTCTATAGCGATGAATCAGGTGATTCTCAAGTTCTCATCTGTCTGGCTATGACTCTCATGCCTACCCACACATCTGGCTGCTACTTCCATTAGAGAATAATGATCTTCCTTTTCTTTTGCCAACCAAATACTGAATTATTCCCACTGACAGTACTAACCAGAACCATAGAGGGCAGTAGATACCAAGATTTGCTCTTAGCTGTTCCTCACCATGCAGAAGGAACCTCAAAAGGGACGATTGGGGATGCCACATTGGGAAAAATATAACCTAGTATAAATTCTTGATCAAAATACCTAGTAAGCAATTGGGTAGAGAAGTTTGTTTCTGAAAATGAATGAGTAGTAGCGTCATCATTGGTTTCCTAGGGCTGCCATAACAAAGCACTGCAGACTCAGTGGCTTGAAATAAATAAGCAAACAACTGCCTCACAGTTACAGAAGCTGGAAGTCCATAATCATGGTCTCATCATGGTCATGTTCTTTCTGAAAGTCTGGGGAGAATCCTTCCTTGTCTCTGTAGCTTCTCGGGGTGGCCAAAACTCCTTGCCTCTCCTTGTCCTACAGCAGCATAATCCCAATCTCTGCCTCTGTCATTGCATGGTACTCTTCCTGTGTGTCTCTATTTATACATGATTTTTCTCTATTTATAAGGGCATTCATCCTGTTAGATAAGACTCACCTTAATGGCAGCATCTTAACTCAATTAACTTGATTGATCAAGTTAATCAAGTCTGTAAAGGGACTGTAAAGATCCTATTTCCAAATAAAATAACATTTGATAGTACTGTGGGCTAAGACTTCAGCACATTTGGAGAGGGAGAGAGCACACTTCAACCCATAACAGCGGTCTTCAAAGTTCTGAGACTAGACAAAAAAAAAAGAGGGGTGCTCCTAAAATTCTCATAAAATTCTCATATTCTCTGACACATAAAGAGGTGATAAGAAAGATCAGCCAAGGAGATTCAGAAAGTGTGGTCATTGAGATAGAAGGGTTTATAATATTTTAAAAAAATGCTGCTGTAACAAATCACCACAACTTAATGGCTAAAAGAATACAAATAAAAGTTTGGAAAAGTCAATGAATGATAATAGCAAAAATGAACAACCCTTTAAATGGAGAAAATGTTTGAATGTTGGTACTTTGTTTGAATAGTACGTAATTGCTTCTGAGACAGGAATAGCACTAGGTAGTCACAGGAGGATGGAAAAATCCAAACAACAGTTAAAACAAGAACCATGCAAAAATAAATCCACAGGATAACAGAAAGCCCAAAATAAGGGAGAGTAAATGGCCAAAATCTCAGACATACCCATAACTCTTCTGAGCAAGTCCAAATAAGGAAGAAGGGGGAGAGCAATGAGGGGCATCCCTGAAATCCCTCCTTGTTCCAGAATATCTAATGATTATTTCATCCTCTAATTAAAGAACGCCCATAAAATTAGAAACCCAAGCTCTGCTGTATGTGACTGGTTCTCATGAGCATGCGTGCACTTCTCTCTTCAGTGTCTACTTTTGTTTGTCAATAAGAGCTTCTTGACTTTTGCTTTCTTCTGAATTATCCCTGAATTCTTTCTTGCAGTTATGCCAAGGGTCTGGGAACCAGATGGGGCTGAGGTCTCATCAGCATCCAGAGACCCTGCTGATTCTCCCACAATACTTCCACAAGTACACATGTTTTCCTATGGGTTGATGAACATTTAGTTTTAAAAATGTATTTTTTTATAGTGGAACTATTCATCTTGGTTTTAATAAATCCCAAAGTTCTTGTCTTTTGGAAAAATCAGAGTTTTTCAAATGATCCTCTACCTCTATTAATCAGTGTTCTCCAGAGAATCAGAACCAACAGGGTGTATGTGTGTGTGTGTAAAGTGAGAGAAAGAGAGATTTACTATAAGGAGTTGGCTCAAATGATTATGGAGGTTGAGAAGTCCCAGGATCTACAGTCAGCAGGCTAGAGACCCTGGAGAGGCAATGATGTGGTTCAAAATCTGACACACTCACTACCCACAAAGAGCCCATGTATCAGCCTGAGTATAAAGGTAAGAAAAAGATGGATGTTCCAGCTCAGTTAGGCAGGAGGAGTTTCCTCAGGAGAGATAGCTCTTTTGATTTTTTCAAGGTTTCAACTGATTGGAAGAAGTCCAGCCACCACATTAGTGACAGCAATCTGCTCTACTCATTCTGGCAATTCAAAGGTTAATCTCATCCAAAACATCCTCCCAGACAAACCCAGAAGAAGGTTTAACCCAGTACCTGAGCACCCTGTGACACAGCCTGGTTGGTACATAAAATTAATCTTTGCAGCCTATACCAAAAATATTCTCTGTGAACTCAGTAAGTGCCAGGCACTATTCTAGGAGTTGGGGATATATTACAGCAGAGAAAACAACAAAACACAAAATTCTGCTTTGTTGTAGTTTACGTTCTATGGAAAGATTAATTTTGAGTACAAATTAAACATGTATGGATTTATACAATAGGATCTATTTAATATGTGTATTTTAAAATAGATTTTAAAATATTGAAGCAAAGTTTGATATTTTTAAGAAGCTATTACAAGACCATATTTATTCCATTTTTAATAAACTTTTGCTTATATGTTTAAATAAACATTTGACCAAAAAAACAATTGGAACACATTTACCTCTTCAAATGTACTTTTAAACATTACTAAAACTTAAGGGTGTATTTTGTTTTGATATGCATCTGATTGAAACTATTCTGTAATTGTGATTCTAAAAATTGGAGTTCTTCAACATTTATAAATATATAATTAAGTTTCTGGTTTTGAAGCAAAAATTAACACACATGGCTTTAATATACAAAAATAAAATACAAAGTATATTATTTATAAATATTGTATCATCATGTTTTTGTTGTTTGTTTTTAAAAAATGCAATTATCATGATTTTAAGGTATCAAATGGTTTTCCATAAACATGTACAAATAATTTTTAAAGTATTATCTGAAAATCTATTTATTCATCACTTCTATTTTGAATTACTTTGAATATCAAATGGATTTCTACTTACTACTATTCCCTAACACTTAAAATACTGTAAAATCAAACTACTATGAGCGTCTAAACTATGTCAATGTATACTTAACAAATGTGTATGCATGTAGTTGTGAGCTTAGTTAGAGCTTTTCACAGAATGGGCAATTAATCAATGTTAAAAATTGCTTTCTCTCTCTGGACATAGTAATAGGATACAAGATAAAAATTGTGACAAAATTTTTCTAAGGATTTGTTTTGCAATATTTTAGCACTATCTGAGTAACTGATTATATTAGAAGTCTAGGAATTTCAGCAAGAATCTGCATTAATCCCTACAAGCCTGATTTACATACACTTAGCATAGAAACTCTAAAGAACTCTGCTCCCTTCTTTCTAGACATAGGACTCCCCTGGTGATGAGCAATAAAAATCCATCACTAAGATACTCAAAGTTTATAATTTTTGCCAGTGACCTTTCCCTGAACCTAAGTTTAAGGACAGGTTAAAGGAAAGGCTGTGTGAATATAACATTTAAGAAACTAACTTTGTTAGAGTAAACATTAAAACAGTTAACTTGCTTGGCATAATAATAATTCTTATTAGGAAACTGGCCAGCATAGCAAAATAACTTGATTTTGTTGTTCTTAAACTGAATATCGTCAACAAGTATATTTTACACATTAGAGCTTTTAAAGACATTTTCAAAATACAGTAATAATAGACCTAAAATTTATTTATTTAGCAATTAACTTTTTAAAGGTTTATTAAAAGTTTAGTATAAACACTTCATATTTTCAAATTATCTGAGAAATATTTATAAATGTATACATTCTTAGGTATAGTTGCATGACCTCACCTCAGTTCTTCTATATTCATTTTATTTCCAGAATATCTTTAAAATGTAACAATCTAGGAATCTCCAAGTATCCCCAAATTATGAGAGTGCAATGGATTTGATACTGCTCATGCCAGACTTATAGATGTCTAACTTTTTAATGCATCATTTAAGTCAAATGTTTTTCACTGACTTCCGTTCTTCTGTACCATTAACAACACTCTTGTACTGTTGCTCTTATTGTGCACAATATTATTTCAGTCTTTTTTCAAGCTACCTCTAGTTCAGGAAGCTTCAACTGCTATGAACAATAAATCTAACAATTAGTTGATACTCAATGTGATTCCAACTGACCTTATAATATTGAGGAGAGCAAATAAGAAAAAGAGATGGCTTCCAGTTTCTTCTCACTAAAAGTAGAAAGTCTATTTCTAATATTTCTCTTTTTTGGGTCCTAAAACATGACTGAGACTCTTTCAGAATGCCATGATTTTATTCCGCTTTCCCATTTGTTTTCACGACTTTCTCCTTTTGTGTTCCAAACTTCCTATGTTGAGTCTTGTTAAACTGCCATGACTTTTTATGAACTTCCATGACTTTTTTATGACTTCTTTCCCAATAATCAATATACTTCATTAGAAACCACTTGTAGTGGTTGCTTTTTTTTTTTTTTTTTTTTTTTTAGACGGAGTTTCACTCTTGTTACCCAGGCTGGAGTGCAATGGTGTGATCTCGGCTCACCTCAACCTCCGCTTCCTGAGTTTAGGCAATTCTCCTGCCTCAACCTCCTGAGTAGCTGGGATTACAGGCACGTGCCACCATGCCCAGCTAATTTTTTTGTATCTTTAGTAGAGATGGGGTTTCACCATGTTGACCAGGATGGTCTCGATATCTTGACCTCGTGATCCACCTGCCTCGGCCTCCCAAAGTGCTGGGATTACAAGCTTGAGCCACTGCGCCCGGCCGTAGTGGTTTCTAATAGAGGAGATTTATACAGCATCCCTTACACAAGTAACTCCATCTTAGAAAAAGACTCCATCTTACATTTCAACAGGCACCAGGCCAAAAGAGACAAGATGTTTTGCCTAATCAATAAAGACTGCATCCAATCAGATAGGACATAACCAAGCACACTCTTCTACTATTAATCCTCACCAGAGGATTCTGTGGTTATAAAAAGAGTAGGACTTCATCAGCTCTAAACATACATCTTAACAGACAACTTTTTCCTGTCACTTGTGATAAGCACCTGGCAACCCTGGTCTAAGGCTCTGCCAACATCAAAGACATTTCCTTGTAGGATGCTGATGCTGATGGACTGCACAGAGTCAAGGTAGGATGTCCTTTTTGTCCATGTTGCTTTCCATGAACTGGTTCATTAATCCTTTTTCCTAACCTTTTCTCTTGATATTAAATGTTATTATACTTTGTCTGCTGTGGATTGTTTATAATATTTTTATATTAACTTAGTATACCATTAGGTATGAATTGCGATACTGACTGACTTGTGGAATTGCTTGAACGCGTGTGCTCACAGCTCTAACTATTGTGAACAGGAAGAATTAAGGAGAATTGCATCCTTGGGAAGCCCAGGTAGCTTGCAGCTTTTATGATTGAAATTGCATCAGTAAAAGTCTGACACTGTGGAAAGAAACAAGCCTGCCTGGACCTGGTTATCTCTGACTTTGTGCTGCTCATGATAAGAAAGTCAAATCAAACACACTTTACGAAAACAGAAGGGAAGGGGGGGATTGAATGGCTTATGTCAGTGAGCACTGAATCACCAGAGTAGGGTTGAGTTGATGATAGTGACAACTGCAGTGAGGGACTTGAATATTATAACACTCTATCTTTCTCCCTTGTTTTCACATCTCTCAGATGTCATAATCATTTTCATAATAGAATTTCTCCACAAGTCAAGAGATATGACTGGGTGAGATACTGTAGCTTTCTATGTTTAAATAGAAATTCGGAGGACTTACCAAAAAGTATTAAAGAGTGGGCTAATCTTAGTCTATGTCTCCCACATATTGCTACAAATATTGAAACATACAGTTTAAGTTTCTATTGATAAAGAGGCTATTGGAGTAACAAGTAATTGTAGTAACTTAAGTTTTGACATTAACCTTGTTTTACAAAATCACCCTCATGAGGGTAAAATGCTTAATTTACTTGCTTAAGACCTTTATTACCTTACAGCAAAATAAAACGAAAGTTTGACATGTACTCCTGCCTAAATTATTTGTGAAAAATATTTTAGCTTTTCTTTTTTTTAACACAGAGGATCCATTGTGTACCAACATATGATTATCACAATCTTTTTTTCTCCAACACAGCCACCAGTGTCACTTTACTTTAGATCCTTGACGCTATCTCGTATGAGCATGGTAAGAAGTAGGGCCAAGTGTGACTATTGACTGTAACTATGGAGTTTGATCCTCTTAGCAGACATGTCAAGATTTTTATTTTTTTAAATCATGGGACCTAGAAAAGTATACATGCTCTGACTAGATAATTTTGGCAAATGGATATCTGATTTATATGAATGCATAGAATCATTTTTGTCTCTTACATTCTATAATTATCAGTAAAAATAAAATTGCATTGATAACAAATTAATAGTTTATACTACATTTAAAATGCTATATTTTGAATATTATATTTTTTCAGCTAACCTACATAGGAAGAGCTAATATTTCAAAAAACTGTATTACATAAGACTATGTATTTAACACTTTTCTTTTTTAAATGGATGTATAATAGTTGTACATACTTTTGAGGTATGTGTAATATTTTGATATTTCTATAATATAAAAATGTAATCAGGCTAATTGGGATATAAAAACTAGATGAAATAAGTTACAAAATGAAAAATAATTATAATTTCACACATAACTTATCTTGTATAAAAAACATTGGTATAAAATGATTTACAGTGCTAACATGCCTCATGAAAATGGATTATAGGTGATATCTGTTATCCTATCAAGTCTTTCAATACTTTCCAATCTTTTTGTCAATGTAGTCTTTATTGTTAATATAACTGGGACATAGTTTGTATTTGATAGTATGTTCTGAAGCAATTATAATTCCCCTGAGTTAAGGCCATATTTTAGAAGTCTCTGATATCTACATTAGTACATAGCACATAGTATCACACTATAAACTGAATTTGAATCAATTATTACTTTTTCTTATTATATTTTTGTAGAGGGCAGAAGGATGTCTTAAAATATATTTCAAATTAACATAATTAGATAAAAAGCAATGATATTTTTAACACCCACATAATACATATCTCACTGAAACTTAGAGATGAGATAACATAAAATACTATATGTTTTTAAGTCTTTAGTGATCTTTAGACTGAAATAGTGACTAGAATAGTCTACAAATAACTGGATGTTGCACTGTGCAAGGATGAGACCATAGAATGGGTAGTGAGTCAGATATTTTAAGAAATGCTAAGCAGCACAAAAAGACGTGTCTACTATAGAATGTGCGGGACATCGTTATTTATCATAAAGAGATTAAAAACTGCATTTCTGCATTGTGATTTATTTATTAAGCTGTTTCTTCCATTGTGAATTCTGTAGCACTTGAAGAGTGCATAGTTCTTCAGGTTACAAGAGGAGTGCTTCTCCTGATAGCTGATGTGTTTGTTGAAACACTTAGTAATATTTTACAAGTTTTGAATATCTTTCAGGAATATCACATTCCCCAACTGTTCTATAAATTCACTTTATCAATCTGTTTCCATTTAACTTTAGCATTCATCTAGCTTCCATTATGATTTTCTTGCCATAATATTCAAAGTTTTCTCAGATCTAGAGGCAAGATGTACACCAGATAAGTTCCCTATCAACAAGGGAGCAACAGAGGAAATTAAAGAATGGTGTTAATTTTACTCATCTTAATCCTTTCATTCATCCAACATACATATATTAGTTACTCTTTATGAATGAAGACTTAGATAGACCTTGGTGATATAGAGAAATATGAAATTAAGTTTTTGAATTTTAAGATGCATATGCTTTACTGAAATTAATAGTTAAGCAAATAGTGATTATAAAACAATGCTAGACATGCAATGGGGTTGTTGCTGATCATAGGAAGGAGAGAATATTCTAGTCAGAAGAACAATGCCATATTTGAAGAATAGCTTCAGTTATACACATGAAGTGAAGGTCTGAAGCATTCTTGGCCAAGGAATCATTTTAAAAGCCTGGACCACAAACAAGTCTAACATACTATGTAATCAGAAAATAATATTGACAGGACATAATCTGTTAATGAATAAGATCTGACCAGAAGGGCTGCCTTCAGAAAACCACCATGAAATTTGATATGATACAAGACAGTACTAGTTAACAAAAAGAATTTGTTATATTTTGGTGCAGGTAAATGCTCAGAGAAGGGAATTTTTATGAAGTATGATTCATTATTTTTGTGGATTTTATCTGGAGATTATGCATATTACAGTACATCAGGTGGCAGTGGAAATCGAGTCATTGTTGCCTGGAAAATTAGAGAACTGAAAATGGGGAATCAGTGGTTGCTGCAAAGAGAAGAAAACCTTGTGAAAATTGGAAAAAAGAAAAAGAAGAGATGGCAAATTCTCTCTACTATAGCTCTATCTGACCATTGAACTATGCAGGTGTGGAAAAGATTTAAGAAAGAACACAGCAAAATATTACACATCTAAAATGAGACAGTGGATGAGGCCAATCAAGTTTTGGTTTGTACCCAGAGAAGATAGTTGAATGATAACAGAAACAACTCTCAACAGAGAAAAATGACATGCTCTTTGTCTTTTCAAGGTTCTGTTTATAATTTTGAAGACTTCATCTAAAATTAGTTGATACAGGAAAAAATTGGGAAAATGGGAAACATTCTCAAAAAGAACAAAAATGAAACCAATAACAAGATAACCTCGATATTATAAATAGTAAATATAAATGTTAAAATAGCAAATATAATTATCATACATAAAGATAACCAAAATATGCTGATAACTGAGTAACAGGAATTTTCAATATATAGAGATAGTATAAGAAGAAAGCAAATGTTAAATGTAAATTAGATGTGAAAAATACAATCTCTGAAATAGTAAATAGTTTATGTTCACTAGATGAACCTAAACTGTAATGAAGATGACAAGGGAAAGAAAATGACCTTGAAGGAAGGGCAATAAGTGAAAAACAACCACACACACACACACGTAAATTAAATGAACAGAGCCATAGACTCTGTTAATATTAAAGAGTCTAATATCTGTGTAATTGGAATTCAGAATGAACAAAGAGACATTGGAGGGAAGAAAATATATATATGTATACAAACATGCATATATATATATATACACATATATATGTATATATATATACACATATATATGTATATATATACACATATATATGTATATATATACACACATATATATATATACACACATATATATGTATATATATACACACACATACACACAAGTATAACATATAATTTGAAGATGCAACTTTGTAATTTTTAAGTTTTTCCACACTCTATTAGATAAATTTTCAGACTCACATTATAAAATTTGCACATGTGGAGGTTTGCTTTCCATTTATTTTTTAGAAAATCTCTCTCTCCTACTTTTATTATATATATATATATATATATATATATATATATATATATATATATATATACATATACACACACATATATGCATACACACAAAAGAGGTTCACTACTGTTAATTAACAAAAAAATACACCTTAAAACAGGTGCATGAGCATAAAGTGTGGATCAATTGTATGATTACATGCACCATTTGCCATTGTCTTACTTTAAAGAGCCCTCTCCTTGTTATTGATGCATAAGAGTTGAGGATAAAGCATCCATTCCCGCCATCAGCTTGTATTATAGTCTTAAGAGGCAACTCAGAAGTTGATGTTCTGATTAGGTAATTTTATGTGGAATCATCATTTCAATAGGATGGTATCCATTATTTGTCTTTGTTTTCTAAAAACAATAGTATAATTCATCAAACTTGATAAACTGTTAAAATAGTCCCATATTAATTGATCAGTCTATATTATCATTTAAAACTGTTGGTGATTGTGTTTGAGAATTTGATTGAGATACTAATTGTCATAACTAACTCATTGCAAAAGATAATTTTTTTAAAAAAATACATCATTAATCAGTAAATTTACATCCCACAGTTTTGCAGCCATCTTCTATCCTAACTTAGGCCAGCTTTTACATTAGGTTTGCAAAGTTGATTCTTTCTTGTTCTAGTTCTATCTTTGCTTCCAAATATACTTGCTGTGTTCTTCTACAAATAAGCAGTTTTTACAAAGGTAAATTTTAAACTTATAATAAATCTTGGAGAGCTGCTAGAAAGCTGAGCAATATGGAATAGATTAAATAAGAGAGAAAAACAGTTTGTAAACAAACTAAAAAGTTTTTCCCAGAAGTAGCTCTGATGAATGAAAATTGACAGAACTTTTTAAAGCTGCAGTGGAAGAATCAATACTAGGAATTGTCAGAAAACCATTCAGTATGGATATGTCTAGGTTCGAAAGCATCAGCACAGACTACTTTATACCTTATTAAGGGGATTTAAAATGAATTTGATGATTCTAATTTTGGAAGGATAAATAGCTCTTTCTGTAATCCACATGCCTGGCAAATTTATAGACTTAGGATGCTAAAAGAAGGAATATAAGATGAAATGCTCACTTCAGAAAAGAAAACACATCAAGAATTGAGTTGTATTTTGGACTGATAGATTATCTCTCTATCGGAATCATACTAGTGAGTGAGAGGAAGTTGTAAAAGATTCTTAAAACAACTGACAATTTGGGAAACCAGGAATATAAATTACATTATTAAAATGAAGGAACCTACAAGAGAGTATCCAAAGGAGTATATTATAACAATAAATAAAATTTTGTAACTTAAAATATAATTCAGGATTCCAACTCGTGCTAAAATAGTGTAATGGTTAATATTCAGTGTCAACTTGATTGGATTGAAGAATGCAAAATATTCCTGGGTATGTCTATGAGTGTGTTACAAAGGAGATTAATCTGTGAGTCAGTGGACTGGGAGTGGCAGACTCACCATCAATCTGGGTTGGCACCATCTAATCAACTGCCTGCATGGCTAGAATAAAGCAGGCAGAAAGAAGTTGGAAGGACCTGACTTGCTGAGTCTTCGGGCTTTCATCTTTCGCCCATACTGGATGCTTCCTGCCCTGAAACATCAGACTCCCAGGTTTTCAGCTTTTGGACCCTTGGACTTACACCAGTGGTTCGTAGGGGCTCTCAGCAGTGTAGGCTTTCCTACTTTTAAGGCTTTGGGACACAGAGTGGTCCACCACTGGTTTCTTTGCTCCTTGACTTGTAGACGGACTATTGTGGGAGTTTACCTTGTTATCATGAATGTTGATTCTCCTTAATAACTCCCTTTCATATATACATATATCTTATTAGTTCTGTCCCTCTAGAGAACCCTGATTAATCCAAGTATAAAGCTGGAAGGGTTATTATTTCTACAAAAATAACAATGTCAAAGGCACAATAACCTAAAAAAATAATAAGGACTTCTTAAATGCATCCAAGGTTTGAGGTTACAGAGAAAAGTAGTAGCCTAAAATTAAAAACAAATAAATAATACCAGATGAATGTAAGGAGAAATAGAGGCCCAGGACAGGCTCACCAATGAGAGAGGGTAAGGAAAAGAGTACTGCCATTAAAGTGTTATCTAAACCCCAGGGTTTCAGTCTAGGTCCTGCTGCTCGCAGCACAGAAAGCCAATCACTGAGAAGATGAGTATTAACAGGGAAGAAGGCTAATCAGGCACTGCACCCAAGGAAATGGGAGATCAGTCTTAAGTCCATCTCACTGATGAACTAAATTATGGGTTTACTTAGCAAGGAATAAATGTAACTATGCTTTAAAAAACAGGAACTCAGGTCGGGTAAGGAAGCAATCAGGAATGAGGGGCCCAGCATATTATGCCTGCATGCAAGTTTCAGTATTTTGATACTTTTTGATAGTCCTGAGGGTCCTTTTATGAGGAAAGAATCCAGATAAATCAAGTATAAGTTTTAAGTTTTAAGACCAGAAGAGTCAATTTCTATGTGTGTCAAAATAAAAGCATAAAGAGTCTATGGGACTATTGGGTTGGTTTCAGCCCAATTTTTTTATTTATCCATTCTTCAAACATGGGGAGACTGTTGTTAATTTTTCTGACTTCCTCACGCTGAGGATTGGCATTGTGGGAAGCTCCATAGCATGGATGACCACAATCAACTGTTAATCTGATACTACAGTTTTCTTCTGAAACACAATCCTTCTCTCTCCAATTCCCCACTTCCACAAAAGTCAAATCACAGCAGGATCAACCTACTTGCAAAGTAAACTTCAGTCCCATATACTTGGCCTGATTACCCACACAAAATGTAGCAAGACTCATGGACCATATAGGCTCTCCTAAATTGGCCTTGCTAGAACCCCTCATAAGACCATTTAAGTAAAAGCCCTGTGCAAATAACCAGTACCTCCACTTATGTCCTGTAAGATGATTGATTTTATGGAACTTATGCAAAGAAGTTACATTAATTAAAAATATTCATAAATATGAATAATTTATAAATTCTGTAGAAATTAGGCAGAGGAATATATAAGCCTCAATTATGTTTATAATAGTATACTCAGTTGTTAAAGGCTATAAATAGCTCAAAGGAAAAAAATTATCCAGACTCTGAAGAATCATCAATGTTTCAAACAAAAAATATTTTTGTCCTCCATTAGTTCAATCCATCCAATCAGCTCCTGCTCTGCTTCATACTGGGTTAGCAATCTTCATGAACACATAAGTCTTTTAATTACTACTCTGGAAATTTTCTTTCCTGTACAGTGGCACAATCTCCAAAGTTATCAGAAATCTGCATTCAAGAGTCATTTTCATGAACTTCCCCAAAGAAGCAAGCCCTGGACTGTAGCTGATTGTAAATGTCTTCCTGAGAAGGATCAAAGCAAAACAATTGTAGATGACAAAAGTCTTTAGACACCCATAGTTAAAAAGACACAGTTGACAATAAAATTAGATTTCTGTGGCATACAACAATTTAACATGATAATCATAATTATTACTGACAACACAGATAAAGACATGTCAGAATTTTATGAACATCCTACAATCTTGGAATACATATTAAGAACACATCTATATAGAAATATAACCTAAAGGAAAGTAAACACAATCTCAGATTTGATAACGCTTTTCCATAATTGTAATATATATCTCCCTTGGACTTGGACTTCAGAAAACCTAATATCCAAAACATTTAGTTTGAGGTAAAAAAGGCTGAATTTAGAACTTAGAAATTTTCTCATGGGATGTTTGACAAATATCAAAGTATGAAGACACTTGAAATTACAAAACAGGCACACAGGTCCCTATAAAATAGTCATTTATTTAGCCAAAATCATGAAACTGAGATGTTTACCTTTTAATAGAGAGGATATTCAGTTTCCCAGATATTAAGACCTAATAAAGACCATATGAGGCCAAATAAATCTGACTCTTCCTTTTAAATCTACTTTTCCCTTGCAGTTCACTTAAAAGATAAACAAAAATATTTTATCCCTTGGTAATATTACACAAACATTGCGTTCAAAAGAGAAAACAAAAATGTTACCTTTGTATGGTATATTATTATTGGAAAAGCTAATTTTAATAAAACTTTATAAGCATATCTATTTAATTAAAATCAGTTTGATCACAAAGATGTCCATAAACTTTTTATAACCTTTTACAACTCTCTATTAAAGAGTAGATCAAAACTTCAAGAAAATCCTATTATTATGACACATGAGCCCATACTCCAGCCTAGCATCAGTGTGCTTTTGGATATTTATGTTTAATTTATCAAGAAATTCTGAACTAATCTTATCCCTCAAAATCAGTTGTTGCAATCTGGCATGCTCACCTTTTCTACAACAGTCCCTGGGCCTCAATGGATTGGTTTTAATTTCTGGCCCTGTAGCTCACGAAAACAGTTCATTTTGATTGTATTGTTCTCCTGGGTCTGAACACAAGGCTTTGACTAGTGTCAGTGCTCAAGATTTAGCAGGTGTCAGTGACTTTTTCAGACCGAGGAGTCAAAGCCCTGTAACTTAATAGCATGAGGATGAGTTAATAGGATATTCATACTACAGAAAGTCCTATCATTCTGTCTAATATATTACAAATTAAACCACAGTGATCTGGTGTCCTATGGTGACTGCCTGCAGCACTTCATTTTATTAAAGTGGTTAGATTACTCCTTGCATATGTCTAATTGCTAGACTTCTAGTGAAAGAACGCTAATCAAAAGCATCAAAAATTTATAGGTTCTATGCCAACCTTATCAAAGTAAGGATAAAGGTAAGAGACAGAGAAATTCTAGGCAGACAGGGTTGAGTTCCCAGTGAAATCTCACCTTCAAGCCATGCCTGAAACCCACAGCCCAAAGTGGAAAATTCTATTCCTGTTTGCCCACTCTCTCCCTAAATAATATATTTTTTACCAATTGAATACTGCCTTTACCAAAACTGCTTATAGGCCATCTGCCCCCATCCTGTACCTATGAAGACCCCAGACTCATTTGGTAGAAGGAAAGATGGCCCAACTTCAGTGAGATGGCTGGACTTCAAGAAAGAGATGGCTGGACCATAAAAAAGACAACTTGACTACAGGGGAAAATGACCAGCCCATCCAGTCTACTCTGCAGCTCACCTCCCCACTGAAAGCCATTTTCATTGCTTAATAAAATTCTCTGCCCTACAATTGTCTGTGCAACCTCATTCTTCCTGGACACCAGGCAAGGGCTCAGGGCCCCGTGTGTGTGGCTATCCAGAAAGGACACCACACTGGCCCTTTGTCCTTGCTGGTGGAGGGCAGCTGCCCCACGCAATGAGGCAATGGGCCAAACGAGTTTCTATAAACTGCTGTCCATGGATAGTGGAACTAAAGGAGCACTGTAACACCCTCTCTGGGGACTTGGGGTCATGTGCACCCTCACCTGAGTGCCACTGCAAGGGGCACACTGAGCTGGTAACACACTGCAGTCTGTAGACAGCAGAACTAAGAGAGCACTGTAACACCCTCTTTGGATCTTCAGGGTTGCAGGCTCCCTCACCTGAGCACTGCAGTGGGTCCAATGTGGAGCTTGCTCCTGCTAGTGCCCAGAGCAACTGGCTAGATCCCACACTCACTTGCTCATGTCTGGTCTGGTAGTGGGACCCACACAGAGTTTGTTCCTGTGTCAGTGCCCAGACTGGCTGGTTAGATCCCACACTCACTTGCTCACATGATCCCTCCTCCACGACGTTGAGCGCAGCAGGTAAAGTAGAGGGGGTGCCCCTGTCATGAGTCTGTCATAGGGTCTGAGAAAAATCCTGTATCAGTAAGACAACTAACTTTTCTATCCATCATTAAAAAAATGATAAATGCAAATGTCACCTCAAAATTAAACATGAGGATAAATACTGTCCTTTCACTTAGATATTATGCTACAAAACAGAGACAAAGAACAACCACATGGTAATTTATTTTCAGCTATTTAAAAGACCATAATCGCACATTTCCAAAATGGATTTCTAGATACAGTACTGACAACTGATTAGGCAATTTTACCACTAATATCTTCAAACTAATGCAACACTTGTACACATATGGTTTTCAAGTATATACATAAAGGCCCATCAGTGATAAATGGCTTGAGATCAAAATCACTAGAAAGTCTCATGTGTTTGTTACTACCTAATTCATGTCACTTAATTTATCGATGGCCATCAAAACTAAGTTAGTTTGAGAGTAATCCCATTCAATGTAATTTCCTTGTTCTTAAAGACTAGATAAATCATTCAAACTTTGTACCCATGTCACAGTATTTCCTCATAAACTAAAAGAAAATATCTTAAAACCAACTCAAATTATTAATCAGACTTAGTTACCTTGAAAATAAACACAATTTAAACATTTTATCACCTACCTTTTCAAATAATGAAATAATGTACTATCTCTGTTCAGAACTTGTAGAAAATAGTCTTTTTTTTTTTTTTGGCTATGAACATTAAAGCTTTCATAGCTTTCTAGATAACTAGAGTTAAGCAAAACCAACAAAATTTAAATAGCTGGTGTTCTTTATCAATTTCTGGAGGCTTGACAAAGGTAGCTTAGGAACTTTAGACAAATAGAACAAATGATGACCTGTTGGAAATGTATAGGGAACAAAATGACTATTTATAGAAATCAATAAAAGCCTTCTGTTGGAAACTATAATAAACCAATGGTTTTATATAGGTATATATAACTAAAACTTAAGGGAGAACAAACAATGAATAAATGAAAACTAGAAGCAAAAACAAATAAACAGAAAACAAACCCCAAATTTTTTCTCCTACTCAGTTTACCTTAGATGCTCAAGTGTCACCCAGGACCTAAAAAAAATAAGACAGATATTTTGTTCCTGATATACAATTTAATGTCTTCAATCTATCAATAGCACTATACATTTTGTGCAATTAAGTAATTCACTTTAGATACATGATCAGTAAGTCCAGTAGTGCTAGTACTATCTTTGAATAATAGCAAATATAGTGTGAAGCAATGCAAATTTGTATGAGAAATTTGGCTCCTGCTAAATCTAGCTGCATGTCTAACTATATTAAAAAAGAATGCCAAACTACCAATGTATTTATTTATTATATTTCTTATTTTACCTTCATCAAGACAAAGAGCTTTAACTATAAGCAATATTAAACAGCCAAATAGCTCCAATTTTCTCTTAGGTTTTAAATAATATCTTATTACCTAAACTTTTCCACTTCATACTTTCTTTGTATGTGCATGAATATAGACAAATAAACAGGATAAAAACTGCATGTGACTTACACAGACCATCTCTGATATGCTTGAGCTTTCTGTTTTGTACCAAATTTTCTTTCTTTTCTTTTCTTCTTCTTTCTCTTTTTCTTTTTTTAACCATCCAGTCATTTCACTTTAAGAATTCACCAGACATGATCTTTTCCTATGCAAAATTTTTTTTCTTTATAACCTTCCTTACCAAAAAAACAATCTTCATATCCACAACTGTGTTTACATCTCTCTTCAATATTTACTGGTTCCTTACTACCTTGTTTTATAAATAAACTTTCCTAATACATAATTTGAATTAACATTTTGAAACTTATAAATTAGTAAAGTGATTCTTTTTCTCTATAAAAATACATCTGTGGCATATTTTATATATAGAATTATATATTAACTAGAATATATAATTCTTATCTTTAGTAACCTCAAATTTCAGTGAAAACTTAGGAAGTAAGAAATCCTGAACTGGCTATTAGATATTAGCATTTATTGATGGAAACCATTCCACAATTTTTAGAAATATATTTCCCCATATCATAACCTTTTCTAATTATAAATGCCCCAGACATCTAATGAGCATCTATTATAAAATTCAAAGTAAGTTTAAGATTTTAAATCACACTAAAAGCTTACCTACAAGATTTATCCCACTTACATGTACAACTTTTTTTTTCATTTTTAAGGTCTACTTTTGAAAACGGAGATATTAGACACAGCTTGCCTTCACTTAAAGTTAGCTATTTCCTTGTTAACCATTTTTTTGTAGCCAGTGAATATCAAATGCTCACCTAAGTAAGAACTTTAACATTAAATACCTAGGTATTTTTGCCAGTAACTCAGAAGATTCAGCTAATAACATTAAATTATTTTGGCAAAAATTATTTGGCAAATGAGACACATAAACCAAAATTAGTTCATTTTGGCTGGGTTTATAGTTTTCTAACCTTCTATGCCAAACTCTTACACTTCAAAATATCAGAGAAAAAATATCTGTCAGAGACAAACCCAGGCAAAGTTTTATGCTGACAATTCTGAAGATACTTCTATTTACATTTTATCAATAATTTTAAAGCCATTGTTTTTTTTTTGTTTTTTTTTTTTTTAATTTTTATTGCATTATAGGTTTTGGGGTACATGTGCAGAACGTGCAAGATAGTTGCATAGGTACACACATGGCAGTGTGTTTTGCTGCCTTCCTCCCCTTCACCAACACTTGGTATTCATCCCCAGGCTATCCCCCCAGGCCCGCCTGCTGTCCCTCCCCCTTTTCCCCCAACAGTCCCCAGTGTATAGTAGACTGCCTCTCTGTGTCCATGTGTTCTAATTTTTCTCACCCACCTATGAGTGAGTATATGCAGTATTTCTTTTTCTGTTCTTGTGTCAGATTGCTGAGAATGATGTTCTCCATATTCATACATGTCCCTACAAAGGACACAAACTCATCATTTTTGATTGCTGCATAATATTCCATGGTGTATATGTGCCACATTTTCCCAGTTCAGTCTATCATCGATGGGCATTTGGATTGGTTCCAGGTCTTTGCTATTGTAAACAGTGCTGCAATGAACATTCGTGTGCATGTGTCCTTATAGTAGAACGATTTACAGTCTTTTGGATAGATACCCAGTAATGGGATTGCTGGGTCAATTGGAATTTCTATTTCTAGGTCCCTGAGGAATCGCCACACTGTCTTCCACAATGGTTGAACTAATTTACACTCCCACCAACAGTGTAAGAGTGTTCCTATTTCTCCACATCCTCTCCAGCATCTGCTGTCTCCAGATTTTTTAATGATCGCCATTCTAACTGGTGTGAGATGATATCTCAATGTGGTTTTGATTTGCATCTCTCTAATGACCAATGATGATGAGCACTTTTTCATATGTTTGTTGGCCTCATGTATGTCTTCTTTTGTAAAGTTTCTGTTCATATCCTTTGCCCATTTTTGAATGGGCTTGTTTGTTTTTTTTCTGTAAATCTGTTTGAGTTCTTTGTAAATTCTGGATATCAGCCCTTTGTCAGATGTGTAAACTGCAAAGATTTTTTCCCATTCTGATGGTTGCCGATTCACTCTAGTGACTGTTTCTTTTGCCGTGCAGAAGCTGTGGAGTTTGATTAGGTCCCATTTTTCTATTTTGGCTTTTGTTGCCAATGCTTTTGGTATTTTGTTCATGAAGTCCTTGCCTACTCCTATGTCCTGAACGGTTTTGCCTAGATTTTCTTCTAGGGTTTTTATGGTGTCAGGTCTTATGTTTAAGTCTTTAATCCATCTGGAGTTAATTTTAGTGTAAGGTGTCAGAAAGGGGTCCAGTTTCTGCTTTCTGCACATGGCTAGCCAGTTTTCCCAACACCATTTATTAAATAGGGAATCCTTTCCCCATTGCCTGTTTTTGTCTGGTTTATCAAAGATAATATGGTTGTAGATATGTTGTGTTGCCTCTGATGCTTCTGTTCTGTTCCATTGGTCTATATCTCTGTTTTGGTACCAGTACCATGCTGTTTTGATTACTGTAGCCTTGTAGTATAGTTTGAAGTCTGGTAGCGTGATGCTTCCCACTGTGTTCTTTTTGCTTAGAATTGACTTGGCTATGCGGGCTCTTTTTTGGTTCCATATGAAATTCATGGTGGTTTTTTCCAGTTCTGTGAAGAATTCAATGGTAGTTTGATGGGGATAGTATTGAATGTGTAAATTACTTTGGGCAGTATAGCCATTTTCACAACATTGATTCTTCCTAACCACAAACATGGAATGTTTCTCCATCTGTTTGTGTCCTCTCCTATTTCATTGAGCAGTTGTTTGTAGTTTTCCTTAAAGAGGTCCCTTACATTCCTAGTGAGTTGTATTCCTAGGTATTTTATTTTCTTTGTAGCAATTGTGAATGGCAGTTCGTTCTTAATTTGGTTCTCTTTAAGTCTGTTATTGGTGTATAGGAATGCTTGTGATTTTTACACATTGATTTTATATCCTGAGACTTTGCTGAAAATACTTTGGGCTTACTTAATTTCTGAGTGCTCTTTCATTTATAAGCCAGTTTGGTAGATACAGCATTTAACATAATAAACATATGTACATAACTACATATACTTATAGAACATATATTCATACAAAGCAGAGATCCAACGGCTTTTATCTCAGAACTCTATCCATAAGATAGCAATACAAACTCACCATTTTACATGACTACATATATTTTTTGCTCCAGTAGGCAATCCAATGAAGACTATGAACCAAACTTTTTGGTAAAGCCATTTCAATGACAGTTTAATTTTTGAAGACCAACTTCCCCAGACTCCAAAGAACACTGAAGCCAAACAGTGCCACAGAAGAATATCACTTGGATTCTAATAACCAGGCCCAACCCTGTTTAGAACAGCAATATAAAAGCTTGAATACCTAAAAATCCATCTCACTTTTTTATTCTGCAGCACACTCCATGTTCCGAAGAATATTGGAGACAAACAGCATTTTAAAAAATATCAGTTTAGCACATTCAAATTTCCCATAATTTGTATTCACACACACACACACACACACACACACACAAACAACCACTAAAACACAATTCAACTTCTTCAGCAACAAACAACCCCCAAGAGTGTCCAAACTGAAATAGTCAGGGTGTGTCCCTCTCAATATGTTGGACTTTTTCAACCTGTAAATGGAAATTACTTCAGAATATAATTTATCTCAGCTTCAAGTGTTCCCTGCAATATCTAGCATTCAGAAAAGTTTTATGATACAAAACACAAGGTAAACACTCATTGTAAAGGTTAAAAATTATAGTAAAAAAAGCAATCAGAGATTGAGTAGATGTTGGAAACATTAGCTAGAACATTTTAAATAGCAACAATTAATATGTTGCAAGTGGAAAATTTGAATGGCATACATAAGCAAATGAGTAATTTTCACAGAGAGAAGTAAACTAGGCAAAAGAACAAATAAAAATCCTAGAAGCAAAGAATATAGTAATAGAAATAAAAATAATTTTGTTAGGTTAATAAATGCTTGATTTAACTAATTATAGAATCAGTGAACTTTAATACAAGCAAATAGAAATTACAAAACTAAAACAAAAACAGAAAAATTGTGATAGAAAAAATGTAAAGCAGGGCCGGGCGTGGTTGCTCAAGCCTGTAATCCCAGCACTTTGGGAGGCCGAGGCAGGTGGATCATGAGGTCAAGAGATCAAGACCATCCTGGTCAACACGGTGAAACACTGTCTTTACTAAAAATACAAAAAATTAGCTGGGCATGGTGGCACATGCCTGTAATCCCAGCTACTCAGGAGGCTGAGGCAGGAGAATTGCCTGAACCCAGGAGGTGGAGGTTGCGGTGAGCCGAGATCACGCCATTGCACTCCAGCCTGGGTAACAAGAGTGAAACTCCATCTGAAAAGAAAAAATGTAAAGCAAAACATCTAAGAATTACAGCAAATGCTAAATAATATAGCATACTTTTTGGCATAGAAAAAGAGAAAAATACTTCACTGTTTGAAGAGATAATGGTTGAAAATTTCCTAAATTTGTGAGCTATCAAATCACCATATTCAAAAAACACAGGTAAACACAAGCAAAATAAATATCAAAAGAAGAAAAAGATCTTTAAAAATACCACAGTGTAATTGGTGTATTTAAAATATTAGATAATTATAAAGAAAGTCATAAAAGAGAAGAGGAGGGATTAATTGCATACAATATAACAGATATGAAATACAGCAGACTTCTTGTTAAAAAATATGAAAAAGAGAAGACACTGGAATGCTGCCTACTCAAAGAAGTCAGAATGAATGAAATAATAAAGAAATAAATGAAAATCAAGTGAACTGAAAATAGATAAGGAAGAAAATAAATAAAACAGACAAAAAACCTCTCAAACCCCACATTATATAAATTATCAATAACTTGAAAAATGTCTAGGCAGACAAATCAAGTAACAAAGAAAAGACACAGAATCCCAAAATATCAAAGAGAGAATGGATACCACTGTAGACCATAGAGAAATTTTAAAAACAATGAGGCATCATTTCTTTAATCTTCATGAATCTACAACTTAGATAAAACTGGGAAAATTTGTTTTAGAGATACAAATCCCAATGTTCATGCAAAGAAAATAATTTGACATGAATAGTCTTTATTACATATAAGACAATGAATTTTTAGTTAAAGTTTTTCTAAAATCAAATCTCCAGGCACAATTGATTTCAGTGGGTATATTCATTCAGAAAATAGAACAAAAGTGAATTCTCCCATAATTATTGTATAATATAAGCATTGATCATTTTTTTAACTGGAAAAATAAATATATCAATATTGGATCATAAATTATGAGAAATATATGATACTAATGTAAGATGTTAATAACAGGGGGAACTGTGTGTAGGGTACAAAAATGCTGTCCATCCTATATTTACAATTTTTCTGTAAATCTGAAACTATTAAAAAATAAAAGGTTATTAAAATTCTATAGCTATCATTATGCTTAATGGTCAATGACCTAATTATTTTCCCCAAGTTTGTAAGCAAAATCACATACATCCACCATGCTCAATTATTTGTAACATCCTAAATTTTCTAACCAGTGCGATCAGCAGATAAACAATATAAAATTGAAGTTTGTTAAGGAAGAAATAAAACTCTATATTCATAGAGAATAAAAATCAGCTTAGAAAATATCTGAAAGAATTTATCAGCTACTAAAACTAATATATGCATTTAATAACATTGCAAGATATAAAATAAATGCAAAAATCTGCCTTGTTTTTATACAACAAAAATGAAAATTTAGTTGTTGAGATAAATTATACAATACAATTTTAAAAACACTATACATATATAGATGCAAATCTAACAATGTTTTTGAGAGCTTTCTACTAAAACCTATAATATGGCAATAAAGAAATTAAAGAAGGTCAGGCATGGTGGCTCACACCTGTAATCCCAGCACTTTGGGAGGCCGAGGCGGGTGTATCACAAGGTCAAGAGATCGAGACCATCCTAGTCAACATGGTGAAACCCCATCTCTATTAAAAAATACAAAAAATTATCTGGGCATGGTGGTGCGTGCCTGTAATCCCAGCTACTCAGGAGGCTGAGGCAGGAGAATTGCCTGAACCCAGGAGGCAGAGGTTGCGGTGAGCTGAGACCGCGCCATTGCACTCCAGCCTGGGTAACAAGAGCGAAACTCCGTCTCAAAAAAAAACAAACAAAAAGAAATTAAAGAAGATTCAAATAAAAGGAGCTATACATCATTGTCATTATTAGAAGATGTAACATTGCCTATTTTTCTACAAATAATGTAAAGATTTAAGATAATTTCCCTGAAATTCTATTAGTATTTTGGCAAAAAATCAATACGTTAGTCAAAATGTACATGGAAATGAAAATGAACTTGAATAGCCAAAATAATCATGAAAATGAAAAATGATTTTTTTTTGCCCAGGCTGGTGAAGTCAATATCTGTATCTTTCTTTTTTTTTCTGTCTTTTTTTTTATTTAGAAAGAAAGAAAAAAAAAGGAGTGAAGGAGAGGAAGAAAGAGGATGAAAAAGAGGGAGAGAGAACGGGAATGTAGCTTTATTCTAAAAATGGGTATTAATAATGGCCGATCAATATTTTGTGTATTTAAGGTGGAGAGTGTATATTTTGTGTATTTAAAATGAAGAGCTCTATAAATGTTTATTGAGTTTACTTGTTCCAGATCTGAGTTCAAGTCCTGGATATCCTTATTAATCTTCTGTCTTGTTGAGTCAAAATCTCTTTATGGGTCTTATGTATCTGGGTGTTAGGATCATTAACTCTTATTGTTGCATTGATCCTTTTACCACTATATCTTTGTTGCTTTGAAATCTATTTTATTAGATGCGAGAATTGCAACTCCTGCTTTTTATTTATTTATTTATTTTTGCTCTCCATTTTGTGGGTAAGTCTTTCTCCATCCCTTTGTTTTGAGTCTTTGTGTATCTTTGGATGTGAAATGGATCTGGATGTAGCATACCATTAGGTTTTGGCTGTATCTTCTGATTGGGGGATTTAGTCGACTTAAATTTAGGGTTACTGCCATTTGATGTTAACTGGCTATTTTATCCACTTGTTGATGTAAATTCTTCTTTATGTTGATGTTCTTTACTTTTTGGTATATTTTTAGAAAGGCTAATACTGGTTGTTCCTTTCTATGTATAATGCTTCTTTCAGAAGTTCTTGCAAAGCAAGCCTGGTGGTAATAAAATCTCTGAGTACTTGCTTGTTCATAAAAGATTTTATTTTTCCTTCAATTGTGAAGCTTAGTTTGGCAGGATATGAAATTCTGGGCTGAAAGTTCTGTTCTTTAAGGATGTTGAATGTCGGCCCCCACTCTCTTCTGGCTTGTAGGGTTTCTATCTGTATCTTTCAAAGAAATATCTGTATCTTTCAAAGTTTCTAGCCACAGTTATTCAGAAGGTTGTCCAGCCCTGGGAAGACTCCATGTCAGGCAAAGCAAAGAGAAGACTTTGCACATGAATTTGAAGAGCCACCAGGCAGACTGAGGCCTCAACTACAATTCTGTAAGAATAGGGTCGTTTTTCCTCTGGCACTATCTGAGGAACTAGAACTCCAGCTGCCATCCTCACTGCTGCTGTCAGTCTGTGTATGGAGGCTGGTAGTCAGGCTCTTTAAATCAGGATAGTGCACTCAGGACAGAGCAACAGCTTCTTTTTTCTAATCATCCCCTGTTTGTGGTGAGGTTTCAAATAGATTCCAGTGTTCCAGAAAGTCAATTCTATCAATTTTGCCAGCTCATTAGTTGCTTTTGAGGAGGGGCTGAGTTCTGGACTTTCCCATTTTGCCAATTTTGGTAATGTTATCTCCATGATCAGCTTTCTTAACCGCCATATTCTTCTCTTTTTATACCAGCAATGGTAAATATTTATTGGTTTGTTTATGTTTTGGCCCTCCAAAAGTGTAACACAGTCTCCTGACTCTGTTTATTTTGCTCTTCTGTTTTCAACTGTGCCTGGCAATGATAATATCAGCTATACATATATGAAAGGAAAATAGGCTACAGAAGATGACCATAAAAAATTGTAACATTCGCTGGGCGAGGTGGCTCACCCCTATAATCCCAGAGCTCTGGGAGGCCGAGGTGGGCAGATCACCTGAGGTCAGGTGAAACCCCGTCTCAACTAAAATATTTTTTAAAATTATCCAGGCATGGTGGCATGTGCCTGTAATACCAGCTACTTGGGAGGCTAAGGCAGAATCACTTGAACTCCAGAGGCAGAGGCTGCAGTGAGCTGAGGTCCCTCCACTGCACTCCAGGCTGGATGACAAGAGTGAAACTGTCTCAAAAAACAAAAACAAAAACAAACAAACAAACAATAAAAACAATTGTAGCACTAATCTTGCTTAGTAGTCCATGAAAGATGTCCTCTTTAAGGTGTGGCTTTCCTCCATTCAGTCAGTTCTCACTGATCCAGTTTCCAAATGATTCTGCAATTCTACAGGGAATCCAGGGAGAGGAAAACAAGAGCTGTAAGAGACCCACAACTTCATAAAAGCCTTCTCCCTATAGTAACACACATCCCTTCTATTTAGGTTTCACTTAGTTACATGTCTGGCAAATAGTTCATAAGAGTAAGTGGATTTTGAGAAAAAGCTAGCAATTTCTACCATGAGATGGTTTGAGTCATCTTTTTTTCAGATAATTCCTGAAAAATGGTGAATAGTTTTCCCAGAATAGAGTAGGAAAAAGTGAGAAACCAGAAAGACGAAGTGCATGTGGAAAGATCTGGTGGAATAAAACAGCTCAGATTCCTTCATATCTGAACAAATAGTGGAATACCCAAAGGGAGAGTAGTGGAAATTGGTGTTGAAAATGGACGCAAGGGTCATATCAATTAGATTATTCGTACAACATTCTATAAAACTGATAGATTATATTTGTGCTGTAGAGAAAATCTGTTTAATACATGTTAACCAGGGAGAAAATTTATCAACTTTGTATATTTGAGGGATTACTATCCTTATTGAATGGATAATTAATGAACCTTGGGTATATGCAAGAATAACTAAAAAGCTTTGACTAAGACTGTGACAGTGAAAATAAGCATCTCAATTAGTGATGTTTAAGAAACAAAATCAACAGAAAATGGTTGACAGACACTTTCAACTTTAACATGAAAAAAATAGGCTAATGTCCTCAGATACTTGAAAAGATGATATGTAGTAATGTTCTCTGTCAGAACTTGATGTTCTTTGAACAGCATCTAGCATCGAGTTCATCTTCATTTGAAATTAATGAGTGCATTAAACTACAACACTAGGGATAGAAAAGGGAAGAATAGCTACTGTGTGTGAAATTAATTCAGCACAACATAAGAAAGCATGATCTGAAAATTTTTAAATGTCCTTACTATTAAGTTGTTACTATTAAACCTTCATAACATCTCCAGACACTGGATTATCAGAGGTTAGAAACTGAAACACGGAGTAAAAACAACCTACTCAGAAGAAACACTGGGAAGCTCTTCTCACAATTAATGAACAAGAAAGCTTTGTTCTGAAATTAGGATTTGAGAGCAAGGAAGGCTAAAGCAACGTAACTCATGGAGCAAGTGCTTATTATAGGTTCCCTTCTCTCAATGTTTACCTGGCTTCATGTTCAGTGCATAGTGGCAATGAGTAGGTAGTGGCATATAATAAGAGAGTGTAATATGCCTAACAAAAATAAAACACATCTCACTCAGCATCCTATACAGATTATTCAAAATTCTCCAAAAACTATAATATTTAAATATACTTTAACCTAAAAGAGGCAGTGTGTTAATGCCTCTACTATGACTCATTTGATGAGCAATTAACTCTTTACTTTAAAAATCATACACTTTTGTAGCTAAATCAACCTGAACATTGATACTTGGTATAAAACACATTTATAGTTGAATAATATTTAGAAAGGGTTATTATAGAGTCTTGATTGAAACTATTACCCACTGTGAAAATGAGAAAGATTTTTAATTAGCTTTATTGAAACTGTTTAGATTGTGATACATGATGAAGATTCTTTTTTACCTTTGCTTGTTTTTAATATTAGAATTTGTTTAGTGGAACTCATTACCTAACTAGTTCACCTCAATTGTTTAATTTTCAAAGTACGTTTAACTGAAATACCTTCTGTGAGAAAAATTCTACTGTTCAAAATGAAAAATCCCCTGAAATCCAAATGGCAATTAAATAAAATAGGTCAGGCTGATCCTCTGCCTTGAGGGAGAGGAAGAATGGGTTTGAGTCAAAATATAATGGGAAAGGAAGAGATGTGACATGAAGTCAAGCAGAAGAATGTGACATGTGCTCATAAGGGTTTGTCAGAAACTTTAAAATACATTTCTTTAAGTTAGTACTCAGATATGTACATGATTAGTATTTGCTCAAACACTAGATTTTGTATTAGAGTAGTTGCATAAATTGGCAAATGGCACCAAGCATTTTCTATCTTTTTCTTCTGTCTCTGTTGCAATTACAGAATTAAACTGAGCTCTTCCAGACATTCTTTGTTTGGATCAGTAGTCGATGTGACAACTGTCAGAGCACACAGCTCAGGGTTATAAAGTTTGACTAAAGAGGAGGACTGGCCAAAAATGAAACAGCCAGTCTTAAAAGTGGCATTTTAGTATCTGCTGATAATGGATTTCAAGGAAAACTGCTTTAATCTAAGCGTCTGTCTCCTGTCAACCGCCACCATCACCTCTCTTCTGATACACATTCCCTTAGGTATAAGAAATCATAGACTTTCAAGGATTCTTCTCTTCCTAGAATATTTAGAGAAAAAGAATTTTGATTTGTGCCTGGTTCTGAGTCAGCGCCTAATTCTCCTGTTTTTTTTTTTTTTTTTTTTTTTTTTTTTTTTTTTTTTCTGGTTCTGAATAAGCTGCTTGGATTCCTCTTGATGTTGCTTCTCTGCAAATTCTGTATGTTGCAGTGACTTTTCTCCATGGGTCAAATGCTTTCATCCTTTCAATGGCTGCACTGGAGAGTTAGCGTGGAAAAACCGCCCACTTAATTAACAAATTCTAGCTTCATTAGAACTCCACCACCTTTAGTCTTTTCTAGGTAGAAGCCTTTCAGAGAAAGGTAGAGCACAATAAATGAGAATTTCAGCATGATTCAGAATATGGCACACTTCCTCTTTTTTGCTAGTTGCTGGAGCACATCTAGCTCTGATATCCCTAGGCTATCAGCCTCCCATTGCTTATCTCCACATTACTTGGGTAACATTCTGAATAATTCAGGCCTCTTGCTTCTGCACTCCACCCTGAGTAATAGAATATAGACATTGCCAATTACAAATTTTCTGAGCTCTCAGTGTCAATCTCTTTGGTATATTTACTTTAGCTCATAACCAGAGAAATTCTCAATTAAAAAATGCATATTAATATATATCATATTTAGGCTTCCTATGGAAACTAAAACAGGTATTAACTTGGAGTTTAAATAATTTAAAAATGAAACATTTTCATTGTATTGAAGTCCTTAGTATTGTCTCATATAGAAGTCTGGACTCTCTTTTGACTACCCAAGTAGTCTGTTACAAAAACAGGTGACATACATTGTTATGTTTTTGCTCTAAACCAACAATTTTCAACTGGGAGTACCAAGTAGGTAAAGGCTAAGGATGTTGCTGAACATCCTACAAACCATAGGACAACTTCTTACAACAAAAAATTAAGTGGCCCAAAATGTTACTGGCTAAGGTTGAGAAATCTTGCTGTAATTAACATATGCATCCTCTATTATAGTCCTCCATATAAGATACCTAGATTCAGACCCATGTAATGCAGTTACAACTTTGTATTTTTATGTATTACGTATTAGTATAAGTGGATATTTTGGTCAAATAATGATTATGTAATTAGAAATATTTTGCATAGGCTGGGCACAGGGGCTCACGCCTGTAATCCCAGCACTTCGGAAGGCAAAGGCAGGCAGATCACAAGGTCAGGAGATTGAGACTATCCTGGTCAACATGGTGAAACCCTGTCTCTACTAAAAATACAAAAAAATTAGCTGGTGCACACCTATAATCTCAGCTACTGAGGCTGAGGCAGGAGAATTGCTTGAACCCTGAAGGCAGAGATTTCAGTGAGCTGAGATGCTGAGATTGTGCCACTAAACCAAAAGAAATACTTTGCATAGGTATAAAACATCATAGATTAAATGCTATCTATCTTTCAGATCATTATCTAATAAATTCATCAAGAGAAGACTTAAGTAAGGTACTTTTTTCTCCACATTGAGAAAAAGAACATTTACCAGAATGTTAGATGTAACTAAGCCCTAACTTTCAGTCAGTTCCCCTATTTTTTAGATACAAGAGCTAAAAAGAAGTAAAGTACTTTTCTGAGTTACATTGCTAGATAATATAAGTACAAAAAAAAGAGTTATATGTTTTAAATATGCTGCTTTTAAAGATCTTTTTTAAAGGATAAGTGTATCCAACTTCCAGAAGCTGTTAAGAAATGAATAGCAGTATTCAACTCCTCCTCCTCTTCCCAACCTATCTTAGCTTCACTAAAGACTTAGCCGCAACTAATGAGAGCCACCTTAGTCTGGGAAATGTTGTTCACACCGCCCCCACTCCTGGGGTGGGTGATAGCTAATGGCTCACTAATACAGACATGCAAGAGCCTAGATTTCCTCCCTCAGGTAGCGGCAACTGTAGCAAGGCTTTACCCAAGACTGAATCTTTGCCAAGCTCTTTACCATTCCCTATCTTTTTCATTTCCTCGGTTGCAGGTATTTCTGAAGCACACCTCATAGAGTGACAGGCACTTGAATACTATTCTCAATCCCTGCTCCTTGGAAACCAAAACTATGACATTTGGCAGTCTTCTCTTCCCTCTACCACACCAATATCTAGGGTTATATCTCTACAGAAAGCAAACGGGCAAGATTAAGGAAATAGAGAGATTACATGCTAAAGGAGCTGCAAAAACTGGTCAACTTGCAAAGGCAGGAATTGGGATGGTAGGAGAGGAGTGGATTCCAAGAGTGCCAAAGGAATTAACAACAAAGTTGGTCCTCCAAAGTAAGCTCTGTGGATGAGCTTCTAGAGTTGGGTTACTTACTGGCTGATGAACCCATCTTCACTCATTGCTCATCATGGTAGTGTAGCTGCTAAGCCTTTACCTGTGTTAATCTGGAATGTAACACAGGTAGAAAAGAATGCCCTGACTTAAACCATATCTCTGACATTTAAAGAGAGAAAATGACACGATTAGGGTATCAACCAAATCATAAATATGAAACCAAGTCATAAATATGAAATCAAGTCAAAAATATTAAATCAAGTCATAAATATTAAATCGAGTTTAGCTACATTTGCATAATGTCCATAGATAGAACAATTCACTTAGCTGTTTCCCTTCCTCTATTCAAATGTAGAAATTTGCCTTGCTTAAGAAATATACAAATGTCCAATAAGAAGATATCTTATAAGATAATGCTTCCTTCTTTGGAATCTGCCTTCATCTCTTCTTTCTTAGACCAATAGCTAAGGTTAAATCTCTACATGATTTTACTAGGCAAGTTCTGAGTTTGCTAAAGATAGAGAAGGACCATATATTGAAGAAGCTATAAGACCTAATCAAGGGTTCTCAAAACATCTGGATAATTCCTTTTCCTCAGTGTATAGTTACATAAGAATACAGTATGAAATCCATTTCCAGCATTGTCCTTGATCTCTACTACATTTAGAGAGTTATCAAAATAATCAATACTGCATGCACTTGCTAGAGTATTTAAAGGATGTTTCTTCATGAGAAGCCAATCTTTTCTTGGACTAGTCCTCTCTTTCGGCCAATAGGTCTGAAAACTGGAGAAAGGATTCTGACTACCATTGTGCCAATTGAGTGCAGTCTTACTCTCATTCATCATTAACCACTTGTGATTATACATAGGCAATACTGTTATTGATTACCTATTTAGAGTGCTCATTGGAACAACAAATTGTACTATCCATCTTCATAGATTCTAGCAATTCAAAAGCCAACTATCATTCAGAATCTATCATGTTCCTGAGAGAGTAGAACTAGGTATGCCTCCTAAAAAGGTAAAATGTAAAGATGAATAGGAGAATGCTAATATAGAGTCACTCTGCCATGACATAGGGTTTAACACATCCTGGCAAGAATCCCAGGATGTGTTCTGTTACAGGTGAGTGGCTCTGGGAAGTTTGAGAAAAGCAATGCCTCACATTAAAGAATTAGAGGTATGAGAACTGTCATGAAAGGCTATGGAAGAGCACAAAAGGCTCTGATCATTTTGACTGCTATCGTGGGGATAATCTTTAAGGAAAAGCCTCCAACAAATAGAGATGATGACGATGATGACAATGATGATTTTTTTGAGATGGAGTCTCACTCTTTCACCCAATAAAATCTCAGCTCATTGCAACCTACACCTCCCAGATTCAAGCAATTCTCCTGCCTCAGCCTCCTGGGTGGCTGAGACTACAGTGCACCACCACGCTTGGCTTTTTTTTTTTTTTTGAGATGGAGTCTCACTTTGTCACCAGGCTGGAGTGCAATGGCACAATCTTGGCTCACCTCAACCTCTGCCTCCTGGGTTCAAGCAATTCTCCTGCCTCAGCCTCCCAAGTATCTGGGACTATAGGCACACACCACCATGCCCAGCTAATTTTTGTACTTTTAGTACAGACAGGGTTTCACCATGTTGGCCAGGATGGTCTCAATCTCTTGACCTTGTGATCTCCTGCATTGGCCTCCCAAAGTGCTGTGATTACAGGTGTGAGCCACTGCGCCCAGCCAGTATTTTTTAGTAGAGACGAGGTTTTGCCATAGTGTCCAGGCAGGATGGTCTCAAACTCCTGACCTCAGGTGATCTACCTGCATTGGCCTCCCAAGTGCTGGGATTACAGTCATGAGCCACCATGCCTGGCCAAGATGAAAATATTTTATGCTAGTAAATTGTATTTATGAACAGTTAAAGGGATATCAGGAAAGCTTTAGGTGTTCTTTACCTAAGGTAAAAAGCAAACAGTGGCAAGAGAAACATAAGCTTCCTTGAGTAGGCTTGTCATGCCTATTACTTGGTAGACAGAGCTAATGGTAGAATATGATATTATGAAATTATTCAACCTGGTAACAACTGATATGATCAGATGTAGCAATTAAAAGTTCAGGTGGCAGCATTAACAAGTAGAAATAAGGTGGGCATAATTACCATAATGAACAACAGGTTCATAATGACAGCTGGGGTTTTGACTCACTGGAATCTATGGAGATGGATAGTATAATTTGGTGTTCCAATGAGCAATATAAATAGGTAATCAATAACAGTATTGCCTATGTATAATCACAAGTGGTTAATAATGAATGAGAGTAAGACTGCACTCAACTGCTACAATGGTAGTCAGAATCCTTTCTCCAGTTTTCAGACCTATTGACCAAAAGAGAGGACTAGTCCAAGAAAAGATTGGCTTCTCATGAAGAAACATCCTTTAAACACTCTAGCAAGTTCATGCAGAATTGATTATACTAGTAACTTTCCAAATGTATTATAGATGCAAGTCCAATACTGGAAATGGACTCAAAACTATATTTTTAAGTAACTGTACACTGAGGAAAAGGAACTATCCAGATGTTTTGAGAGCCCTTCATTAGAAGGGTAGAGTTGATACCAAAACCTGGGAATCCAAAGTGCTAGCATAGTTCTCCTATTAGACTAAGGATATGTGGGAGTCAGGAATTAAAAGGAATCTTTATGCAGGTCCATCTCACAGTGGGTCTGCTAGTTCCATGGACCTACCTGGTACCAATTTGCTGAATATATAATTAGAATGCATTTTCCCAGAAATTGGAAAATGACTCAGATTTGTTTCCTTACCTGCACAGTTAGATCTATTGTAACAGAAAAAGCTGAATAAAGTACCTTAAAACTGACTTACTGTCTTCACTATAATATGAGTAAAATAAAAATAATTGCATTCTAGGGGGATAACATAAATTAGTTTCACCCAAAAAGTCCTAAAAGATGCATGAATCTTGTCTTCTCATTTTGCTCACCATTTTAGCACTTGCAAAAACCAGATGAACAATGACAGATGAAAGTGCGATACCACAAATGTAATCATATAGTTGTCCCAACTGCAGCTGCTGTGCTGGATAAGGAATTTTAACTAGAGTCAACCAACACAATCTTGGCCACTAGAATGAAACTTTTTCTGGACAAATGTATTTTCCATACCCATCAGTGTGGGAAATTACATGCAATAGCATTCACATTGTACTGACAACTACATGGTCTTGGCCCAATACTAAGGTCATTATATTTCACTGTAACAATATAGTATGACAGAATCTAGACCATCTGGAGTTCCTACGAACATATTATAGATCCACTCTATCAATGCCATTATGATAATTCAATATGATGGGAACAAAATGGCATCTAGTCTGGATGTTCTGGGAAGACGCATGTTCTCTAGATGATGGATATAACCTTTCTAAAGATTCAAGGGCCTTCCACTTTGGTTAAGATTTTAGGAGGTGAATTGTCTAGGACATTCCAGGATGTCTCTTTTAAGGTGAAAAAAAAAACAGGTTGTCATACTTTGCAATCCTTGTCTGTCTCTAAGAAAGAAGCCCAGCAGTTGGTAGTCTTTTTACCATTTGTATTTAGAATATGATACTTTTGATAATACTGTTCTTACCTACTTAATACGTGTGCAGAAGACTGGTAATTTTGAATTGAGTTCAGAGTAGGAAATGGCTTTGCAGCAGGTCTAGCCGATTATGCAGGCAACTCAGCAATTTAGGCTATGTGATCTGACAGACCCAAAATATGACAGATATCCATGGTAGAAAAGCGTCACCTGAAATTTCTGTCAAGTGCAAAAGAAAAGCCACATTACAGAACTCTAGATTTCTAGGGCAAAAAATATCATAGCTCTTAACATGCTACTAGTCCTTTGGAGTTGAATATCTCACTGTGAGACAACACATGACCATGCATCCAGACCTAGCCATCATAAGCTGGGTGCTGTCAAACCCACCAAGTCACAAGTTCAGAAAACAATCCTTCTTAACATAGAAGTTACTTTTCCTGCATTGTACAGAGGGCATACATAAGCTGTGTAAAGTGACCCAGTCCTCTATCCTGTGTCACCTATCTTTGCTATACTGACACCTCTTGTTCAACTCTTCAGCTCTTATCTGTGGCCTCACAGAGGATCCTAATGACCAAGTTAGTTAAAATGAAGGAATCAGAGCTGATTTCAGAGATGGGACAGCTTAATATGCTGTGCAAGACACAAATGGGCAACTCTATCCCTATACCCTCACTCAAAGATGACTCTAAATTTACTTTAGGTAGTGCACTCAGCAGTCTACCCTGTGGGAAGAGAGAAGTGGTCCCAGTAAGAATAGATATGGAATTAAAATGGCAGGAAATTGCTTAGCTGATTGGATGGTTAGGGATATGTAGAGGCATGTGTATTGATCAGAATCTGAAAGTTTATAGTATTCATCAGCACACACAAGAGAACACTAAAAAAAAAAGCATAAGATAGCCAATGGTGACTTGATCAGTTGAAGTCAGAACGCCTCTTTCCTTGGTCATTTTGCATGGTAGGCCTAGGTCCAATGTAAATTGAGTAGCAGAAATGGAAGCTATGCATGGGTCTAAGGTTTGAGATCTTGCTTTCCAAGGTTGCCCGAGTGATGACTGCTGAAGAATGTACTACCTACAAGCAATAAAGACTGTTGGTGTGTTCACAAAATAGCCCCACCCTCGGGGTAGCTTGGTAGCCATGAAGTGGCAGATTTTGGATCAGATCTCTTCCATTCTGGAATGAGGAGCTATTTATTCTGTGCATATCTATGAGATTGGCACATATCCTGGCTATAGGTTTCCTCCCCACTTAGGACTTCCCATAGCACACAATCTAAGCACTAATGGAGTGTGCAATTAACTGAAAAACAATCATGCCAAGATAATCATTTTGCAGAAGAGGACTTGAGACACAGTCACAAGACCATCAGGTACATTGGCCATCATGACTGAATAGTGAAATTATTTTTTTAACATATTAACAATTTTTATTTATTAAATTCAGTGGCATCAAGTACATTTACATTGTTGTGCAACCATTATTACCATCAAGCTCTAGAACTTTAGTATCTTTCCAAGCTGAAACTGTATTCCCATTAAACAATAATTCCCCATTGCCCCTTCTCCCTGTCCTAGCAACAACCTCTATTTTTTGTCATCAGAAATTAGACTGCACTAGGTATCGCATATTATTATACCACATTTGTGAAATTATACCATATTTGTCTGTTCGTGATTGGCTTATTTCAGTTAGAATAATGTTTTCAGTGTTGTGCCATATTAGACCATGTGCCAGAATTTTCTTCCTTTTTAAGGTTGAATAATATTCCATTGTATGTATAGGTCACATTTTTTTGTTTATCCATTCATCTTTCAAGGGGCATTTGGGTTGCTTCTAATATTTAGCTATTTTAAATAAAGTTGCTAAGAAAATGGTTATATTAATATTACCTTTTTGATTTTCTATATTCTTTTGGGTATATATATGTCCAGAAGTGAAAATCTAAGTCATATGGTAATTCTGTGTTTAATTTTTTGAGGGACTGCCATAAAGATTTTCATAAATATTGCACCATTGTATATTAACATCAGCAATCACCAGTATTCTCTACATCCTCAGCTATATTTGTTATTTAATCTGCTTTAAAAGTATTATTTTTAATTGGCACATAATCATGAAATATTGCTCTGTACATAATTATGGGGTACAGAGCGATATTTCAATGCATGTATGCAGTATGTAATGATCAAATCAGGGCAAATAGCTTACTCATCACCTCAAACATTTATATTCACTTTGTATTTAGAATATTCAAAATCTTATCTCATAGCTATTTGAAATATACGATAAATTATAGTTAACTAAAGTCACCATACAGTGTTTTAAAACACGACAGGTTAGTCTTTCTATCTAGCTGTAATTTGGTATACATTAACAAACCTTTCCCTATCCCCAACTTCCTAATCCCCAAAACCTCTCTACTTCTGTGGCATCAACTTTTTGAGCTTCCGTATATGAATGAGAGCATGGGATATTTATTTTTCTGTGCCTGGTTTATTTCAGCTAACATAATGTCCTCTAGGCTGATGCATGTTGCTGCAAAAGATATCATTCCATTCTTTTAAATAGGTGAAAAGCATTCCATTATGTATATTCAACAAAATTTCTTTATACATTCATCTGTTGATGGACACTTAGTTTGATACTATATTTCTTTCCCTTTGAATATATAACCAATGACCAAACCATGTGGCAGGCTGAAGATGATACCCTTTAAGAATGATATTTTAGGCCAATCTTGCATTTCTGTAAGAAAATACCTGAGCCTGTGTAATTTATAAAGAAAAGAGGTTTAATTGGCTCACAGTTCTGCAAGTCATATAGGAAGTATGTTGCTGGCATTTGCTCTCTTCCAGGGAGGCCTCAGGGAGCTTTTAATTATGGTGGGGAAATAAAACAGAGCAGACATGTCACATGACAGAAGGAAGAGCAAGACAAAGTGGGAGGGGAGCTATCATTACACTTTTAAATAATCAGATTTTGTGAGAAATCACTCACTACCCTGAAGAAAGCTCCAAGCCATGAGCGATTCACCTCAATGACAAACATCTTACACCAGGCCCCACCTACAACATTGCAGGTTACATTTCAACATGAAATCTGGGGGCATAAATATCCAAATCAGATGGTGAGTGACCCTTCAGAATCCTTTTATATTTTAAACTAAAGGCCACACCTTATCTGGTGCTGTGTCTGCAGCAGGTAGAATGGGTCTGGGAACTAAGGAGTATAAATAGGAATGACACTACCTGTCATCACTCCTTGTGTCTCATACTCCCTGTAATGTTGTACATTCCATCCCCAAACATTTTGGCTCTGTAAGACTTGAAATCCTGGTTTTCTGAGCCGAGACACCACCGAAAGACACAGTAACTCTGCCTCCAAAGTTAAAGCCCCAGCTTTCACTTGGTCATTTGATGCTTTTTTTGTGTGAGTAGATCAACAGGCATGAGAAAAATACCATGCTGGCAGAAGTTTTGGCCATAAATTTATGAAAAATTAGTACTTTTGCAATGGCAAAGGAAGGGAATATGTCCGGAACTTTGTTTAATGTGCTAAGGTGTATCTTTTTGTACTGCCAGGTTCAGTTTTAATTATAAATGAACAAATATAGGAACCACAGCTGGGTATGTGCATGTTAAACCAGAGACACAGACAATTCAGAAATAAAAGTCTGCTTTATCCCAACAGACACAGCACCTATATCAGCAAAAGTGCTGTATCTAAGAGGACGGAAGCGTTTTGAATGGACATTCCAGGATGGAGATGATGAGTAATAGTTCTGAAAACAGAAATAGCTTTAGCAACAGGGAGTTCAATTCATTCTATTATGCCTCTTAAGTTTCTCCAGAAGAAAAAAATGAATTCTATGGTAAAAAAAAGATGGAGACAATAGATTTAAGTTGTCTCCCCCAGATCCCTTCTGCCAGGTCAGTTTATTTCTCTTCTAGCTGCTATTGAGTGTTGGCAGTTAATAAGTCACAGTTGCTTAGGTTCTCCAGAGAACTGACCTAACTGGCACTGCCTTGCAAAGAGTAGCATGCCTTCCTTCTTAAGAGTTGACCCGCAACCAATTATGAATTATAGGAGGTACAACTATATCCATTGATTCAACTGCAGTACAGTTTTATGTTGCAGAATCTACCCTTAGCATAGCCTAAGCTTAGACTTTAATGGAGAGCATAACTGGGTTAGTCTCTTCTACTTCATTTCCCTCATTATAGGATTTTCCTAAACAGGACTTAAAGCTTCATGTGCACTTCATTTCTTTTCCTTAGAATATATACTCATAATACATAATATGGGTATATATATATTTAAATATATACCCATATTTCATTTAGGTAACTAACAGGTCAAGCTCTGACCATAAAGCCTTAAAGTTTTATGTGGACTTCAATTCTGACTCAGCTTCTCCATCTAAGGCATCCATCACAAGACCACCTGACTTTAAATCTTCATATTAACTCCTATTTCATTACTACCCTGAGTCCAAAATGAGCTAACTTATGTCTTGAATATAAGTTAAAATTTTTATATTCATTTATCTTCTATTATTAAATTACCATATGTGATATGAACATTTCAATAGGAGATTCATGTCAGAAAGTTTTAAAAACTCTAAATTATTTACTTCTTTTGATTATCGAATTGCCGACAATGACTGCTCTGTATATAAACATGTAGGTAGATGATTGATGAGGTAAATGATAGAAAGAGACATGTATATTAACATGCCAATTGGAAATCATAATTATACTTGCATATTAAAGCTATTTGGGGGAAACTTTCTGCCTTATGTTTAAAATTAAGTGTGTCTGATTCAACTAAAATAGAATTTCCTTGTAAAGTTACCTTAATTTGGTGCTTCTTGTTGGAATAATCCTTAGACAATGCTTAAAATATATTTAGCATTTAATGTTCTATTTAGGTTTCTATTTCTTGGTTTTACTGTAACTCCTAACTTTTAGCAATATGTATGCCACTATAAAATTGTCAATTTTGTTACTTTGAAAATTACTTTACCTTTATTATATTTACTTCTATTTCTTCGTGGTGGTTGTGTATTTGTGAGGTGTGCGTTTATGTAGGTATATTTGTTACTTTTTATATTTGAAAGCATTAATTTTTGTTGAATACATTTATCATTTCAAAGTCTTTTATGTTTATATCTCTTTTAATTTAAGCTTCATAGACTTTCATTTTCATTATCGTTTTTTTACTCTGTTCTTTAAGCTAACTTTTAATTATTTTTCAATTTTTCACAGTGGTGGTTGGTATATGCAATTCTATTTATTAATGACAAAAAATTAAGATAACTTTTTGTCTAATGATGAATCAATTTGTTTGATGTACATACTAGTTTTTATATTTTATCTGTGATTAATTTATTTTGAAAAGTGAGTTCTGTTTCAAAAATAATAAAAACAGATTTTCAAATATTGCATATTTATATTCATTATAATATAGTTTCACTGCATTCTAATTATAGATTACAGCCTGTATGATTTCTGATTTTGGAATATGTATATAGTTATATATATGTTTCTATTTTGCAAGCCAATTCTTAATTTCTCTACAATGTTTTACTTACATACTTGAAGGGTGCAATATATTTTAATTGCATACATAAGAATTTAGGCAATATAATTTTTTAAATTAAATCAACCTTTTTATTTATTTTATTTAAAGCTGTATGTGCATTTCTATTTTTAGGTAACTAACAGGTGAAGCTCTCAGAATAATGGCTGTGAATTTTTTTCTTACTAGTATCACCATGCCTAGCCTTTGTCAGCATTAACACATTGAAATATATATTTTTTCTTCATTTCGATCTTTAGATACCATTTTCTATTTAGCTAAAATTTCTTGTAAATGGTAAAACATAATTTTAAGTTTGCTAAATTTGATTTCCTAACAAGGAAAAAGAACACATTCATGAATAATGACTAAGATTTTAGTTTTTATTTTCCCACTTCATAAAACGATTTATGCTTGTTAGGCATTTTATTTTTTGTCAATTTATGCTTGTCAAGGCATTTTATTTCTTTGTACTATATACATCATATTTGCATTCTATTTTTAGCTACCCTAAATTTTTATATGGACATATTTGAAACTGTATGATTTTATCAATGTCAATACTTAGTTTTACTATATAATTCCATTCCCAGCAAGACATGGCCTTCTGTTGTTTTGTTTGTTTTCTTTTTTCAGTCCAACTTTCATCTCTAGAATTTTATTATAGCAAGTTGATATGGTTTGGCTCTGTGTCTCCACCCGAATCTCACCTTGAATTGTAATCACCATAATCCCCATATGTCAAGGGCAGGACCAGGTGGAAGTATTTAAATAATGGGGGTGGTTCCTCCAGTGCTCTTCTTGTGATAATGAGCTGGTCTCAGGAGATCTGATGGTTTTAAAAGTGTCTAGCATTTCTGCTTCTTGCACTTCTCCTCCCTGCCATCATGTGTAGAAGGATGTGTTTGCTTCCCCTTCTGCCAGGATTGTAAGTTTCCTGAGGTCTCCCCAGCCATGCAGAACTGTGAGTAAATTAAACCTATTTTCTTTTACTTTTATTTTTATTTTATTTATTTATTATTGCATTTTAGGTTTTGGGGTACATATGAAGAACATGCAAGGTAGTTGCATAGGTACACACTTGGCAGTGTGATTTGCTGCCTTCCTCCCCTTCACCTATATCTGGCATTTCTCCCCATGCTCTCTCTCCCCAACTCCCCATCCCCCAGTGTCCCTCCCCAATTCCCCCCAACAAACCCCATGTGTAGTGCTCCCCTCCCTGTGTCTATGTGTTCTCATTGTTCAACACCCACCAATGAGTGAGAGCATGTGGTATTTCATTATCTGTTCTTGTGTCAGTTTGCTGAGATTGATGTTCTCCAGGTTCATCCATGTTCCTATAAAGGACATGAACTCATCGTTTTTGATTGCTGCATAATATTTCATGGTGTATATGTGCCACATTTTTTCTGTCCAGTCTATCATCGATGAGCATTTGGGTTGATTCCAGGTCTTTGCTATTATAAACAGTGCTGCAATGAACATTCATGTGCATGTGTCCTTATAGTAGAACGATTTATAATCCTTAGGATATATAACCAGTAATAGGATTGCTGGGTCAAATGAAATTTTTATTTCTAGGTCCTTGAGGAATCGCCACACTGTCTTCCACAATGGGTGAACTAATTTACACTCCCACCAACAGTGTAAGAGTGTTCCTATTTCTCCACATCCTCTCCAGCATCTGTTGTCTCCAGATTTTTTTAATGATCGTCATTCTAATTGGTGTGATATGGTATCTCAGTGTAGTTTTGATTTGCAAATTTCTAATGACCAGCGATGATGAGCATTTTTTCATATGTTTGTTGGCCTCATGTATGTCTCCCTTTGTAAAGTGTCTGTTCATATCCTTTGCCCACTTTTGAATGGGCTTGTTTGTTTTTTTCTTATAAATCTGTTTGAGTTCTTTGTAAATTCTGGATATCATCCCCTTGTCAAATGGGTAAACTGCAAAAACTTTTTCCCGTTCTGTTGGTTGCTGATTCGATCTAATGACTGTTTCTTTTGCCATGCAGAAGCTGTCGAGTTTGATTAGGTCCCATTTGTCTATTGTGGCTTTTGTTGCCAATGTTTTTGGTGTTTTGGTAATGAAGTCCTTGCCTACTCCTATGTCCTGAATGGTTTTGCCTAGATTTTCTTCTAGCATTTTTATGGAGCCAGGTCTTATGTTTATGTCTTTAATCCATCTGGAGTTATTTTTAGTGTAAGGTGTCAGGAAGGGGTCCAGTTTCTGCTTTCTGCACATAGCTAGCCAGTTTTTCCAACGCCATTTATTAAACAGGGAATCCTTTCCCCATTGCTTGTTTTTGTCAGGTTTATCAAAGATTGTATGGTAGTAGATGTGCTGTGTTGCCTCTGATGCCTCTGTTCTCTTCCATTGGTCTATATCTCTGTTTTGGTACCAGCACCATGCTGTTTTGATTACTATAGCCTTGTAATATAGTTTGAAGTCCGGTAGTGTGATGCCTCCTGCTGTGTTCTTTGTGCTTAGAATTGACTTGGCTATGCAGGCTTTCTTTTGGTTCCATATGAAGTTTAAGGTGTTTTTTTTCAGTTTTGTGAAGAAGGTCATTGGTAGCTTGATGGGGATAGCATTGAATCTGTAAATTACTTTTGGCAGTATGACCATTTTCACGATATTGAATCTTCCTAACCATGAACATGGAATGTTTCTCCATCTGTTTGTGTCCTCTCTTATTTTGTTGAGCAGTGGTTTGTAGTTCTCCTTGAAAAGGTCCTTTACATTCCTTGTTAGTTGTATTCCTAGGTATTTTATTCTCTTTGTAGCAATTGTGAATGACAGTTAATTCTTGATTTGGCTCTCTTTAAGTCTGTTACTGGTGTATAGGAATGCTTGTGTTATTTGCAGATTGATTTTGTATCCTGAGACTTCACTGAAGTTGCTTATCAGTTTCAGGAGAATTTTGGCTGAGACGATGAGGTCTTCTAAATATACTATCATGTTGCCTGCAAATAGAGACAATTTGTCTTCCTCCTTTCCTATTTGAGTACCCTTTATTCCTTTTTCTTGCCTGATTGCTCTGGCTAGAACTTCCAGTACTATATTGAATAGAAGTGGTGAGAGAGGGCATCCTTGTCTAGTGCCAGATTTCAAAGGGAATGCTTCCAGCTTGCCCATTCAGGATGATATTTACTGTGAGTTTGTCATAAACCTATTTTCTTAATACATTACCCAGTTTCTGGCAGTTCTTAAAGCAGCATGAGAACAGACTAATACACAAGTTAATGAGTTAATAATCTTTGTTAGATTGTGAACTCTGGGAACTTGAATTTTGCATTATTTCAGTTTCATTTCCCAATGTCAGAACAGTTTACCACACAGGCTCAACTCAAGGAGATAATAGTTGGTTGTGGTAAACACTGTTAACTTAATTAAATTGAAGAATAAAAAGTATTGATACTGAGTGTGTCTGTGAGGGTGTTGACAAAAGAGATTAACATTTGAGTCAGTGGGCTGGGGAAGGCAGATCCACCGCCTTAATCTGGTGGGGACAATCTCAACAGCTTCCAGCAAGTATAAAGCAGGCAGAAAACTGTGAAAAGGAGAAAGTGGCCTTGTCTCCCAGCATATGTCTTTCTCCCATTCTGGATGCTTCCTGCCCTGTAACACTGGACTCAAAATTCTTCAGTTTTGGGACTTGTACTGCCTCTCCTTGCTCCTCAGCTTGCAGACAGCCTATTGTGGGACCTTGTGATCATGTAACTTAATAATCAATATCCTTATATAATACATAATATATAATATACATATTATATATATAACCTATTAATTCTGTCCCTCTAAAGAACCCTTACTAATACAATAGTAAATAGATTATTTCCTAGATTCTATTGTATTGATCTTCAACTCTCTTTCAGAGACATGTCTGCTTTGGGGCCCATTTTTACTCACTAACTTAAGCCTTCTCACTTTAATTGATTTTGCTAGGAAATACACTACTATGATTATTCATTAATTCCCCATATTGTTCTCATTCTTCCTATAACATTTCCCTAGTTCAAGTCCAACTATTTATGAATGACAGACTGTCACCTAGTATACAGTTAGATTCAGTTTATACATTGCAAAGGATTGGAAGTTTATTTTCCCAATTCATATATTGGAATTTTAACCCCCACAGTAGTAGTATTAGGAGGTAGAACCTTTGGAAAGTGATTAAGTCATGAGGACAGAGGGCTTATAAATGGAATTTTAGTGCCCTTATAAAAGAGACACCAGGAGGATCCCTTGCCCCTTTCACCATGTGAGTTACATTAGAATACTGCTATCCATAGGAAGGATGTTCCGCCCAGCATCAAATCGCTGGCTTCTTAATCTTGCACTTCTCATCCTCTAAAATTGTGAGAAATAAATTTCTGTTGTGTGCAGTCCTAATTAGCGAAAAGAAGTCAGGCTGGTGAGACCAAAGAAAAGAAAAACAAATGAGGATAAGCTATAACTCTGCCTTTCTTCATGATCCAGAACACAGCCCTCCTGCACAAATAACTCACAATCTTCCAGTGCTCAGCTATTGCCAGACTCTCAGGTGACATAAAAATGGCAAGTTAACTCACTACAACCTTGGCATTAGCAATATTCCACAAAGCCCTCTTCAGCGCACAGCACAGACAACATCCTATAACATCTCCAGCAAGCCTTTGTCTCTTTGCAGTCAGCTCCCCACTTGCTGGCCTGCCTGTTGCTTCCTTGCAATGTATTTGTATACTTTCTCTAATAAATCTGCCTGAAGTAGTTTCTGATTACCTTTGATATGTGTTTTAAAAGCCACTCAGGCTATGATATTTTTTTTCTTGCAGCTCTAACAGACTAAGACGCTCATAGTATACTTTTTTACTACTCAAAAACAGATTCTCTCAATCTATTTTTTCTCAAGGTTTAATGAACAGCTAACTTTAAATTTTGTTAAATATACAAATATAAACATGAACATTTTGAAGCCACATTCAATAATTTACCAAAATGGAATAATAAGAATGCAGATAATTTGAGCAATAGTTATATTTTTGAAGACTATTCCAAATTTAGAATTGCCTGGATTAAAACTAAAAGTGTGCTTGGGCTTTTATAAATATGTCTTTACTTTAAGCAATTTTAATTAAAGATTATATCCAGTCTAAGAATATGTGATCCCACTGAACTCATGATTAAATTCTCATAGCTGCAGTTGTATGTTTGTTTCTGGACACTAAATTGATATATAAATTTCTGTATATGCAGATGCATGTGTTAAGACCATTAATTAAGCATTTATAAACATTGATAATTAAAGAAGCTGGCAATGTTTATTCTGAAAAATAGAAATACTATAGAGCCTATAATAATTATACTCAAGTGTTTGAACAAATTTCCTTGGAAAATTAGACCATAGTATCTCAAAGAGATGGACTAGTGACAACAAAATCACAAAGAGATAAAGCTTAATTCACTACATACGGTTAGTTGTCCATAACTGAAATTAGGCAGCTCAGAAATTTTTGGGTCACCTGTCAATGGAAGCATTCAAATGCCTAATGATCATTTATTGAAATAATTCAGAAATAAGAGGTGGTGTTTTCTTTCAGGTCTTTCCAATATGAACATGTTTTAAAAGAGTATATAAAATATCTTTATTCTTCTTTAGTATTTTTAGCATTCTCATATATTATTTTTAAAATTATCATATATTTATAATAGAATTATTCAATTCTATTGAGATTACTGGCTCATAAAACAGGTAAGTATACTGAAGACAGTAATACAAGGTGACTTGCAAAAAGACCCATAGGGAATTTTGACATTGAATAACTTATCCTGCTGATGTTTTTGCATTTTAATAATGGAAAATATGGTAGGTTAAAACTTGGGTAACTGATGCAATGCAAGATAAATAATGCAAGTCAGATTATGTAACTGACATTTTAACATGATCTGGTTTAACCTAATCATGTTAAAAACGTCAGTTACAAGAGAGATCCAAGATGGCCGATTGCTAACAGCTCAGGATTGTAGCTCCCAGTGAAAGGGCAAAAAACGAGAGGACGCCATACTTTCAGACAAATTTTTGTTGCTCACGGACCAGAAGATTCCCAGTGGAGGAGCCCCATGGGTCGCCAGTGCGACTCTTGTTGCCAGTGCGGCGGTTCTTAGTGCAGAGTAAACAGGACTGGGTCCCCTTTCGGTCGACATTTGGAGCCCCGGGAAGGCAGAGTTGCCTAATCAGCTGATTGAAAAAGGGACTCAAGAAGGAAGCCAGACCAGAGATTCCCAGGCAGAAAAGCACCATGATTTTTTTTTTTTTTTTTTTTTTTTTTAATTTTTATTGCATTGTAGGTTTGGGGGTACATGTGCAGAACGTGCAAGATAGTTGCATAGGTACACACATGGCAGTGTGCTTTGCTGCCTTCCTCCCCTTCACCCACACTTGGCATCCATCCCCAGGCTATCCCCCCCAGCCCCCCCCACTGTCCCTCCCCCATTTCCCCCAACAGTCCCCAGTGTATAGTAGACCGCCTCTCTGTGTCCATGTGTTCTCATTTTTCTCACCCACCTATGAGTGAGTATATGCGGTATTTCTTTTTCTGTTCTTGTGTCAGTTTGCTGAGAATGATGTTCTCCAGATTCATCCATGTCCCTACAAAGGACACAAACTCATCATTTTTGATTGCTGCATAATATTCCATGGTGTATATGTGCCACATTTTCCCAGTCCAGTCTATCATCGTTGGGCATTTGGGTTGGTTCCAGGTCCTTGCTATTGTAAACAAGCACCATGAATCTTAACGCCACTGTTTTAGCCGGCACAGCGGGTTGCTCAGATTCTGGCGCTGGGAATCAACAAGTTGGACGTCCACTCAGAGACCTAATTTTAAAGTCAGTAATTACAAAGAGGACAGGTGGATAAATTTACAATGATGGGAAGAAACCAGCATAAAAAGGCTGAGAATACCCAAAATCAGAATGCTTCTCCCTCTACAGGGGATCACAGTTCCTCATCAACAAGGGAACAAGGCCCGATGGAGAATGAGTGCATTCCATTAACAGAATTAGGCTTCAGAAGGTGGATAATAAGAAACTTCTGTGAGTTAAAAAAACATGTTCTGGCCCAATGTAAAGAAACTAAGAACTTTGAAAAAAGGTTTGACCAAATACTAAAAAGAATAGACAATTTAGAGGGGAATATAAGTGAATTAATGGAACTGTAGAATACAATACGAGAACTCTGCGAAATATGCACAGGTTTTAACAGTTGAATTGATCAAGCAGAAGAAAGAATATCAGAGGTCGATGACCAACTTAATGAAATGAAATGAGAAGACAAGATTAGAGAAGAAAGAGTAAAAAGGAATGAGCATAGTCTCCAAGAAATATGGGACTATGTGAAAAGACCTAATTTACATTAGATAGGTGTACCTGAATGTCATGAAGAGAATGAATCCAAGTTGGAAAATATTCTTCAGGATATTATTCAGGAAAACTTTCCTAACCTAGTAAGGCAGGACAATACTCAACTCCAGGTAATGCAGAGAACACCACACAGATATTCCTCAAGTAGAGCAACCCCAAGACACATAATCATTAGATTCACCAGGGTTGAAATAAAGGAGAAAATTCTAAGGGCAGCTAGAGAGAAAGGTCAGGTTACCCATAAAGGGAAGCCTATCAGACTTACAGCAGATCTCTCAGCAGAAACCCAACAAACTAGAAGAGAGTGGGGGTCAATATTCAATACCCTCAAAGAAAAGAATTTTCAACCCAGAATCTCATATGCAACCAAACTAAGCTTCATAAATGAAGGAAAAATAAATTTTTTTTGTGAACTAGCAAGCACTCAGAGATTTCATCACCACCATGCCTGCTTTACAAGAGGTTCTGAAAGAAGCACTATACACAGAAAGGAACAACCAGTATCAGTCATCCCAAAAACTTACCGAGAGGTAAAGAGATTCTCCATAATTAAGAATCTATATCAACTAATGTTCAAAATAGCCAGCTAGCATTAAATGACAATATTAAACTCACAGATCTCAATATTAATCCTAAATTTAAATGGATTAAATGCCCCAATCAAAGACACAGACAGGCAAATTGAATAAAAAGTCAAAACCCATCGGTACACTGGATCCAGATCCATCTCATAAGCAAGGACACACAAAGATTCAAAACAAAGTGTTGGTGGAAGACTTACCAATCAAATGGAAAGAGAAATAAACCCAGGAGTTATACCTTTCGTCTCTGACAAAATAGACTTTAATAGTAACAAAGACTAAAAGAAACAAAGGACAGAACATAATGGTAAAAGGATCAATGCAATAACAGGAGTCAATGATCATAAATATACCTGCACTCAATATAGGAACATCCAGATATCTAAGACAAGTTCTTAATGACTTAGAAAGAGACTTGGACTTCCGCACAAGAATAGTGGGAGACTTTGACATCATATTGTTAATATTTGACGGATCAACGAAATAGAAAATTAACAGGGACATCTATGATTTGAACTCAGACCTGGAACAAGTAAATTCAGTGGATATTTATAGAATTCTTCACCCCAGGTATACAGAACATACATTTTTCTCAGTATCACATTACACCTATTTTGAAAGTGACCACATATTTGGAAGTAAATCACTCTTCAGCATTTGTATAGAATTTCACAGACTTAAATGAAATATTGCTTGGCTGTTTGTTTGTTTGTTGTTTTCTTCCTTTATTCCTTCCTGTCTCCACTGTTAAGCACAATTATCGGCATAAAAGAGGTTTTCAATACCTATTTTTAGATTGCATTCCAGCCTGGGCAATAGAGCAAGACTCCTGTTCTCTCTCCCCCTTTCTCTTTCTCTTTCTTTCTTTCTTAAAAAAAAAATCTGTCGCAGTATTAATAAACATGTATAATCTTTACAACTTAAAAATAAATAAATAAATAAAACGTCAGTTACATAATCGAAAATTTACTCTGATACACACACACGTAAATGGAGAGAGAACTCAACAGAGTTCTAGTATAAGGTCCTGTTATAAACGATATTCTTACAGAGATATGCAAAGACATTAAAAGTCACATATTATACCACTCTGTCATTATACGTTAGTAAATTTAAAGTAATTCAACCAAAGTTACAAAAAAGCAAGTTGCTGAGCCAGAAGTAGTACTTAGTGTTCCAAGAAGCAATCTGCTTTTCATTTATATAAAGAGTTTATGCATTTCTCTAGGCAACATGAGAGGTGTGCTATGCATGAACAGGCAAACTATTACTTGCAAGAGGTAGTAAGGAGGTATTAAACATATATTTCTCAAAACAGGAAAAATAACCTGAAATACTGAAGTTGCTTCTCTCAAAGTTTTGCCTGTTTCTCAGTGTTCTACCTATATTTTGCTATCTACAAAGATTTAGGCAGGTGATATTCAGAAACAGTAGTATATCTCCATTAAATCCTCTTTCCAAGGTCATATGATTAGACTCTCTTGAAGTTAATATTTTCAATTCCATTAAGCTAAAAACGAAAAGTGATTTTGAATCTCTAAAGGCATACAACAACGAAGAACAAATTAAAGGGAGCCCCCCCCAACTGCAGCAGTGCCTTGTTTTCAGAGTGTCTCAAAGAAGAGAACTAAAGAACAGTCCCCTCGTGTTGCTTCTAAAAGGATATCCATAGACCTAGAAAAAAATACAACTTGCATAAATGTTACAAATCTAATCTAGAATAATTAAATTCATCAGAGGCTCAAAAACTTAAATACAAATATGATATAATAAAATTATTTGCTTCATTGAACAGGTGAATGTTTCAATTTATAGAAATGAAAGTGATTGCTACAGGAGAAAACATTCTAAAGTTTTAGGAATTAATGAACAATGCACTGTGCCTTGGCACCTTGTGAAATTATTGTCCCAGATTTTTTTTTTGTTGTTGTTCAAAAAAAAAGTTAGAATTAAGGTTGGGATCAAATTTGTTTCCTAAATTGATAAATATTTATTGATATTTATCAAGAGATAGGTGAACATTTATTAATATACTATTCTAAGTTAGTCATTGATAAAACGATACATTGCTAATTTTAACAATGCACTGAGGAAGAAATTATGATCCTTACAAAAAAAGGATAAAACATATGCATCAGAAATATTCCATGAGTGTTTTTATAAGGAAGGTAAAGCAAGAAAACATCAGACCTCCAAGATATGTACATAGAGGGAAGAAAAATAATAGAACAATTTGCCTCTGGCTTATTTAGTTCAGACAAAAGGGAAGAACTTGATCTTAATATGTGGGCAGTCATTATGATATTGAAAGATAAGTGAATGGGTGAAGGAGGAGAGACATATTATTCTAAGAAAAGCACATTGATAGAAGAGAGGTGAAAGAATAAGTGTTTTATAACTGTGAAATCTGGAAAGAGGCAAGAGTGTCAACAGAAGAATTCTCAGAAGTTTTCTGAGAAATGTGTTGAATAAACACTCATGAATACCCTTTAAGGAAATCTTCATTAAATATATATATATATATATATATATGTGTGTGTGTGTGTGTGTGTGTGTGTGTGTGTGTGTATATGTGTGTGTGTGTGTGTGTTTATATATGTATATATGAAGTCTTCATTATATTATATACATACACACATACACACATTTCATTTTTTGAGACAGATTTGTACTTATGATAAATTATATTGAATGAATATAAATTAATGTAAATATTTCACTATGCAGAGACCCAAAAATGAATCCAACATAAGTGATTTTCTTCAAACATAATTCTACTTTAAAAGTGCAAGTTACTTTCACAGATTTTATTTCATAATTTATTTTCATCTAGATTTTCTCATACAAAATAATCCCAAAAATTATCTTCAGAAAATAACTGGGAATTTTGTATCTTTGAGCCAGAATTTGGATTCTACAAAGCCATATAAATGCAAAACGGTTAATTATACTTGGTCACCAGGTAAAGTGATTTAAAAATCTATTATAATAAGTTAGCACTAAAAAGTAACTAACTTGGAAAACATGACCTATTTTTTAAACTTAAAAAACAACAGCTTGAAGCAATTTCAGGAAGTCAACCTCTATTTGATAGTTGTTCCCTTCCTCACACAAAAAAATGTGCACAGGTGAAAACTGCATCTTTGTTTTTCCATAGCTTACTGACTCCCTGCTGTATACCTTCACCTAAAGTAGCATTTTAGACTAATTAGTGACTGTAGAGATGATTATAATGTCACAAATGTGAGATTACAACTTTAGCTAAAGAATAAACAGCAGGAGGAGAAAGGCTATTAAGGAGTAAACATACGATTTCTCAAGAAGAATGGTTTGCAATTAAAAAGAAATAGGAACAAGATACAGTAGAAAGACTCAGTTAAAACCATTTATGATTTTTAAAAGTTGTTGCTAGTTTTAGGAAGAAAATACTTCTATGAAGTAAGCAACCTGTTGAATTAAAAAAAAAAAAATAATCAAAGAGCACTATAATTTAGAGAAGTTTCCCTGTCTCTTGGGGAAAAAAATCAAATATGTTTAGAATGGAAAAAACGACAAAGATCCAAGAAGGAAAGCATTACTAGGTAAGTACGACATATTATGTATGAACATAACTGTTAACTTTGAATGGTTAAACACACTTAATGTAGTTACTGAATAAAATGTTTTGGCAGAATATTTGAAAACTAGATGTCAGAAATCTGAATACTTCTATCTCACCTATCTTATAATGTAAACTAGATTAAACAAGGTATGAGTAGAATCCATGGCCCGGCTGTGCCAATATTTCTTTTCTCACTTAGATCACTGTTATTTTTAATAATAAGGCCGGGCGCGGTGGCTCAAGCCTGTAATCCCAGCACTTTGGGAGGCCGAGGCGGGTGGATCACGCGGTCAAGAGATTGAGACCATCCTGGTCAACATGGTGAAACCCCGTCTCTACTAAAAAAAAAATACAAAAAATTAGCTGGCACGGTGACATGTGCCTGTAATCCCAGCTACTCAGGAGGCTGAGGCAGGAGAATTGCCTGAACCCAGGAGGCGGAGGTTGCGGTGAGCCGAGATCGCGCCATTGCACTCCAGCCTGGGTAACAAGAGAGAAACTCCGTCTCAAAAAAAAAAAAAAAAAAAAGTGCACACATTAGAGACAGATACATAGATACACATACACATAAACACACAAGGGGACAAAAAGGCAATGTAAGTGATAGATAGTTTTGAGGACCTTTGCTTCAAAAATGTAATTTATTCCCCAAATCTTTTGTATTTTTGCCCTGCGTAAAATACATATCACCAAAAATCTAAAAGAAATTGTTGAAATACAATATGAACGACAAATGAATGTATTAATCAAGCAGAAAGAAAATCTGGAATTTCTAATTCCATGTCCTCAGAAGTAAATTCCACATGAAGTAAGATTTTTGGCTGACAGTTTTTAAGAAAAAAAAAAAATGAAATGCTAAAACAAGTGAACAAATGTAGTAAGATAATGGCCAAATAAGGACACTGAGCAGGAGAAAAACAAACTAAACAAAACAACTACCCTTGATTCAAAAATGTTAAACCCATTAAAATTCTGCCTAGAGTAGTCTCAGTAGGGAAGAGACTCGTGGGGAATGAGGCTAGTGAGACAGCAGAGAGATGGACCATTGTGTCATTCAAGGTTCTCCAGAGAAAAGAACCAATGGAACATGCTCACATAAGTGTATGTGCATGTGAGTGAATGCAAGTATATTTATGTATATTTGTGTATATATACCTGTGTGTGCATATAGAGATTTATCTCAGATGTTAGCCCCATTTATTAAATGATTTCACTGCATTACCTATGTTAGTGTTCAACTAAATAACTAAGTACAGTGACACATACGACAAGTAATCACAATGATACAGAGTCTTCTGAGCTGTTACAAGGAATTTAGAGTTTGCTCAATAAAATGAGAAGCCTTTGATGGGTACTAGGCAGATGGAAGGAGATGTCACAGTGTAAACAGAGCCTAATAGGAAGACATTGATGTTATCCATTTATAATGGTGGTTTTGAGCAGAAATGGCAATATTTAAAGAACTATGAGCAAGTAAGTAGAATGTGAAAGTCACCTAAAGAAATCTTTCTAAATATCTTAAGAAACCTGTCAGTCATAATTGCAAGGTTCCCAATAAGGATAAAAATTCATTTATAAAAGCATTTACGCAAACAGTTTACCAAAATACTCAAGGAATAATACAAACATTTCCTTAGTCTGAATTTTTGCTTTGTCTGCTTTTCAAATGTTGAAATGATTATAAAAATTTCAGAGACAACTAATAGTTTCCAATTTTTAAAAATAAATTTGCATTGACTTTTTAAGTAAAATCATATTTATTATGGTGTTTAATCAGTGTAGAAATGCTGAATATATATTTTTAATGGCTAAAACATAAATTGAAGAATACTGATATGAGGATAACATCAATTATATTCCAAGTCAATTTATATGATGGATCATCTGCGTTGGGAAACTAGACTTAACAATTATGGAACACAGGGATGGAATAACAATGTAGGTACATTAAAATATATTATGCCTTCATGAAATGTCTACTTTATATTGTTTTTCTTAAGCTAAAAATATTATCTTTCTTCTTTAATAAGCATAATAAATATTTTCTCTTCTTTAGCTATTCTGAAATTATGTACTACCATCACTACTATAATTTTAAAGCTCATAAAATATTTTTTAATTCATATAAATTGTTTTCTTAATATGAGTTATCTGGCTTATAATAGTCGTAACTGAGCATTCACATTGAACTTCTCCAAGAACTCAGAGATCTTAAGTCATTAGCTAATTAAACCACCAACTAATTACATCCTTGCAATTTATAAGGCACTTAATGCTTTCTTTATTCCCCATCTTGGATACTAATTTTATTTGGATTGGAAACATTATATTTTGATTGCATCTCTTTTTATTATTTGGAGTGCCTTAGGTTAAAGTACTTTCATTGATTCCTTGCATTTAGTTTTTAAAAAGCATGTTTCCTGATAAAGAAAATGTAGTGTCTGTTTCCAGGTTTAGGCAGGCCATTCAATATCAGAATTTTATTTTTTTTAATTCACAATCATGATTCTATAGCAGGCAATTGCATACACTGCAAAGACTTGGGGAAATGGGCAGTGCAGAGTGTATAAAATGCAGAGTATGATTCCTTATAAAGATTGTAAGTGCATCTAACCAGTGTATTTTCATTAAATATAGATTAGATACTATATAAACGGGGTCAGTCATTGGAGGAACTCATGACTTCTTTAATGGGAGTATACATCACTGCTAAAGTCACAGGGGAACTTAGTTTGTGCGATGGTCGTTTGACATTAACACTGTACTCCAACCTGACCCAGAGAGAGTATCTGTCTTCAAAAGATGGCTCCCAGGGTATCATTCAACTCATTCTGTGTGGTTGCTCCCTACAGAGTCCATCTATAGCTTTTATCTTTGCTTTTGGAGACCTTTGACTTCAGAAGGTACTCTGAAGAAAAATCACAAAGGTTCTAAGAGTTATAGATGCTTCATAACCTCTACTTAAAAAACAGTACTTGTTACAGTATTGCTAATGTAGGACTCATCAGTTGTAAAGTGGAAAAATTACACAGAATAAGTCATAATAAATATTTCAAATAAATAAGGTTCTGTTATTTTAAGGATATTTTCCAATCATAAGTCAAGTTGTAAAAATGTATAACTTGTGAATTATTTCTGTAGTAGGTATAATATTTAAGAATTATTTAGAAGCTATATTATAAACACTACCAACAAAATTCATAGAAAATATTTATATCTTTTTATTTCTTTCTATTTGGACAGTGCAATTATTTCTATTTTATAGAAACAATATCTTTTTAATTAATCCAGAGAGTTGCAGCAAGAATTTATCAAAACTTTTCAAATAGTTTTAAATTTTTTCCACAAAATACCAGAGGCACACTTATCTGTTTGCTCATGTATTTCACAAATTTGAGATTTCCCACTGAGACTGACCAAATTGCCCAATAGATGTCCTTTTTGATAAACATAGAAATGGACACTTCTGGTCTTAAAAGCTTGACACTTACACTTGTTTTATCTGAGTTTCTTCCTTGGGAAATGAACTTCAGGTCTCTCACAAAACGTATCAAAGAAATGAAGCCAGACTGAAAATCTCATTCAACATGGGTGCTTCCTTGCCCCTCCCAAGTTTCTGTTTTCTTACACATTGTTACATTTCTTGTCTGCTCTATTAACCCTGGTTTTAGTCTGTCAGGGAGCTGGATTTGAGGCTGAGCTCCCAACTCCTCAGCTGCAGCACCCGATTAAAGCCTTCTTTCTTGACAATACTCAGCATCTCAGTGATTGGCTTTTTGTGTGGTGAACAGCAGGACTGAGACCAAACTCCTGGCATGTTGGTAACACTATGCTGTACTAGGAACACAGCAAGACATTTGGAATAAAATAATGAGTAAAAAGAAATACAGTCCCTGCTTGCTATAGTTCTTATGGTGTAATGGGTACACTAGCATTGGGAAAAAAAGAAACAACAATAAATATATAAATAGATTGAGATGTATTATAAAGGCAGACAAATGGGTTCTGGGAAAAATAAGTTAGAAAAATACCCTGTATTTGATAGGCTGATTGGGAATAGCATCTGAAGGAAATTTATAGCTCTCCTAAATTCTTTTCTTAAATATTTTAATTAATTTATTTTTATTGATAGATAAAATTTTACTTAATTTGGGAGGAAATAATTGCAATTCAGGGCATATATGCAAATTGAGTTGTCTTCAATATATCCGAAGAACACAGGAAAGGTTAGAGATTTTATAAAAAGGATAAATATTACATATTCCCCTTTGAGAAACTTCAGTGGGGCTCCCAAGGTTCTGAGGGGGAGGCAAGTTGTGACTGGTAAGAGACGGTGGTGGGCAAAACTAGTCTTAGAGTTACTACAGATCTTTTAGGGGCCATTTGATAAAACTGGTTTAGGGTTACAGCAGGCAGTTTAAGCTGGCAGACTTGCAGTGAATTACATTTTTTGGAGCAATATTCTGCACGCTGAGTGTTTTTCCCCATTGGCGTTCCAACTCTGTTTTAGTTAGAATAAGAAGAATGGCCTAATGTATATAATTACCTTTCAGAGATTCAATATGTGGAATCTTTAAAAGAAAGGGAATCGGTAGAAATGAAAAGTAGAGTGGTGGTTACCACACCAGACACTAGGGCTAGTATGGGATGAAGCTGTGGGTGAAAAACTGGGAAGGTATAGGTAAGAGGGTAGGAAGTTGCAGTTATATTGGCTAGACAAGTATAGAGAGCTAATGTAAAAAAAAAAAAAAAAAAAAGTAAGCCTCTAGTTAATGATATTGTACTGCATACCAGTAATTTGTCACGAGTAGATTTTAGGTACTCTTACCAGTTACTTAAACTTGGAAATGATTATATAGTTTCAAATATATGCCTAACAAAAAACATAAAAATAAAAGGGAAAGAAAGCTATTCCAAACAATCCAAAAAGAGGGAATCCTTCCCAAATCATTTTATGAGACCAACATCATCTTGATACCAAAACCCGGCAGAGACTCAACAAGAAAAGAAAACTTCGGGCCAATATCCATGATGAACACAGAAGCAAAAATTTCAATAAAATACTGGCAAACCGATTGCAATAGCACATCAAAAAGTTTATCCACCATGATCAAGTAGGCTTCATACGCAAGTCTATAAACGTAATTCACCACATAAACAGAACCAAAGACAAAAACCACATGATTATCTCAATAGACACAGAGAAGGACTTTGACAAAATTCAACAGCCCTTTATGCTAAAAGCCCTTAATAAACTAGATATTGATGGAATGTATCTCAAAATAATAGAAGCTATTTACAACAAACCAACAGCCAATATCATACTGAATGGGCAAAAACTGGAAGCATTCCCTTTAAAATCTGGCACTAGACACTAGAGGGCACAAGAATGCCCTCTCTCACCACTCCTATTCAATATAGTACTGGAAGTTCTAGTCAGAGGAATCAGGCAAGAAATAGAAACAAAGGGTATATTCAGTTAGGAAAGGAGGAAGTCAAATTGTCTCTATTTGCAGATGACATGATTGTATATTTAGAAGACAACATCATCTCAGCCCCAAATCTCCTGAAACTGATAAGCAACTTCAGCAAAGTCTCAGGATACGAAACCAATGTGCAAAAATCACAAGCATTCCTACACACCAATAACAGCCTTAAAGAGAGCCAAATCAAGAAGGAACTGCCATTCACAATTGCTACAAAGAGAATAAATTACCTAGGAATACAACTAACAAGGAATAAAAAGGATCTCTTCAAAGAGAACTACAAACCACTGCTCAATGAAATAAGAGAGGATACAAATATATGGAGAAACATTCCATGCTCATGGTTAGGAAGAATCAGTACTGGGAAGATGACCATACTGCCCAAAGGAATTTATAGATTCAATGCTTTCCCCATCAAGCTACCAATGACCTTCTCACAGAACTGGAAAAAAACACCTTAAACTTCATATGGAACCAAAAGAGAGCCCACATAGCCAAGTCAATTCTAAGAAAAAAGAACAAAGCTGGAGGCATCACACTACCTGACTTCAAACTATACTACAAGGCTACAGTAATCAAAACAGCATGGTACTGGTACCAAAACAGAGATAAAAACCAATGAAACAGAACAGAGGCCTCAGAGGCAACAGCACACATCTACAACCATCTGATCTTTGAGAAACCTCATAAAAACAAGCAACAGGTAAAGGATTCTCTGTTTAATAAATGGTGTTGGGAAAACTGGCTAGCAGTGTGCAGAAAGCAGAAACTGGACCCCTTCCTGACACCTTACACTAAAATAACTCCAGATGGATTAAAGACTTAAACATAAGACCTAACACCATAAAAACCGTAGAAGAAAATCTAGGCAAAACCATTCAGGACAGAGGCATAGGGAAAGACTTCATGACCAAATCACCAAAAGCATTGGCAACAAAAGCCAAAATAGACAAATGGGACCAAATCAAACTCCAGAGCTTCTGCACAGCAAAAGAAACAGTCAGTAGAGTAAATCGGCAACCAACAGAATGGGAAAAAATTTTTGCAATCTACACATCTGACAAAGGGTGCTAATATCCAGAATCTACAAAGAACTAAAACAGATTTACAAGAAAAAACAAACAAGCCCATTGAAAAGTGGGAGAAGGATATGAACAGACACTTTACAAAAGAAGACATATATGAGGCCAACAAACGTGAAAAAAATGCTCATCATCACTGGTCATTAGATAAATGCAAATCAAAACTACATTGAGATACCATCTCACACTAGTTAGAATGGTGATCATTTAAAAATCTGGAGACAACAGATGCTGGAAAGGATATGAAGAAATAGAAACACTTTTACACTGTTGGTGGGAGTGTAAATTAGTTCAGTCATTGTGGAAGACAGTGTGGCGATTCCTCAAGGACCAGAAATAGAAAATCTATTTGACCCAGCAATCCCATAACTGGGTATATATCCAAAGAATTATGAATTGTTGTATTATAATGAAACATGCACATGAATGTTCATTGTAGCACTGTTTACAATAGCAAAGACTTGGAACCAACCCAAATGCCCATCAATGATAGACTGGACAGGGAAAATGTGGCACATTTACACCATGGAATGCTATGCAACCATAAAAAATGATGAGTTCATGTCCTTTGTAGGGACATGGATGAACCTGGAAACCATCATTCTCAGCAAACTGACAGAAGAACAGAAAATCAAATGCTGCATGTTCTCACTCATAGGTGGGTGTTGAACAATGAGAACACATGGACACAGGGAGGGGAGCATCACACACTAGGGTCTGTCATGGGGAAATAGGGGAGGGACAGCAGGGATGGTGAGTTGGATAGAGATAGCATGGGGAGAAACGCCAGATATAGGTGATGGGGAGGAAGGCAGCAAATCACACTGCCATGTGTGTACCTATGCAACAGTCTTGCATGTTCTTCACATGTACCCCAAAATCTAAAATGCAATTAAAGAAAAAGGTAAACAAAGAAAAAAGAAAACTATATGAGATAATAAATAGGTTAATTTGCTTAACTGTAGTAATCACCTTCCTATGTATATCTAAACATCATATTGTATACCGTATATACACAGATATAATACATACACACACATACACACACACACACATATATATATATATATAATATATATATATATATATATTATAATATATATATATATGTATGCTGATCTCTATGAATCTACTCTGGCTCTCTTCAATCCATTTTACACATTAAGGCCAAATATATTTTCATATATGTATTTTTATATACATTGTATTTTATATACACATTCACAGAGTAAAGCAAATATATATACATACATATATATTTGGCCTTAATGTGCATAATAGATTGGAGAGAACCACAGTAGATTCATAAAGACCAGCATATGTGTTTATACATATACACATATATATGTGTGTGTATACATATGTGTTTATATATATATATACATACATATATGTGTGTATATATAGTATACAGTGTGATGTTTATATATGTATTATATATACATATATATTTATTTCACATATACATATGTGTATATATGTATTTCTTATCTATACATATGTATAGATATTTGGTATTAATGTGTAAAAGGGATTGGAGAGTACCAGAGAGGATTCGTAGAGACCAGCCCAAAGAACATAAAGATTTCAATGATAGAAACAGAGAAAAATCTAAGACATTGGCTGTGGTTAGTGTAAAAAAATAATAGATCAAGAATGACTTCTAGTTTTGTGACTTGGGCTTAGAATGAATAGCATCTACTCCAGAACTTTAATTTTTGGGGGTCAGTGGCTAGTTTCACAGGAAAGATCAGAGTTTAGTTTAGAAACTATGACATAGTGTTGAGACATTCAGATGGAAAACTCTGGTAGCTAGTTAGGTATATCAGCCAGTATTCTAGGAAGTGCTATAGGCAAATATATAAATATGAATGTCATCGGCCCAATAAGGATTACTGACTCCCTGAGAGTGAATGTATTTCCCAAAAGAAATGCGAAAATGTAAAATATAAGAAAAGAGCCTGGGGAAACACTGTTAAATATCAATATTGAAACGTTACAAATACAGCTTTAGGGAGGAAATGTATTCAGATTCGGGAACACAGTTTTCAGGGAGAAAACAGTTTTCAGAATATCTGCTACAGAAGCAGGATATTAAATGGAGATTCTCTTTGGAAAAGATAGGCCCAAAGTCTTTTCTAGAACAAAAAAATTGATAGGGAAAATATGTATTTCCCAATGTATTCATTCTCAGATCCCCTCCCAACAACATACACTTTTATTCAATTTTTTTTTACTCCTACCACCTTTCATTTTTTAATATATTGTAAAATATACTTATTTATTACATTTATATTCTGCTTTCTCCCACAGCAATGTAGACTTCAAAATGGCAAGACTTTTTCTTTCATTGTATCACAAGAGTTTTGACGATGCCTTCCACATAGTAGATGCTCAATAAATATTTATGGAATAAATTAATTAGATCAAATAAATTGGAGGAGATCTATGATATGCTCAAAGCAATTTACAGTACCAGGTTCAGTTGTTGAAGAGGCTGGAAATAGTATGACCATGATCACGTGGTCATAGGACCTTGTAGAATTTGTTTCTGTTTTGAAAGCCATTATCTAAGTCATTGGAAGCCACTAAAATTTGCAAAAAATAAAAATGATAACATAAAAGTAATAATCTAGCAAGATATTTCTGGTAATAGTATACAAACTTTATCAGATAATAGCAAAATAGTGATAAATATTCTTAAGGAACACGTCTTGTTCCGCAAGCTATTTGACAAGGTAATAGCAGCTTGAGAAAGAGATGGGTATAAGTCAGTCACTGCAGTATTGCTGAAACAAATAGTGGACCAAAAACAACAACAACAACAAACTTTGAATTAGGAAGCAACTCGGTACTCTGACAAAATAAGGTGTGTGTGTGTGTGTGTGTGTGTGGTGTGGTGTGTGTGTGTGTGCACGCACACGCGCGCGCGTGTTTGTTTGTTTGTTTTAATGTACCACAAAGACTAAGTTTTAGGTATTCAACATTGTTGTTCATGTAATTTTTTTTGTCAATTCTAAATGCAGAATCCTGGGTTGTTTTTACCTGGCCTGGTTCTTCTCTGCCTCCCAAAACTCAGCTTGGGAGCTCACAACATCTTTGTATTTTGCCCCTTGTCATAATTAGCAATGATTCATCAACTTATTTCATCTGTTTAGCCTTTCAATGTTTCTATTCTGTAATCAGACTCAGAGCATCTAACTATTTGTTATGTCATGTCCTCTCTCTAAGTGAAGAAAAAAAAAACGTGCTCTTTTCCTTCAACCAACAGAGAGGATTTTGACATGTATTGGTTTTCATGGAAGAATATAAACTTATTCACTAGGGAATAGAGATGGTGTTCCATTTAAATTTCTTTTCTGTGTTCCCATTTAAAATGTGTCCCCCTCACACTGGCTCAAAGGACATGGTATCACTCAGCCTGATTCATCAGAGTATTGTACATAATGAAAAAAAGAAAAGAGCACTAACAATGTCCATCCATGTTTAGCTGAAGGCCTGGTTATAAAATAATGGTGATAAAACCAGACACCTAAACCGGAAATAGCCATTATATGAATAATATACTCTCCCTTGAGCTCACTGTCAAAACTTTCCAGATATTGCAGGCAAAAATGAAGTGATGATGCTTCCATACAACCCCCATCCACCACAACTTCTGGAATCCAAGTTAGCTTTGAAAGTAAATTTGTTGCAATTTGGCATCTTCTTTTATGTTCATGTATCTCACCATGTATTTATTTATTTGGCAGTTTCTAGTAGTAGTGAACTGATATGAATAATATTATAGTTTTTTTTTTTTGTAGGTTGACAAAACCAGTTCCCTCTCTTACTGTCCTTATGCACATTTCCCCAGCTTTTGAGTTTTTCTCACGTAGCTTTCTGCCCAATCCTATGCCAATGCTGTGTGACTAGATGTGAATGTGGGTATGTTATTTAGGTTAAGAGTATGACCTTTAGAATCACAGTGAGTGCACTGGACCTTATCTCAGTCACTCATTTCTTATACACCTCAGTTTTCCTACTTAGAAAATACAGATAGCATGTGCTAAGTAGCGTGCTTTTGAGGAGTCAGTAAGATAATCCAGGTAGAGCACTTAACATGATGTGTGGTTTGTAATAAGCCCTCAAAACGGTTTGCTCTATCACTGTTGGCTTACCCGGTGTTTATTTTCAAGAATACTACATTGCAAATGCATCACTAAATGTAGGTGAATATATAATCACCAACTGTGATTCAGTCATGGGAGGTTCAGACAACATTTTTATTTGCTAGTCTTTATTCACTATTTCCAGAAAATCTGTTATTTTGCATATATAGTGTACATTTAAGTATATGTCTTGCCATGAGTAATATTCTGCATATGGTTTGCTATATTGCCTGAAATTTCTTTACTTTTTAGGTATGTGCATTTTCTCCAGGAACATCTGAAATACAGTTGCAACATGTTCTGTGTAATAGATACAAGATCTTAAAAATCATTTCCTTCACTGGTTTCCTAGAAAAAAAGCAAGAGACTAAGGAGCAGATGTTATAAACTTTGCTGGGAATAAGGGAGAAATATAGAGAAGGTGACACTGAGCAGTGACCTTTTGAAAAATATCTTATGATGGGAACCCCAGTCATGGAGGGCAAAGATTCTGAAAAAACAAACAGCAACAAGAAAAATTCAGAAAAATGAACTCAGAGCTTCACAGGTTAGCCCTAGACCACAGTATGCACATATCAAGTGGCATATTCAACAAAAGTAAACTACAGTAAGTAAACAAATCATGTCTAGAGTAGAAATGCACACCTTATATTTATTGATATTTTCATAACTCAGTTTTATTCCTTCAAATAGGGGAAATCCTTGAATAATCTTTAAAGAACTCCATGATGAAATATACTAGTGAATTCTGATGCACACTACAAAGCTCTGTTTTGATAATTAAGTGTACAATTACTGACAAATAATCAATTTGATCTTTTTTTTAAAGAAATGCTTATAAGTAATAATGAAACTCTATTTTCAAGAATGGCAACATTTGTGGCCTGGTGTGATGGCTCACACTCGTAATTCCAGCACTTTGGGAGGCTGAGACAGGCGGATCACTTGAAGTCAGGAGTTCAAGACCAGCCTGGCCAACACGGTGAAACCCCGTCTCTACTAAATATACAAAAGTTAGCTGGGAGTGGTGGCACATGCCTGTAATCCCAGTTACTTAGGAGGCTGAGGCTGGAGAATTGCTTGAACCTGGAAGGCAGAGGTTGCAGTGAACCAAGTTCATGCCACTGCACTCCAGCCTGGGTGACAGAGTGAGACTCTGTTTCAAGAAAAAAAAAAAAGAATGATAACATTCAATGATGAATAATTTCGCTATATACTCAAAAAATATAAAAATTATAATTTTTCTCTCTTTTCATCTAGACAGAGGAACATGTAGACTCTATAATATGTATATTATTAAGTCATTTTTAGTCAAAAATAGATTATTACAAATAAAACAAACTTGGAAGGCAAAGAATTTGATTGAAGATCACTGAATATAAACAGGTGTAAACAAAGAAAGGTACAAATGTGTGTCATATTTGCATTTATTTGTGCGTATTTATGTCTATATTTCTTTTATCACTTTTTATAGCTTTTTGATCATTTTGCTTCTTACCATATTCTGTTTTCTATTTTCTTCCATTATTCTTGAAAAATGTTCAGCCCTTCCATCAGGATTTATTTCTTCATCCATAGATTAAAAGTGAACAATACCATTAATTTTAAAATCATAGAACATAAATATATCATTCATCTATGTGACTTTATCATCATGTCCTCAGAAAAATCCTCATCTAAAATGGCATCTCAATATGCTTATCTGATTAAATTTTTCCCCAAATGCTTATCGTGCTGACAGCTATATCTATATATAAATGTACTGAAATACACACACACACGTGTGTGTGTGTGTGTGTGTGTGTGTGTGTGTGTGTATCCAGGTTATTTCATTAATTTACAAATTCTCCCTAATACTTACTAGCTAAATAAATAATTTTAGTCCATTTTTGACCACAGGATAGTTATATTTTCTTTACCATCAGAAAAAGCAGTCTGCTGAAAGTAACAGGGACCATAATCAATAGGGGCCTAAACTATGCCAAAATTTCTTAATCCATTTACCGAGAAGGCTAGAAGGCAGTGGATGCTGGCATCAATTTGTGCACAACAAAAATCATAAAGGATTTTTTCTTCGTCTTTTACTGTCTGTGTCCTTTATTCATTACCTTATGATTATCACAGGGCCATCACAATCCTTACTATCAAATCTAAATATTAGGTAGAATAAGATGGGAAAGGTGAAAGATAAAACTCTCTGCCTTGTACTTTTGTGAGAAAGTAGAAATTTCACCAAAAACATCCCAGGAGACTTGATCTTAAATTTTACTGGCTGAGCAAAGTTGACCTGGAACAAAGTCAGTGGGAAGAGAGGAGTTTGTAAACCCATATTGGCCAGGAAATGTACTGTGCCTGCCATGGCATGTTATATGTATATGTTATTCTAGTATTCCTAGCTCTAGACTCTGTGAGGATTATAGCACTTTAATTTATTTTTATATTATTTTACCTAGTACAGTTAAATAGTTTGAAAATGGAATTAAATTGAATCATCTTTTCTGTGCTTTGTCATAAAAATTACCTTCCTGTTCTGGTCATAAGCACTAATAATGATTGATTTAAAACAAAGGAACAAGTAGACCATGCCATTAGTCTTTCTTAGTAGTGGTTCTGGATCGTTTGTTGAGTTAAACTGTATCTAACAGTCTGCTATTTATTTACCAGGTTTTCCTTGCAAATTTAGAAAGTGATAGTAAAGTTATTTATCTTTTTTTAGTAAATTCACTGAGATTTTTCACACTATCAAAGACCCTAAATGAAGCACAAAATTGCATCAGATATTTAAAAACTGTTAAAAGTGATAAACTACATGAAATCAACTATTTTGCAAATATAATAATTATAGTACATCTGGCATAATTTCTGCTGGTCCTCCCTGCTGTTTTCTCTCAGTAGAGATTTGGGCTCCAGATGTTGCCGATGCAGTTGGATGGTCACCCACCATCTATCACCCCAAGGCACAAGAGCTGGAGCCAAAACTGACTCAAAGTTCCTGATGGCAAAAATTTTCACAACAGCAGAAATGCCTTGAAAACAAATGATCATGTCCTGAATTATCCAAAGTTAGCTTTACAGAAATTGATTTATTAATATAAATATGCAAAGAAGTTTTAAATTGCTTGATTTGTTTCTATAAAAGATCTATAGAATTTTATTATGAAATTCCTTACTCATTAATAAACTACAATGTCATGAATATAATTTCTTATTTTACCCTCCAGATAGCAAACAGAAAATTAATTTAAAATGGTATCTATGCTCCCGATACATACATATATATGCATATATATATATATATATATATATATATATATATATAGAAATTGGTTACTTGAGACATCATAAATCACATATATCATTTTTCTCTGACCTGAGAGTTTATTCTGATGTATATATGTACGTGTGTGTGTATATATACACTATCTAGATATGTGTATGTTCTGACATATATATGTGTCAGAACATACACATATCTAGATAGTAATACTTCTTACAATATTCTTTTAACTTGAGAGTTTTAAGAAATTAAATTTCTGTAAACATTTTAACATATATTTAACAAATTTTAACAAATTTTTGTGAGTGAAGCTACTTTTGCAGTATTGTACATCCTCTTTTCTCACATCTAAAGAAATTTCATATACAATTGTTTCTAGAAAGGCAAAGTCTAAGTCTTGATACTGGTCCCATTTCCTGCTTCATTAAAATGCCATCAGATTGGGAGGTCAAGGTGGGTAGATCACGAGGTCAAGAGATCGAGACCATCCTGGCCAACATGGTAAAACCTCATCTCTACTAAAAATACAAAAATTAGCTGCATGTGGTGGTGTGCACCTGTAGTCCCAGCTACTCCAGAGGCTGAGACAGGAGAATTGCTTAAACCTGGGAGGCAGAGGTTGCAGTGAGCTTAGATGGGGCCACTGCACTCCAGACCGGGCCACAGAGTGAGAATCCTTCTCCAGAAAAAAAAAAAAAAAAAAAAGAAAGAAAGAAAAAACATCTGAAACACTCTCTATTCTTTGTCTTTCCTTACTATTTTCTTTCTTTTTTTTCTTTTTTTAAGACAGGGTCTTTCTTGCTTTGTCACCAGGACCAGGATGGAGTGCAGTGGTGATATCATAGCTCATGATAGCCTCAAACTCCAAGCTCAAGCAATGCTCCTGCCTCGGTCTCCTAACTAGTACAGACTACATGTACCCCATCATGTCTTAAAAGAAAAAGGTGTAGAGATGGATGTTTCCCTATGTTGCCCAGGCTAACCTTAAACTCCTGACCTCAAGTAATCCTCCTGGCTTGGTCTCCCAAAACCTTGGTATATTAGGCATAAGCCACAGGGCCAAGCTGCTGGAGTCTTTATAAACGCACTAACTCCATACATGAGGGCTCTGACCTTGTGATCTTATCACCTCTCAAGGGCATTGCCTGTAACTATCACCACTTTGGGGAGAATTAGATTTTAACATGTGATTGTGGGGACATAAGTATTATCTATAGCAATTAATTCAATTACTTACTTGCTATAATCAGGTAGTATAGTTTAAAAGTGCTTTTCTAACATATTTATCTATTATCATTTATTTCATCCTTAATCTACCCATATTTTCTGTATTAGTTTCCATTGCTACTATGATAAATTAACAGAAATGTAGTGATTTAAAATACTAAAAATTAATATTTTTCCATGTCCTGGGGTTCAAAAGCCCTAAAAAAAAAATTGGTCAACAGGGCTATGTTCTTTCTGAAGATTCCAAGGGAGAATCCAACTCTGCCTTTTCCAGCTCCTAGAGATCACTTGCATTCCTTAGCTCATGGGCCCTTCCTCCACATTGAAAGCCAGATTTAGCACTTTCAAGTCTCTTGCTCTCTCTCTTCTTGACCTCTATCATCATACTGACTATTTTTTACCTTGAAAAAGCACTAAATATTACATCATATATTACATCAAAAAAAGTCAATATTTTGGTTGTGACTTTCCTGCCTCCCTTTTTGAAGAACTTTTGTTATTATATTTGGACCCATCCAGACATTCATATAATCACTCCATGTCAAGTTTCTTAAATTAATCACATCTGTAAAATTTTTTTGCTATGGCAGTTAGTATATTTAGATTTCCATGACTAGGGCAAGAACATGATTAAACTCTTATTAAACCTACCAAAATTCCCTTTCAATTATTACATAAAAAGGCATACCTCACATAAGTGGCTGTCACCACTAAATGTCAATGATCTAGAAATGAGCTAAAAACAACTGCAAGGACAGAAAAGTACATAAATAATATGGATTTGGTCAATTTTACATTCTTTATTCATGGAAGTACATATTGAGCCTACTTCATTAATAATTCTTCAGGGTTTGATTTTCCTTAACCACAGAGTTTTAAATGTAGAGGATTGTAGAAGAATAAAGTGCCCATACAAAGCAGATTTGACTGGCAATTGTAAGAACTAGAAACAGAACCTGATATTCTTCCTGTGGCCAAGGATTGAATTCCAAGAAGTCAATGAACTTCTCAACTCGTGTGAAATTTGAGTACACATGGGAATATTAAAACTTACAGTTTTTTCCATATTAATGAAGTATTTAGATTTCTAAATGATTCAGAGTCAGCACTAATGTGAAACAAAGAAACATAAAGTTATCATAAACTTTCAAAATTTTTTACCCTATTTAAAAAACTCAGCAGGACGACTTAAATTTGGGAAATATTTTTATGCAAGATTCTTAAAGTAAATTAATTATTTTGCTTGAAGCAGTAAACACTATCTGAAATATTTACTGACATAAAATATGGCACAAAAAGATAACAAATAATTGCAACTTTTCTCTGATACAAAACCAGCAACTTTATAAACTCTTATTTGGACTCTGTAGTACACTTATTTGACTAAGACTGTACAGAAATATTGTTATACTAATCATTAGGACCATTCTTGTCTCAAAGTGTCAGTGAACATACTTTAAGACTGTAATTCAATTTTAATTTGTATGTTGAAATCAATTAAGAATATGGAGTGGGGTATTTAACAAGATGGTAAATTTTCAACAGCTTTATAATTTATGAAATTTATTTATCTTGATACATATAGTACATTACAAACATTATTTTAATTCTTTGTTTTATTTTATGTTTTACTTGAGATAAACTTTTGCTGTTTACTGTTTCATGAATCTTTAGTTATGTTTCTCTACTTGCTTTTCTTAGGAGCTAGGTCATGAAAAAATACATAATGTGACTATACACTTTTCTTTCCTAGAAATTTGGGATGTAAGCAATCAATCTTTACAGTGCATAGTGTTGTTACCAATGAAATTAGTTGTCAAATGAGAATACTATCAGCTCAAGTGGCTGACTGTGCAATACGCACATTATAATAGAAGAGTTATCTCAGTTGCTGCTCATCTATCATTTTCAAGCAGTTTTTTAGAAAGCCACAAGCAGACACTGGACATTTGGAAGCTTCAGGTGACCGATCATTTTAAGAGAAATAATTTAAACTTTCAAGGTAGAATAGAAGTGTCTGATTACCCTTTATCATGAAATTATATTAAAAAAAACTAAATAAGAATGTACTATTTCAACATTTTTATATGTTTTGGATATGAAGTCCCATATTTGATAGGCTTTATAGGTACAGCAAGGAGAAAGTGAATGAATGAGAGAGATAAAAGACATAACTGTTCACACCATGTATATTATAATCAATAATTATACTAAATTTTCTGAGACTAGATGAGTGGACCAGATGTATTGGTTTTGGAAGAATTGCACGTAAGGAAGTAGAATATATCTCTCAATTATAAATTATATGGAAGGACACTATTAAGCTTAGTTGGAGTAGGATACCACAACAATAGGAAAAAGTAAAGGGGGCGAACATTAATTAATTGGCCTAAATGCTTTACATGGCTTATTTTGCACAATCCTTTTATTTGAATTTCAGAAGTAAGATTATTAAGCCTAGGCCTGCTAAGTAACATGTCAACAGTTACATAGGTAGTAAGTGACAGGGATTTGGGATATGAGTACATTTATTCATTCGACAAATATGTTAAGCCAGGCCATTGAGGATACAAAGTACTATCATCACTGATTGTAATTCTATAGGAGGTATCATAAAATAAATGGGAAAACAGCTAATATAGCAAGTGGTAATACAGAGTAAGGAGTAAAATGTAAAGAGGAGATAAGGACTTAAAAGAACACAGCTTGTTGATACTCGAGTGTCTTACTCTGTTTTTGCTGCTACACAAAACATCTGAGACTGGTACATTTACTTAATTTATATTTATTTTTAAAATTTTATTTATTTATTTATATTTATTTTTGAGACAAAGTTTTGTTCTTGTTGCCCTGGCTGGAGTGTAATGGGGTGATCTCAGCTCATGGCAGCCTCTGGCTCCTATGCTCGAGAGATTCTCCAGCCTTAGTCTCCCTTGTAGCTGGAATTACAGGCACCTGGCACCGTGTCTGTCTACTTTTTATATTTTTAGTAGAGACAGGGTTTTACCATGTTGGCCTGGCTGGTCTTGAACCTCTGACCTCAGGTGATCCACTGGCCTCGGCTTCCCAAATGATACACTTTTTAAAAGACATTTATTTCTTATAGTTTGGGAGAATGGGAAATCCAAGGTTAAGTCACTGGCAAGTTCGGTGTGTTGTGAAACCCTAGTCTCTGTTTCTGTGGTAGTACGTTGAGTATTGTGTCCTTACATAGTGATAGAAGAAAATGCCCCCAAATTTTGGAAGTCTTTTTTTATAAGAGCCTTATAAAAAAGGGAAAAGGTCTTCTGACTTAATCACCTCTTAAGGGCCACATGTTTTAACATTATCTCTTTGGCAATTATGTTTCAACATTAATTTTGGAGGGGACACAAACATTCAAATCATAGCACTGGGAGAATAACATTTCAGGCAGATAAAGAGCAAGTATAAGACTGGGATGTTCAAGAAAAAGGAGGCCAAGAGACCTGCATTAAGACTGATGATGATAGGCTCAGGAATAGATGAGATGTGACAGCAGCCACATATGGTCTGGTTTCATAGACAGTGTAGAAATTTTAAGTCTGGTCTCGCATATAAGAGAAATGCAAATCAAAACCACATTGAGATACCATCTCATGCCACTTAGAATGGCGATCATTAAAAAATCAGGAGACAACAGATGCTAGAAAGGATGTGGAGAAATAGGAATGCTCGTATACTGTTAGTAAAAGTGTAAATTAGTTCAACCATTGTGGAAGACACTGCGGCAATTCCTGAAGGATCTAGAAATAGAAATACTATTTGACCCAGCAATCTCATTACTGGGCATATACCCAAAGGATTATAAAGCATTCTATTATAAAAACATATTCACACTTATGTTTATTGTGGCACTGTTTACAATAGCAAAGACTTGGAACCAACCCAAACGCCCATAAAAGATAGACTGGATAAGGAAAATGTGGCACAGATACATGATGGAATACTATGCAGTCATAAAAAAGGATGACATGGTTGCAGGGACATGGTTGAAGGTGGAAACCAGCATTCTCAGCAAATTGACACAAGGACAGAAAACGAAATACTGCATATTCTCACTATTAAGTGGGTGTCAAACAATGAGAACACATGGACACAGGGAGGGAAACATCATACACAGGGGCCTGTCAGGGGTGGGGAGGCTAGGGAAGGAATAGCAAGGGGTGGGAGGATCGGGGAAGGATAACATTAGGAGAAATACCTAATATGACGGGGGATGGATGCATCAAATCACCAAGACACGAATATACCTATGAACCAATCCTGCACAATCTGCATATGTGCCCCAGAACTTAAAGTATAATAAAAAAAGACATTAAATAATTTTGAGTGGAGAAGGAACATGGCATATCTTAAACTTTAAAAGGATCACTCTGCTGGACATTGATAGAAGTAATTTGTATAAAGGCAGATTTGAGAGTAGAAGACAGGAAGCCAGATAAGATGCAAATTAATTGTCTGGGACAAAAATTATGTTTGTGTTGATGAAAATAATAGTGTGGTAGTATTGAAAACTATGCAGGTATGTCTCTACAAGTCTTTGTGTTGTTTTGGGCATTGACGACAGGCAAATAGAGATGCCAAGAAGTTTGAAACCAAAGCTGGAGGACTCATATAAAAATACTGGTGGCTAAGCGAGGCATTACAGCTGGAAATTCCTCAGCCTTGGGTCCTGATAATATTGTCAGGGAAATGGTGCAGATACAGGATAGAGTCAAAGAGAAAACACTGGAGAATGCTGATAGGATCAAGCAGAAAAGTAAGGAGCTGGAAAACAAAACTAAGGTGGGTGGACAGTGAGTTCACATGATAACAAGTAGGAAGTACTCTTAAAATCAAAGAAAGCTGTTTTTGTCTTAAAAGGCTAAAGAAGATGAGAGAATTTAGTTTATTTCCATTTAGTGGCATTAAACAAATGGTGTATTTTCTTGATTGTAATGTGAATAATATCAATATAAAAGTTGGGCACATATGTCAATTTGAGGAAAGTTGAATGAATGTGAAGTAAAGAAGCACAGTGACATGAACACACAGTGCTTGAAAAAGAGAGTAGTTGATAGGGGCAGTATCTGTAGCGAGATGTGTGGTCAAGAGAGTTTTGTTTTTGGAGTTTTCATTTTTGTTAAGGAAGGATTATTTTTATACTAAATTACATAACTGATGAACTAATTCTGTGTTAAATAGTGGTGGCTGTTGCAAGGATAATAAGAGGAAATTAAGGAGCAATGTCCTTCTGAAATTTGGAGGATATGAGATCTAATGTAGAAAGTAGAAGTGGGGTGACTTTTCTGATAGGTAAAGGCACAATTTATTCCCCCTATTATAATAGAAGGGAAGAAAGAGAGATGGTAAACATACAGGTGTTGTCTTGTAGTTCTGGTAGGATGAATAATGCCTTCCCATCCCCCAGTGGTTCTCATGTTCTAATTCCTCAAACCTGTGAATGCGTTACCTTATATGGCAAAAGGATCTCTGTAGATGTGAGCAAGTTAAGGACTCTGATATGGGAGATTACCCTTCATTATTTAGGTAGGCACAGATGTGATCACAATGGTCCTTGTAAAGTGACAGGAGAAAGAGAATAAGAGAAGAACTTTTGAAGATGGAAGCAGAGGTCACAGTGATGTCCATAAACCAAGAGATGCAATAGCCTCTAGAAGCTGAAAAAGAAAAGAAAAGAGATTCTTCTTTAGAGTCTCAGAAAGTACACAATCCTGCTGACATTTCAGTTTTATTCCATTTAGACCCCCTATTGAAATTCTGATGTCTAAAACTGTAAAAGAATAAACTCAGGATTTTTTTTTTTTTTTTTGATAGAGTTTTGCTTCGTCGCCAGGCACCAGGCAGGAGTGCAATGGTGCATATTTGGTAATTTGCTGCAGTAGAAATAGGAAACTGAGGAGGCTTGAGCATGGGAAGACAAAGGAGGGCACAACCAGTCTCACCTTTTTTCTTAGAGAAAATGATGTCTCCTGAGATGCATGCAGCGGATAGAGGATGGGAAGTAAAGGGATAAAAAAGCTTATATTATATTATAAATTGGAAAATAGCCGAAAACTCATAGAATTTCTTCTGGAATAAAAGAGAAAACAGGGCCAGATGCAGTGACTCATGCCTGTTATCCCAGTACTTGGGGAGGGCCAGGCGGGTGGATCATGAGGTCAAGAGATAGAGACATTCCTGGCCAACGTGGTGAAACTCTGTCTCTACTAAAAATACAACAATTAGTTGGGCATGGTGGCATGTACCTGTGGACTACAGGTGCTCAGCTACTCAGGAGACTGAGGCAGGAGAATTGCTTGAACCCGGGAAGTAGAGGTTGCAGTCGGCCTAGATTGTCCCACTGCATTCCAGCCTGGTGACAAGGTGAGACTCCTTCTCACAAAATAAACAAACAAAAGAGAGGAAACAGTCTCATCACTGGTGTTAGTCTTCCTAACCAGTTTAAATTGAAATACAGAATACAGAGACATTTGTTGTGACTAATTCCTATTTTGTCAATGTGGGGAAAGGGAATGAAAGATGCACAGAGGATTTAAGGGCATTGGCTGATGAGTGAGTCATGTGATAGGCAATGAATCAAGTCTGGACAAGCGGAGTGCTGAACCCAGGAAGGCTAACACATAGTGATCAAAAAAGTGAAGTCAAATGGTTGAGAAGAAATGAGTTAAGTTAGTAGTTTGTAGAAGAAAAAAACTGAATGACATAATTATAGAATATAGAAATCAGAGGGTAATCATAACAATGACAAGCTCAAAAAGCAGAGTCCAGGATACTGGATGACTTATCTTGTATATTTAATAGTGTAAAATCACTAGGAATGATACAGAATTAGAAAAGATAGAGCATTTGAGTCAGGAATAAAAGTCTTCATTTAAGAAGAGTAAGTCACAAAGAAGTTGACACATGTTAAAAATATGTGGAAAGCATAGTGTATGTGGTTCTTTTCTCTTCTTCTTCTTTTCTATTTGAGATGGAGTCTCACTCTTGTCCCCTAGGCTGGAGTACAATGGCACCATCTCAGCTCACTGCAACCTCCACCACCCGGGTTCAAGTGATTTTCCCGTCTTAGCCTCCCAAGTAGCTGGAGTTACATGTGCTGGCCAACAGGCCTGGCTAATTTTTGTATTTTATTAGAGACAGGGTTTCACCATGTTGGCCAGGCTGGTCTTGAACTCCTGACCTCAGGTGATCTACCAGCCTTGACCTCCCAAAGTGCTGGGATTATAGGCGTGAGCCACTGTGCCTGGCCAAGTAGTCCTTTTCAAATGGAGCTAGCAGTTTTCAAATAGAGCAGATTTTTCAAAAAGAGTCAATTATTTGGAAAGTCATAATGGGAAGCAAGGATGATACTATTGCTACCTCTGTAGATGAGAATATATAAGGAAGTTTAAAAGATATGTATAAAATTCATTGTTATTAATAATCACTAATCAGATAATGAATGATTTAAAAAGCTCTTCATACACAGGACATACATTAGCAATAGAGCAATGACAATATAAAATTACTCAGATTTTCTTACATACCAATCATTTATTTTAGAAATTTCTAAAAAGAGATATAATGAAGAAATTATTCTTTAAAATCTGATAAAGATGTGCTTTAATCTGTTAAATACATACAATTTCCTAAAGCTATTATTACAAATAGATGTTATAATATGATCATTTATTTTTACTTACATACTAAAACATAAGGGATCTCTGAACTCTTCTAGTTTTAATGAAGAAATGGATGACAGAGTAAAAAAGAAAATGCTCTGAGGAAAGAATCTAAGCCCACAGTAAAGTCTTTTCTTACATACTTTGATAGACTAGCTTTGGAGAGATATGCATCCTAAAATACTAAAGAAATCCTGAGGTAGCAGGGCCTCCAGTGAAAACTTACTTTTATTAAATTTTGTCAACTCATGATTTGAAACATGGGGGATTTCTAGTAGACCATAAATTTTCCAATTAATTACCTTAATTAAAGCACTTTAATTAAAGTGATAATCCGTGATTGAACATAAATCAATATCTCATTTCTAAATTCAGAGTATTTGTTTATAATAAGAGGAGGGAAGATTAAGTTCATAGTATGAAATTAGACAAATTTTAAACTTAGCTTCTATTTTGTTCACAACTAAAATGAAGCTGCCTTAAATATGATGCAAGATTTGTGAGTATAATTGTACCTGTTGGCATTGTTTTATGATTGATACAACTAAGCATTTCTTTTCCTACTCTGATATTGCTACAGTTCCCAATGGAAATTTGTTTTGTTATAATGATTCTATTTAAATTGCACATTTATTTATGAGGATATATGTGGATTTCCTTGATGCCATGTCAAGATAGACAATTTTAAAGCTATTTTTAGAATCTGTATCAGAAGTAATTTATTTCCATTTCAGAGGCATTTGTTAAATTTGTTAAAATTTTATTTAGTGCTTTTAGGAAAAAAATCGCTCAAGGACAATATGTTTTTGAGAGGCTTATTTAGCAGAGATACTGTTGCTTTTATTTGGAGTTTATTTGGTTAAACAAAGGCATTATTCATAAAATTCTAAGTAAATTTGGTAATTATAATAAAATCAAAGCAAAACAGGTCAGAAAATAGATTTTTAAATTTATTTGATGGGCAAAAAATGGCAGCAAGTTTCAAGTGGGTCCACATTTTGCTCACTTCCCTGAACACAAGGATCTGGCACCAGTTTCCTTGGACCATTTAAACATTTCTTCATGTAAGACTTTATTTCATATCTATATTAAAGGATCAGAAAAGGAGTAATGAGGAGGTCGTGACTGGCTCATCACCCTACCTCTTTGAAATTTAGGTGCCAAATTATAGAATTAAAAAAACATATTTAATCTTAGTTTAGGTACCATTATTACAGACATCGTATTTTATTTTAGTTCAGGTAAACTATATTACACAAATATACTGAGCATCTTTGTTACAGAAGAGGGAGTGCTTTTTATTTTTACATGGGGTGCTTCCTAAGGCCAAAGTTGAGGATGATATGCTCTGGCAACCAGTGAAATGAGAGGAAAAGATGGAGTTATTGTGTGACATCCCTATGGCATTTTGGGGGAAAAGATTCTATTAATTGTTATTTTACCTGAGAAGTTTCTTTTTTTTTTTTTTTTTAACTTTCTGATTGAGAGAATGTAATTTTTAGATAGTATAACAGACTAGAAGCATGCATTTATCTATATATATATAAATAAAACTAAAAATAAAATCCTACCCCACCCCCACCCCATCAACTCTTAGCCAAGGGAACCCAGACAAACTCTTAAACCTGAGTTCCATCCATGAAGAGATGAGAGGTCAGACCCACCTAGTTACACCTCCTGCCTTTCATAGTTTAGGCACAACTGATCAGGACTAATAGAGATCATAAGGCTGACAGAATAGACTCTGTGGCATTAAGATACCAAATAATAAATGGGACCTAAGGCCATGCCAAGCAAGGATTAAGTCATGTCCCCTACACTTGAAGAACAAAGTATGTTCTAATAGTCTCAGGAATTTTTCTTTTTTTTTCTTTTTTTTTCTAGCAGTTAAACGAACACTGGCCATAAGAGAAGCAATATTAAAACAATTACAGCTCATCCAGCTCATAGACACTAACTTAACTGACATCATGTTCCACCAGCCGGAACTACAGCTTTGATTCGACAAGAAACTGATTTCAGTAACTTTCTTCTGATAAGAAAATCACTAACCAAGGACTGGTTCTGCCTGGTTTACAGAGACTGCAAACTTGCATGTCTTCTTGTCCTGAAAAGGTCTTTGGAGATATAGGGCCTAATTGTAATATATTTAAATGTTAGGTCTCTATCCCAAAGTAAATATGGGGTATATGTTACATGTGTGCTTGTTCAATACACACATGTCAGGACCACCTCCATGTATATTCATAGCTCCTCCTGCAATCTATTAAATATGCATGTTTAGCCAACTCATTCAGCAGAAACTCCTAACTCGACCCTTCCTAAATCAAAGTGCCTGTCTTTGGTCTTAGCAAAAACTTGCACTTTCCAGTTTATAGAATCTTGCAGGCTGTAATACTTTATTATAAAAATAAGTCAGCCAGGGGTGGTGGCTCACACCTATAATCGCAGCACTTTGGGAGGCCAAAGTGGGCAGATCATGAGGTCAAGAGTTTGAGAGCAGCCTGGCCAACATAGTGAAACCCCGTCTCTACTAAAACTACAAAAAATTAGCTGGGTGTGGCGGCGGGTGCCTGTAATCCCAGCTACTCAGGAGGTTGAGGCAGGAGAATCACTTGAACCCAGGAGATGGAGGTTGCAGTGAGCCGAGATTGTACCATTGCACTCCAGCCCAGGTGACAGTGCGAGACTCTGTCTCAAAACAACAACAACGAAAACTGAAAACAAACAAACAAAAAAGCCTCCTTTCATTTTCTAAATTCAAAATTCATATTTTTTAGGTTAACAAAATATTATCATTGATCTGCACTGATGCTCCAACCTATAAGTGGTATTAACTAAAAGAATTAAGCATCTTTCTTCTCAGGGGGGACTATGACTATGTGACTGTGAGTCTGCAGCAATCTCTCTATTACCATCCTGGTTGATCAATGTTCCCATTACATCTCACACTCGTGTGTGTCACAGAGACTTCATCCAAATCTTATCTCCCTGTTTTCTGCATGCCTTATGATTTGATCTAATGCTCTATTTCTCCTAATTTGTCTCTGCAAACTTCCTAGTATCTTTACATCTTTATTCTAATTTAAAAGTAGTTATCCCTTGAAGGCATAGTTGATTTTTTTTTCCTGTCCTCTATTCAACAATAAATTGTCACCCTTAAGCCAACTGAATTTGTGGACTCTTTGAGTCCCAGTCTCCTCTCTTGCCAAACATATCAGCTCCTTGAAGACTGAAACCACTGGCTTTGCAGTTTTCTCATTGTCACTATGTTCATCTATTGAGCTCCGAATCCCTTGCTCCCACCTTCATGGACTGGAGATTTCAGCTAGGTTTCTTAAATCCTTCAGTTGCTTCCTGACATTCCTAAACAACATCTAAACCCTAAAGCTGGTGATATACAGGCCTCTATCTTTGCAACCTTTTCCGACAATACTTCCTTGTCTTTAGTGAGCTTTAGACATATTAGTTGTCTTTTAAAACCTGAAATATGTCCACTTCGTCTCACTTCTGAGTTTTTGTGCTTACTTTCTATTTTTCACAAGCTAGCTACTTCTTTTTTTTTTTTTTTTTTTGCCAATCATTGAGAGCTTGTAAGGTTGCTGAGGTTGGTTGGCCTTGAACTCTTGGCCTCGCCTTCGCAAGCGACATCCAGCCGGAGCCACTTTGGGCCCCTACTTCTCTTTTTTTTAAGCTCTTGAATGAAATCTGCTTCTTTCAGACTTGAGGTGTTAGGGAGTCCATGTGTTCACTACAGTAGGACTTTCCTTAATATTAAAGTAATTTCATTAACACTAGATGTTAGGAGCCTCTCAGAAAGGCTGAGCTTCTGTTATAAAGTTCCATGCAGATTGTTCCCATATTCAATTATTCATGGTGATTATGCTTTAACACTGTGCTTTTAAAAATGTGTTATTTGTTGAAAAATATGTCTAACCTTCGGCTGGGTGTAGTAGCTCATGCCTATAATCCCTGAACTTTGGGAGGCCCAGGTGGGTGAATCATAGGTCAAGAGATTGAGACCATCCTGGCCAACATGGTGCAACCCCATCATCTCGACTAAAAATATAAAACTTAGCTGGGCGTAGTGTGGTGCGCCTGTACTCCCAGCTACTCAGGAGGCTGAGGCAGGAGAATTGCTTGAACACAGAGGGCAGAGGTTACAGTGAGCCAAGATCGTGCCATTGCACTCCATCCTGGTGACAGAGCAACAATCCTTCTCAAAAAAAGAGAAAAAAAGGAAAATATGTCTAACCTTAACATACATCCAGATGCCTTTTCTCCTAAGTGTTTGTTTATGGTCAAAAAATTGGCTTATTCCTTTTCATAGTAGAGAACATTCATTTGATTTTTTTTCAGCAAACTTCCAGGACTGCCAGGCACTGGCAACCCTGAGACAACATTTAACTCCTAATGGCCATCCCAAAAACTCTTTAGCAATCTCTTCCTTCTGTTTTGCTCCCAGGTGTGAAACTCCTCTACTATTGCATGTTGAACCACAATTTAAAACTCTTATCCCCATTCCTTGTCGCTGCGCTTTCCAAGAACATTGCTCATTTCTGACATGTTACAGCTTCTTAAGAAGAAGCAGTGTTTGTATGATCACCAATCACACCCTGGGAGGTTGGTATTCAGGGGATTTTGTCTTGGCATCTGAAGCAGGTGGGGTATCTAGATCAACCTAAGCATATCTGATTTGAATTTTATTTTTACTTCTAGAAAATTGTTCAAAGTATATATTTACACAAATATTCAAATCCCATTGTTTTTTGGAAATTTCTCCTATATTTAGCAATCTTGGTTTGTGTTTAAACCAAACACTGTGTAACAGTGCACAGTCCATACACACTTACACCCATGTGATATACATGACATCCACACACAGAACATCTACCCTGGGGCAATTATATTGATCTAAAAGAATAATCTAAAACCTTCCTCTGACTCAGTGTGTTTAATGGATGACCCCAATCAATTTAGCATCAGAACTCTTCTGCACCCACAGAATTCAAGGGTTTTGATTGAATTTTATATTCAGCTGGTAAATGTACCTAATGATAATTCAACTGACTCGAGATTCAGAAACACATAGCCCACATATAAATTTGATCCAGAAATACAAGGTAAGATTTGCTTGAATCTCATGTTATTTCACAGTGTTTCAGAGTCAAGAGATTTGGAGAATTCCAGAGGAGGAGCTATGTAATGATTTTCTATGATGATTAAGTAATCTTTCAATTTAAGTAATTGTGCTGTGTGAATTGAATTCCCCCACACACTTTCTTCAGAACATCATAAATTGTGTCTCTTTTTTATATTTATATATTTCTTTTACTTTCTCATATTTTCTTTTAGTTCTACACGCACTAAATCTTTTGAGGTATCATCTTCCCTTTCAAGTAATTAAAACATTGTTTTCCCCAAATAATATTATTTTACTCCCCAAAGAGCAATTTAGCACTCCCTTTAATGTAAAAAAAAGTCTCAAATTATTTAATATAATTAGTTATATTAAACATTGTAGACTTCCCCATTATTGTGGCATGACTAGAATTTTGCCACAAATTATATTATCAGATTACTTACCTGTTGCTCTCTTTAGTAGTAGTTTATGAAATTAAAATATCTATGTATGAAACAGGCTTATAATTCTCTGTGAGATTGTTTATATGTGTTTTCCATTTCTGCTTTTCATAAATAAATATCAAAGGCCATGCTTGGAAGCTCGCATCTATAATCTCAGCAATTTGGGAATCTGAGGCGGGAGGATTGCTTAAGCCCAGGAGGTTGAGGCTGCAGTGACTCATGAATGTGACACTACACTTTAGCCTGAGTGACAGAGCAAGACCCAGTCCCAAAAAGAAAAAAAAATACATAGGATAAACTTAAGTAGAAAATCTGGAGCTTTTCTCAGTTTACATGACCATTCAATTTAAATATTATAGGAATTATTCTCTTTCAAATACATTAGCATGCATTGCATATGTTCGTTCTAGACATAAAGTATATATATAATGGTTCTATAGCAAACATGTTGGTTATAGGAATATCACAGCAGGACTCATCTAGCTGAATGAGAATTGTGTTAACAAGCATGGAAATCTCACCATTGCCATGCTGAGTGAGGGGTTCAAATACTTGCTGGTGCTGCTGTAGCTCATAATACACTCATCTCTGTAATTCCGCTGCAACTTCTGAACTCAACACCAAGTCATCGGGAGATCGTTGTCAACTGCAAATACCCAACACAGCTCCTGCTAAAGCAAGAAACAGGAAAGAAAACATGTAATTTCTCTTTTTCTTTCTTCTTTGAATGCCTCTCATAGGCAGCAAATAACTAAAAACTAACGGTAAAACAGAGATGAATGTGTACCTAACACCCACAGAGCAAAAGAGAAAATATGGGTAGTTTGCTCTTGTTTCCATATCTTGTCTGGACTGTACATAAAATTAGCAAAAACTTTCTTTCATTACCTTTTCCATATTTATTTTTCTTATTTGCATATTCCTTTGTCCTCAGATATTCTGAGTTAAATACCAAAACACATCTTGGGTGGTCAGTGTTTGATACATTGTAGCATGACTCAAATCTTTATTTAGGGGTAATCAGTCTTCATTCATGCTGCTTACATTGGGTTGCTATAGTCTTGCATTAACTTTACGGTTAGAGTAGCACACTATAAGGTACAATGGAATATTTCACAAGTTCCTGGCATAATTGTGCTTACATTCACAAGGAAACAAATTTGAGCAAGAAAAATAACATCTCAGTCTCCACTGCACTTCTTTTTTTTTTTTTTTTTTTTTTTTTTTTGCCTACTTGTACCATAATATGATGAGTATATAATGGCTGAAAGTCAATGTAGGCTTCTGGAACAAAAGAAGTGTTGTACAATTTTTTTGTCAAAGCAAAAATCAGAGAGGACCAAGTTAAATAGGCAAAACAAAACAAAACATTATTCAAGACTATTCTAATAGGGGAGAGAGGACAGAATTCAGTCTGAGCTCAACTTCATTGACAAAAAGATGAAAGTTTTTAAAAGGTGGGATGAGTGGATTACTGGCCATCCGTGTTTTCTGATTGGTTTTACTTAAAGGCAAAGTGAATTTTCTGGTATCTTCATGACAGGAAGCAATTTCACAACTTTAAGCAAAGGAACCCACTCCTAAGCTCTCACAGAAAAGAGAAGATAGAGATTCCATCTTCCTCAATGGTTACAGTTCAAAATGATGACTCTACCAGTAACAGCTACTAAAATGATTTACATTCAAAAGCTGTGGAGAAAAGATTACAATTTATACATTTTCCAAAGTAAATGCTTTAAGGAAATGGAGTTCAGGGCCTGGAGTCAGAAAGATGACTTTCTAAAGTTTAGTCTAACTGAGGAAATGTCAAGGCTGTCTTGGTCACTCCTGCTGAAATTGTTTTTGCATTAAATACAAAGACCCATAAACAAAATCCAAAATTTGTGTGCCCCTCTTTCATCTACTCTCTCCATTTTGGATATAGGAGGAAGGTAATTATTTGTTGGCAGAAATAATTAGAACAAACAATAATAATTAGAAATAACTAGAACAAGTGCTGCATCATGAAGGGCAGCCCAGCACCTTCATGCCACAGTGATCTCCACTCTGCCTTGCTGTCCTCTATAGTAGTACCTGACAGAACTGGCCAATGATTAGTAAAAGCTGGGTTCATTCTATCATTCCCATTGAGAACTCAACAGCTACAAATCCCCACCTAAGGGATTCCATAATACATCATTTGAGCTTTTTCCAATGATAATTGGCTCTTTCTTCACTAATGAACTGTTCAAGTATTGGTGAAGGACGTGACTGCCAGCCTCGTAGGAAGACTATGAGGAAGGAAGACTTCCTCGTAGGAAGACTTAATATGGGGGTGAACCAAAAAAATATAAATCCACTTGAATATCCCAATCTCTTAAAGTCTTTAGATCATTTCTTCTAAAAATACTGTGTTAAATACAAACACAGGGTTAAATGCATATGTAACTTACAAAATTTAGTCATACTAAAAAAAGAAATGTAAAATATTTTAATAGTACATTTTATTTAGTCTAATATATCTACAATATCACTTCAACATGTGATTAACATAAAAATTATTAATGGTATTTTACTTTCATTTTGAAATAAACCTTCAAAATGTGGTGTATATTTTACACTTAAAACAAATCTTGATTTGGACTAATCACATTTTGATTGCTAGGCAGCCACATTTGGCTAATGAATACTGAATTGAACAAAAGAGTTCTTGACTGAACCCAGAAATCTCCAGTGTTTTAATCACATGCTGAGTATAGAACTATTGAGTCCGATTCAGAGATTTGACAGAGAGAACGAGACAGAAAGAGAAAATTCCTAGCTGCTAGATACAACACTTAGCACATTTTTTCCTCCCATCTTCTTAGTTTAGCAAACTCACAAATTACCCATGATTTTGAAAAATAGATTTAAAAACCTTGCAATACTTTTGACATCCCATGTTCAGCTTCGTAACTGGCACCCTGGGATAGCCTGGGATGTTAACAGGATTACAGATCAGGACCCATTCAGGAATGGTAAGGAGGAAGCAAATTGACAGGCCCTTAAAAGATAGCTACTGAAATTGAGCTCTTAATGGATTTCCAATTAATGCAAGTCAGACTTGATCAGACAGTGAAAGAGTAACCATCTCCGCTGACTAGAAATGCTCAATGAATTTCGAATTTTTGTTTCTCAAGATTATCCAAATACTTCTAAGTGTCATTATTCTCACTATCAGTCTCCATTATTCCTAATGAACAACTTTGTCAGAAGAAATCTGAAAGTTTTTCAGTTCAATCAACATCATAATTGATGTCCACCAGTAATAATCGACAACATAATCCATATCCATCAGTAACATAGTCTTTGTAGGGCTTTTGATGATAAAAACTCACAGGCTCTCTAGATATACCTTGAACATAGAACTGAAAATGTTGTTTTCATTCTTCTATCTTTCAGTGTTGTGAGAAGCATTTATTTATCCCACTTACTCTTAAACCTCTGTCTTTTGTGTGTCCAGAAAAAATGCTATGTTTGTCAGTATTCCTTCCTCTATAGCTATGCTTTCAGCAAGCATTTTATTCCAGGAGACTACAGGTGATTATCTAAATGACAGTTTTGCCACTGTGCTTCTTAGACTACTTCAGTTTAATTCTCTAATGTTAGCTTCATTCTTTTGCCTTTGAAACCTAAAGGAGATTAGAGAGCCAATCTCAAAATCCCATTCTTCCAGGGTTGACTATTTGCAATCATGTCTGTTACTGATTTCTTTATAACTTAGGTTTCAGCTGCAATTCATGCTTCTTTAAGCAAAGGGGAATTTAATACAATGAGATATAAAAGTAGAACCTGAACTATGAACTATTTGAGAGACTCAGAAGCAAAACCTAATTGTACACAGCATAGTACAATTTTGAAATAAGTAGATTTCCATTGATAATTCTATTTAGTGGTTTTCTTTCCTATTTTATTATGAATGATACATTACTTTTTAATTAATGCAATTATATTTATTGATCAGTTTCAATGTGTCATCCATCTTGAGATGAGATGCGCTTTATTTTCATCATTATATTAGTTGCATGAGAACCATATAGGATTAGCAGTATGACACTGAGCTCTTTGCCAATAAAGACCTGAGAATCAGGGTGGTGAAGCCAAATAACTGTTAAGAGTCAGGACCAAGACATGAGTATAGTCTCCATCGCCGTCTGAAAAACCTCAATATTATGTAACACACTATCTCAAAATATAAAATAAATAACAAACACTATCACAATAAAGACTAATTTTTTTCCTGGAATAACCAATACTTGTCAAGCTAATATTTAGAAAGTACTAAATTTTTGTCTCTTCTCATGCCATGTATAGGTTAACCTAAGAAGAAAAAAAGTTCAGAAGGCTGCATTAGTGTTTTGACTTACAGCCTACTCATTACTTCATAGGTGAGTCTCAGTGAATATTTTAGAAAATATTTAAAATCATTTCTAGTGCCCATTTCTTTGTTTGTAGGATATGCAATATTCATGGCATATTATATTCTTGAAAATAATTGGTTGTATTTTTTTTTCAAGTAGAAAATTAAAAAAAAAAATTAAAGTATGAATTCTACTTTGAACATATTTCTAATTAATAATATTTTAATATATTAAAACCTATGTACACAAAAGTACAAATATCAGAAGCATACATATCAATGCATTAATGTAAAATGAACCTATGTTAACTCCATCCCAGTTATGAATTCTAATATTACCTGCACCTCAAAAGCCTCCCTCTTAAATTTTCACAGTGACCACTCTTATATTTTCTTCAGGACAACCGTGTGATGGCTTCTAGTTCCATACATATATTTTGCCTGCTTTTGAACCTTCTATAAAGAAATCATGGAATGTATATTCTTTTGAATTTGGCTTTATTAGCTAAGCATTATGCTGACCAAAATCATTTATGTTGTTGTTTACATCTCTAGTCAGTTGATTTTCTTTGATTTATAGTATTCTATACCATTATGTGTATCCATTTGACTGATGATGAACATTTGTTTTTTTTCAATTACAAATAATGTTATGATAAAATGATCATTCCTAGATTTGATGAATTTTTACACACATTTCCATGAGTTATTTACTCAGGTTTTACATTACCAGAAGTTTCTTAAGAATTATAGCAAGTGGTAGATTTTGATTCCAATTGATAGACCTTCACAAACACACTTAGCATTGCCAGTCTTCTCCTTACAATAATTCAATTGAGTCAGTAGCAATGTCTTGTTTTTTTATGAGTATGCATTTACCTGACTGTTAATGTAGTTGATCATATTTTCATATTTTTGGCTAAGGATCTCTTCAAGTATCATACCCAGTTTTAAATTAGTTTATCTGTCTTTCTTGATTTATAAAAAAACTTTATATGTACACACACACATATATATGCATACATATATACATATGTACACATACACATATATGCACACATATATACACATACATATACATACACACAAACACATATTGGATACCAGTCCATCAGTTTTATGCTTTTTAAGTTTTATATCACACTTAGTGATTTGCATTTCCATTTTAAATTGTGTCTTTTGAAGAAAAAATTCTGATAAAGAACATTTCTGAGTTATATTATTATTTGAGTGAGAAAGTATACGTGGTATCTGAAGAGTAGTTTGCATAAATTACTCATCTAATAAGTATTCTGATTATGATATTTTCTTTTTATATAAGAAAATTACCCACTAGCTTCCCAAAGTAGCTCAGTTTCTTAACTATAATTGAGAGGTCTCTAGGCTTTAAGGAGCAACCCTTATAAAATACAAATTGAATAGAAAGTACTTCAAATGAATAACTATATTTAATAATCTTCTTTTACTGTGAAGACGACAGTTGTTCATATATTGGTACTTTTAGTGGAATTTGTGTTAAAAACTCTCTTACACTCAAGAGGAATTTGTTCACAAAGCAACAGTGCAATATATTTTTTGTTTATTCTCCTAGACTGATAGCACTTCAGACTTCAGGTTCTGACTGGCATTGATCTGTTTTCTTCTTCTCTATAAGCTGGGAATATGCATTGCTCAATTTCACAGGAGACTAGACCCTACCAATTACTACTGCTTTCAACATTTCTAACGTTTCCATGTGATATTTAAAAAAGTATGTCCCATTTTAAATTTCTTCTGAGGAGTTCAGTCTTTCTGTTTTCTCATAGATTAAAAAGACCTTATCTTTTGTAGTATTATAAAATATATTTCATTTTCTTCTTTCCTTTCCAAAATACAAATAATTAAAAACTCTCTTAATGTATTCTAATGCAGGTCTTTATATTATGTGTTTTAGCCTTTTTTTTTCTGAGTATTTTATTCTGGCTTTTAAATTTCAGTGTGATGAGGAGATACATGTTATGTCAGTTTGTGTGTGTATCTGTGTGTGTGTATGTGTGTTTTCACTCTAGAAGTTAACTCTAAGGCTGGTCTCTAACACAAGAAGTGAAAAGACATTTCAATTTCTCAGGGTGTGCTATAGTTTGAATATTTGTTCTTCCATAACTCATGTTGAAATTGAATGCACAACATGGCAATCAATGTTGAGAGATGAGGCCTTTACAAAGTAATTCGGTCACAAGGGCTTCACCCTTGTAAATAGATTAATCCAATAATAGATAAATGGGTTATCATAGGAGTGGCACTGGTGGCTTTGCAGGCATAGGAAGAGTGTGGCATGAGTGGCATGCTCAGCCCCTTCACCATGTGATTTCCTGGGTCCCCTAGGCACTCTGTAGAGAGTCCTCACCAGCAAGAAGAGCCTGACCTTAGAATAGGGCTCCTCGACCTTAGAATTCTCAGCCTCCATACCGTAATGAATAAATTCATCTTTCTTATAAATTAGGTGTCAGATATTCTGTCATAAACAACAGAAAACAAACTAAGACAATGTGTCTTTCTCATGGTGTTCTCCAATATTTTGATCATGTTGCAAAGTTGCCTTCTAGGAAATATCTCACCCTAATTCAGTCACGGAAAATAGCCCATTATAACATTAATTAATTAGAATCATGAATCAGGATATAAGAAACAGAAATGTAGGACAAAGAAATATCAACCATAGCATAAATGTTTCATTCCCTGCTGGAGTTCTTAATTTCTTAAATAATATCAAACAAGATGTTTAAAATTGGTTATAAATGAGGAAGATCATTTAAATATATTGCATATTTTAACATTTTATGATTAATCCTCAATTTAACAAAGAAAGCTCACTAAAGAGGATTAATTGTGCAATGGTATACAACAAATAAGGAATAGAATTTAAACAGTTATGTACATATATATGTATGTATACATGCATGTATGTATGTATGTATTTATCGAGACAGAGTTTTGCTCTTGTTGCCCAGGCTAGAGTGCAATGTCATGATCTCAGCTCACTGCAACCTCTGCCTCCCAGATTCAAGTGATTCTTCTGCCTCAGCCTCCTGAGTAGCTTAGATTACAGGCACACACCACATGCCAGGCTAATTTTGTATTTTTAGTAGAGATGGGGTTTCTCCATGTTGGTCAGGATGGTCTTGAACTCTCAGCCTCAGGTTATCCACCCAACTCAGCCTCATAAATCAATTATACTTATTTAAAGGCAATATACTTATTAAAGGCAATATATATTTAATACAGCACATTTAAATAATCAAGTAGTATAATTGATTTACAGCAGCACTGGATATAAAATGTATTAATTTTCCTCCTTCAAAAATACAAATAAATCATAATATTCTTTTTTTATTGAGGACAACTTAGTTAGCTATTTCATCTTTGGATACAACAGACAACTATATTTTCACACGAGGACTTCCCCCTTTCTCTCTTACTCTCTCTCTCTCTCTCTTTCTTTCCCTTACTCATTCTGGGTCTCATTATTTCTATCTTTCTTCTGTTTTTTTTTTCTTTTAATAGGCCAAAAATTAATTGTACTCAAAAAATCAATTTCAGTATTCTGTTACTAATTATAGAAATAACTTATGTAAATATAAGTTCATATGAGACAATACCAATAAATTATCTTTGTTTACATAACAATCAAGTACAAAAATAATGTATTGGAACAAGAGTATTTTGTACAGACAAAATATTATTGTACTTAAGAGCTAATTAAATCACATCATGTTGAACTAATTAAAACTGATTTTATACACACATATACATAAGGAGAGGTCTTTAAAAAGTTTATGAAAATATGTATTATGGAAAAGACTATGCATGGATTTCAAAATCTGTTTGCACCAAAATGAACTTATACTAACATGTCTTAACAGGATCGAGCTTGAGGTACTAAAAGGAAAGTTTGATAGAGCCCCCATTAGAGCAGCATGAATTCTCCTAAAGTGAAAGCAAGACAAAACATCAAATTTATGGTGATGCTTGGGTGAAAAAATGATGAAATTGTTAATGCTTTGTGGAAAGTATATGATGTCAATGTCCTAAATAAATCAGCAGTTTGCAGATAGAATCATTTTAAGAAGGGGCAAGATTGATGTTGAGGATAAAGCCCACCATTACAGACCATCTATAACAATTTGTATGAAAAAAATTAATTTTCTTCTTAACCTAATTGAAGATGACCAATGATTAACAACAGAAATGATAGCCAACACTACAGATATCTTGTTTCAACTTACAAAATTCTGACTTAAAAATTTAAATTAAGCAAAATTTCTACTTGATAGGTGCCAAAACTCTTGTGCCCAGATCAGCTGAAGACAAGAGCAAAGCATTCAATGGAAATTTCAAACAAGTGGGATCAAAATCCTGAAGCATTCCTTCAAAGAGTTGTACTAACAAATGGCTTTAACAGTATGATTTTGAAAACAAAGCACAATCAAAGCAATAGCTACTAAGAGGTGGTACAGTCATAGCAAAAACAGATCAGTCAAGTACAAAAGTGATGGCAAC